>CM050215.1:150000-180000 GCA_027475355.1 Coilia nasus | reverse complement strand
AGGTGGGGGTGGGGGTGCGGGGGCACAGCTGGGGATGGCGGGGGGTTGGGGGGGCTTTGGCTCAGTGAAGCACAGTGAGGGCTCAGAAAGCTGTAAATAAATAGACCGCTACACAACAGCCAGACAGACCTGCCCGCCAGCCCACATGACATGGAGCCGTGTGGAGGAAGAGAGTTCTCACAACAGACAGACGAGACACAAGAGGTCGTTTGTCAACGTCGCCTCAGGTGGGCGAGAGAATGTGCATGAGAGAGGCTGTGTGTGTGTGTGTGTGTGTGTGTGTGTGTGTGTGTGTGTGTGTGTGTCTGTCTGTTAAATTGCCTGTTCCGTGGCATGCCGGTCAGTCAAAGGGGAGGCTGCTGTGATGTGATGTTTTGTTATGCTGGTTGGGTCTGACATCAGACAGGACCAAGTGGGAAAACAGACAGAGAGAGATGTAGCTGGAAAGGACTTTATAAAAATGTGTGTGTGTGTGTGTGTGTGTGTGTGTGTGTGTGTGTGTGTGTGTGTGTGTGTGTGTGTGTGTGTGTGTCCAAATGTGTCAAAAAGTCCCCTGTAAGATAGGAAACTCAGACAAGAGGTGGTTTTTGGGGATAAGGTTGAGGTCCCCGTCAATCTAACAGTGTTTCTGTCGGTTATTTTGTTGCTAATGACAAAAACTAAAAGTGTAAAAACATTGCTTGACTGACAGGTTAGGGTTAGGAATGGGTTTGGTCTGGGCACAGTTTAACATTCTTTAGTTGTATTATAACAGGAGTCAATGGGAGGTCCCCATAAGGATAGCAATGCAAACATGCGCGCTCGCACATGTGTGTGTGTGTGTGTGTATGTGTACACCAACCTGGTTTCTTGGACTGGGCCGATGGGGTGGGGTGCATTTTGGCGTCGCGGCTGAAGCCGTCCAGGTTGCCCTTAATGGCCTCTAGCGCATCATCCCGACTCTTCTCTCCTCCCATTTGCTACAGTTCACAAACATAAACTCTTTTTAATAAGGCAAAGACCTCCTTCCTGGGTCTCTCGCGGCCCAGTGTCCACCCCTGTCTATTTACACTTTTGATTTAGTTTTAAACCATGCTGCCTTCGCTGTGTCTGTTTTTGGCTATGCCTACCAGACACTATGTGGACTTTTTTTGCTATGTCTTGCAAATTGTGACTTCATGTGTACCATGTTACCAAACAGCACACTGTAGAAACACAATTTTGTTCTGCTAAGCAGTGTTTGTTGTGTGGTGTAAATGGTAATAATAATATAACACATAAATAAACAAGGAGAGATATGTATAGAGAGATATGTATAATAATAATATAACAAGCACAATCAGAGATGGCAACCTGGCCCCCCCTACTGGGCGAGCAGGCGGGCGACAGGCACACACACAGACATATATATAGTATAATATGTATATAACAATAACAACTTTGACTTTGACTCAAGTTCTGATTTCATGCACACAAGTGCAACAGGAAGAGGAGCACTGATGTCCCTGTGAAAGACTGCAGTGATTGGAGGAGAAGCTGACCTTTGACCCTACCTTGGGTTTGACGCTGCTCAGGAGGCGGAGCTTCTGCTTCTGCTCCTCAAACTGCCGCCGCTTGCGGTCCTCCTCCAGGAGGCGCTGTTGCTGTTCCAGCCGCTTTCTGAAGACAGGCCACAAAAACACACACTGCTTCAAGAGAAATACACTAGCATGTAGACATATCATTTCATTAAACCCAACCCAGATTGAACAAATGAAACATAGGGTATGTTGAACAATCCTGTGGAGATTCAGACATATAACCACTTCTGTGTGGCCTTTAAAAATCAGTTGACTCCCAAGAAGCATGCTCTGACACTGAAACACAGATGCAGCCGCAGACACACACACGCACACACACACACAGACACACACGCACAGTCACAGTGTGTTAGTGGATAGATGTGAGGGGCCACTCACCTGTGCTCCTCGGCCATGTGCTTCTGCAGGTCTGCGGGGTACTGCGGGGCCGGGGCCCTCATGCCCATAAACTGCGGCTGCCCCATGAACTGCATGCCAGGAGCCTGCATCCCCATAGGCATCCCGCCCTGCAGGAGAGAGAGGGGGAGAGAGAGAGAGAGAGTGAGAGAGGACAGAGAGAAAAAAGGTAGACACAAATAAACAAAGAGATAAACAGAGAGAGCAGGAAACAGAGATTGTGAGAGAAAAAGAAAGAAAGAAAAAAGAAAGAAAGAAAGACAGAGACAGAAATAAAGAGAAAAAGACAAAGAGAGAGGACAGAGAGACAGAAATAAAGAGAAAAAGACAAAGAGAGAGGACAGAGAGACAGAAATAAAGTGGAGAACGACAGATAAACAAAGAGAGAAAAAGTAAGGGTAAATATTAACAGGCAGGGGTGCAGAGAGGGAGACAGATCCAGAGTAATTGACAGAGGAATCAGGGGACGATGGATAGAGACATTTAAAGTGATTAGGGACGCAAACAGAACAAGTGCACTCACACAAAACATTGCCATTAACACAGTGGCCCTAATGCTCTCCAAACGAGTTCCAAACACACACACACACACACACACACACACACACACACACACACACACACACACGTACACACGTACACACGTACACACGTACACACGTACACACGTACACACGTACACACATACACACATACACACATACACACGTACACACACACACCATAAACAAGCCCTTTCCTATCAGCATTTCTGTCTTTGTTTTTGGCGCTGGGGAAAAAAGGCATGCTAGTCGGAGCCATTACAAATATACATTTGCAGCTCTTACAATCTCTTGAGGGATCTCAGCTATCACTATCTTAGTCTTGCCCCCTCAAACACATACACACACAATTGCACTATCACATAAATGGCTATTTTTGCCATTAAAGCCTGAGCTCTGCTGTGTGTGTGTGTGTGTGTGTGTGTGTGTATCAGACAGACAGAGCGATGTGGCTTCAGATGAGCGTGCTGCTGTGTGTGTGTGTGTGTATCAGACATAGACAGAGCGATGTGGCTTCAGATGAGCGTGCTGCTGTGTGTGTGTGTGTGTATCAGACATAGACAGAGCGATGTGGCTTCAGATGAGCGTGCTGCTGTGTGTGTGTGTGTGTATCAGACATAGACAGAGCGATGTGGCTTCAGATGAGCGTGCTGCTGTGTGTGTTCGCCTTGGCGTTTATCGCCAGTGTCTGCGCTAAATGTGAGACGTGGCCCCAGGCGGGTGGGAACTATGTGTGTGTGTGTGTGTGTATCCCTCTGTGTGCGTGCATGTACGCAAGTATGTGTGTGTGTGTGCCTGTTTGTGTGCGTGCGTGCGTGTCTGTATGTATCTGTGTATCTGTGTGTGGTGTGTGTTTCTGTGTGTGTGTGTGGTGTGCGCATATCTCTGTGTATGTCCCTGTGCATGCATGTATGTGCGCAGGTGTGTGTGTATGTGTGTGCGTGCGGGACGAAGCAGGGCAGGACGGGCTATCAGCTGCAGCTCAGACATGATGATGGAGATTCGGCGTGGCCTTTATCGGCCCTTTACCCCCCCCCCCCCCCATCCCCCCCATCCCCCCCATCCCCCCGCTAGTTCCCGGCAGTGCAGAGCAGCAGCACTACATCAGTGCCATGTGCCAAGGATCCTACCCCATAACGCCATGTGCCAAGGATCCTACCCCATAACGCCATGTGCCAAGGATCCTACCCCATAACGTCCTTCAGGCAGCGTGACAACTAGATTCTGCTCAAAGCGTTTTATCGACGAGCCATGTAATTGGTAGACATATACTACTGCCAATGCTGGAAACGCCTTTCAAGATGAAGAGCCAAACTATCCGCTTAAACACTGTACACAGGCCTTGTGATGCTGGATGTGAGGACAGGCTAGTCTATTGTGAGGTTCAAGAAATGCTGGACATTGAGCACATGCTCAAGACATTGACATATGACACTGTATAGGAATTTTTGCTAGCAGGCACTGTATTGCATTTTCATTACACAAATGCAGTAAAATATAACCGTATTATTGAAACTGCTACAAGAAAACGAGCATACTACTTTATAGAAAACACTAAATACTTGTGCACCTAGGAAGAGTACCTTTGAGAGAAGAGATTTAAGCCTTCCTGACTACAAACCTTTTTCTAACATACTATTTTCTGAAAGAACACATAGCCTTAGCACAGGTTTTATAATTATTATTTCCATGCAATTATTTCTTGAGTCAATCGTCCTGTTGAGGGGTTTGTTTGTTAAGTCACATGGACCAGTTAGTCTGCAAAATTCCCAGGACACTTCATTACTAATGCACCACAGGATGATGCTGCTACTACTACTACTACTACTACTACTACTACTACTACTGATAACACTAATGAACAGATAATTAAAAGATTATTTATGGTACTACTGCTATTATTAAAACTATCATTTTTTACATTTGTAAATATCATGAGTATTGCAATAAGTGCCACACTGTGGCACCCCTAAACAGGAACTTGTCCAATTTAACAACTTTCCTGTCATCAATCCTGTGTCAAGGCTAAGAAAACTTCACCACTCCAAAGCTCCCAGCTGCCCCCCTGCCTTCTCCCAGTCCAGTGACTGTGGAGGGGATGTCACTCACCTGCATGGGCATGGCGCCAGGAGCCATCTGCCCAGCGAAGTTCATTCCCATCATGCCCTGCATGTTGGGCTGCATGACGGGCACCATGGGGAAGGCCTGCTGCTGCTGGGGCGGCTGCTGCTGCTGCATGGGCATCATACCTGGGCACCAGGGGAGGCGAGAGGGGAGACAGATGGCCAATTAGATGCAGCTGCTGCGTGGCCATGATACCTGACCACAATACCTCACCAGATCTCACCATACCTGAGGTGGCAGAGGAGACAAGTAGGCAGTGATGTCAGTGCTACACACACTACCTGGTAAAGTCCAGTCCACCTCCAAAATCACTTGCGCAATTCTCATTTTGCATTAATCATACGTTACTGTTGCATCTAACCCCACACTGCTCCAGGGACTGTAACTAAAACCTCAATGTGCTTCACAGTTTGACAAAGGAACACAGGACAGAGATACACATGGCACGCTTTGCTATAGTCCAGTAGCACCAGAATTATCTATTATCTAAATTATACATTTTAGTGCTCTAGTCCCACACCCATTAACATGGTGTCTGTTATTGTTCATTAGTGTAACAATTCATGTATTTTGTTGAATAACTGCATATATTTAGGCTAATTACTTTAGTTCAAGCCAACGTTAGACGTCTGCCTAGACAGCAATGTGTTTATTTGACTTAGGATATGAATCCCACATCTTTGGTGAGGCAATGTCTGAGTGTCTGATTATGAGACCGTCTGCAGAAAAAGACGCTTTTCAGACATGCGCATGCATGTGAATGAGAGCCAGAGTTGATTTATCTTTGCATGCTCAGGCTGAACACGGTGTATCTCATATATCACAGGCTAATCAGCACTACGGCATCTGCACATCACAGAGGTTCTTAGAAAAACAACCTACATGATGATGTGGATCAGGCTCTCTAAGAAGCCGTGGAGATCAATGCAACGATCGATACTGTGGATCATGTGTTTCATCAGCATGCTTGCACGAATTAAATCAGTTTCTCTAGCGTCCATGCTCTCTGGTGACTGCCTTTCTACAGCACATTTGGTCGTCTACAGGGAAGCCCCGATTACTACCAGAAGCACTACGGAGTTCCCTTTTTTTAGCTATAATGTTGGATCACGCCGTGGCGCCATTTTAAATTATTTTGAATGGTTCGCTGATGTGGAGTCAAGTGTGTCATTACCTGCCTTCACTGATTGCTCAAATCTCTCATTTAGGCCGATAAGGCAACAATTCATTATGTGTTAAATGGGAGGTATCGCTCGCTGGATGAAAGCATTTACACTTTTAAATGGTCTGTGATGGAAGGTAAGGGTATGTGAAGGAATCGCAGGGTAATGGATGATACAATACCATCATGACACATTAACCACAATAGTGATGGTATGGTATCATAGGATTCTGCCATGCCCATTACATTACAAGGCAATCATCCACAACACACTGTAATGCGTGTCACAGAATACACCTTGTCTGTGACGCAGAGCTACTCCGTGCACTAAAGAGCAGTAGCCACTGATGACCTTTTACAGATGTGTGTTCAAACCTTGGCAAAGGCCATGAGGCTGACACGTTGCAATAAAAAAGTACCATGGAGTGTGCGGGTATAATCTTTCAAGTCTACAATCCATCCTAGCCTACACCTGATTGTCAGTGTGCATCCTTTCCTTCCTGTATGTAAAAAGGTCTCTACCAGAGAGGGTTGAAGGACCAGTAATCAAGAGTCTTTGCCTCTACTTTATTTTTACAACAACAGGAAGTATGCACGAGCAGCACTGAGCACACAGTGTTAATGTCTGTGTGCTAACCACAGCCCTTAGCTTTAATGTGATGAGACGCCTGAGGACCAGCTGCACGTTAGTGCTTAAGCTATCTAGAAATAGCCTCCCGCAGTCTATTTGTTTGTCTGCTTCTGTTTGGGAGAGAGAGACAGAGGGACAGAGGGACAGAGAAAGAAAGAAAGACAGAAAGAGAGAGAGAGAGAAAGAGAGAGAGAAAAAGAGAGAGAGAGAGAAACAAACAGATGGAAAAAAGGAGAGAAAGAGAGAGAGAGAGAGAGAGAAAGGAACAGAGAGAAAGGGAAAATGAACGAGGGAAAGAGAGAGGGAGAGAGATAGAGATAGAGAGAGAAAGGGGGCGTAGGACCAATGATGACAGATTGCTACGCTGGGCAACGGGAGCGGGCAGGGAGATAAGACGTGTGTTTGCACAGATGCCATGTCGGAGGATGAGGGATGCTGAATGATTTATAACCGAGCAGGGCAGAGTTGACATCATAAGACAGGAAGAAAAGAATGGAAGCAAAACGAAAAACTGGAAGACAAGAGGTAGTAGCAAGCAGCTCTGAAGCGATGAAAGCAGGGAATGAGGTATTCGCTTCACAAAGGGAGTGTTTTGTTGAATGTGGTAGTGAGCCTTTAGAGCTTTCAGGTAGCGCTGACAGCCTCTCTAATCACTTCCTTTACTGCCACTGTCACTGTCACTGGCTCTGCCTCTGGGACTGAAGTAACTAGAAAAGCACTCAGAGAGCGCAGACCTCCGCCAGCACAGCTTAGATCCCCATCAAAATCGAATCACTTTTAAGTTTAAGCCCATTTTTGACCTACCCAGGAAGGTGGTTTAGCGAGCGAAGGCATGTCACCACAAGAGGGCGACAGTTCAATGGGGAGCAAATTGCAATAAAAATCTCGCAATGGTGAAAAATTCCTGGATCCAGATGCATCTGGATCACCACCAAAATCTAATCACTGTTAAGTTAGCCCATTTGTGACCTACTCTGAAAATGTCATCAAAATCCATCCAGTACTTGAGTTATTTTGCTAACTAACCAAATAACCAACAAACAAACGGCAATGATTACATAACCTCTGCCTGGCGGAGGTAAAAAAAAAAAAAACAAGAGAAAAACATGAGCCATGGCATTTTGGCTGTGGTGTTGGCCTACTCTCTTTAATACTAATAAATAAATCATGTTTTGTTTGTCAAATGCTTTCCACACAAATGAAGTAACTCAACCTGATTGGCACGAAACAAAGACAAATGTACACGAGAAGACAAATTTAGTGTCAGTTATGCAAAGGCCATGAAAGACAATCTGACCCAAAGCAGTTTAGGAGCTCAGCGTGGGCCAGGGTGGAAACCTAGTGTAGATTTGCGGGGCGAGAGGAAAGCCTATCTGCTTGACAGCAATTTTCTAAGTAAAAATCATTTACTTAATACACAGAAAAAGCAGATGCGCTTGGGGACTGCATTGCATAATTGAATGCTTAATCGTAACCCTTACCCTAACCCTCATGTACAGCATCATGTTTTTATGTTGTTACACAGATTTGTTTTAGGGGAGAAGCGATCTTACCTTGCGGAGGTCCCAGGCCCCCTCCTACAGGGTACATGAAACTGGAGAGAAAAGAGACAAAACACAAGGCTTGGTCACTTCAGAAGAACATCATCTTTTTGAGCAGTCATCTGACTCCACTGCTTCCTCCTCAGCAGATTTCATCAGTTCCACTTACACAAGACGGTGAAAGACTGACAAGAAGATCCAACAAATGATAAGGTCATCATGTCACGTGATTTACAGGAACGTATGTGGAAAAAACCCCTAAGAGTTCTCCCTTCCTATAACGGCACACGTGTTCATCCGAACCTTCTCTGAGCTCACACAAAAGTATCATTTGTCCAAATCTTTTACTAACATGCTAAAAACAAACAAACAAGTCCACCACCAAAGCCACTTACGGAACATGCTTTTTGCATCGTCATGCATGTCCTGTTGCACAGCCTTCAGTGTGTAGGCCACATCATTTAGCAACTACAGCCCACACTCATCATTAGGCCTTATTAACATGATGTCTGTTATTCTTCACTGATGCATTTTGTTTGCTAACTACATGTATTTAGGCTAATGGGTTTAGCATCAATCCGACGCTAGACTTCTAGTAATCTTCTATGAATCTCACATTTCTGATATGTGAATGTCTGAGTGTCTGATTCTGTCTGCTGAAAGTCGATTTGCAGATTTGCGTGAATGCAAGTGGATGGGGGACATGAGCCGATTTGGCTTTGCATGCTTGGGCTGACTGCAGAGTGTTTCTGTGTGTGTGTGTATGCGTACATGTGTGTGTTTTGGGTTGGGGGGGGGCTAAGCAAGCAACACCCACACCCACACCCACACACACACCCACACCCACACCCACACCCACACACACACACACACACACACACACACACACACACACACAAACAGCCTCCACACAGAAGGGGCCGTCTTAGGCTGATACGCTTCGGGAGAGTCTGATTTGATAAGACTCGGCTGCCGTTCCGAGCCACAATTATCGATTGGGAAGCAGGCTGCGCTGACAGCAGGCCCTTATGAAAAGGAACATTCTTTTCTTGGTAATTTGCAGCAGTCTCTCAGACACACAAACATCCCGGAGAGAGGGATGGAGAAAAAAAAAAAGAAAAAAAAAAATCCGGCGTGAAGGATTTAGACAGGGGATTTATGAGGGTAGCACGATAAAGAGAGCGACAGAGCGACAATTGACTTTATATAAATGGGCTTTGCCAATGCTAGCAAGTCTGTCTTATTCATTCACTAAGCATTTAGCCTGCGGGACGACTGTGTTGACTCTCCGAGATGAGGGCACACTTCCAGGGATCAATACCATCTGCTTGCTATAAGTTGCTGTAACTGCTTGTACAATCACATTGAGGCCTGTTTGTTCAATCATTTCTGATGCTGATCTTTAGGGAATTGACTATTTTCATTTGTGTGTGTGTCTGACAGAGAGGAGGAGAAATAGAGAGAGAAAGAGAGAGACAGAGAGGGAAAGAGGTAAGGAGATGGAGAGAGAGAAAAAATAAATGGTATGTGTGTTTAGGAGTTGTGTTGATGAGGTAAAAAGAGTCAGAGGGGAAAGGCCAAGAGCGGGTGTAAAGGAAGAATGGAAGCCTTCTTTAGTTATAGTTTTGTGTATGCAACTGTCACACAGGAATTTGTACTACAAGGACACGAGCCTTGAAGAGCAACCCAATAACCCAGGCTTCTAGAACTCAAACTCTTGAATTAACCAACTGGTTGCTCTAGTTCTGCATAGACCCTTTCGAAATGAAAACATTCTATTTCGCCCTTGCTACTTCTGCTAGCCTCCATTTCACAATGACTAAGTTTACATGCACTTAAGTATCCCAAATATGAGGCTTATCCAAGTTGTGATCAAATTCGGGATAAGGTGTTTACATTAACGCAGAGTAATCAGGTTATTAATATCCCGGTTTACATGAAAAACACTAGTATCCTGATTTCTGTTACACAAACAGAACATTTATCCCAGTATTCGGGATAAGGTGTTTACATGCCACAGTATCCTGGTTTCTTTTGGAGTGCTCCACCTAGCATATCCCGATTTCTCAGAAACCGGGATAAGGGCTTATTCAGGATACTGAATTCGGGAAAAAGCGTTCACATGCACAAACGCCAAGCCAGGATACTGAATATCTCGATCTTATTTGGGATACTTAAGTGCATGTAAAAGCAGTCATGGTTGGGAATGTTAAAATGGAAACCCTGTGGTAGGAACTCTGCTAATATAGACTCTTGAAACTATATACATCTGTGAATGACACAGCTCATACATATGGACAGATTAAGGCTGTGTTCATAAAAGGCAAATCTGAATAGTTCAACTGGCCAGTAAAAATAGAAGGGGTCTGTTGTGGCATCACGACTGTCTTAAGAGCTATAAAGAGGCTGCTGTTGCAACAGCACCAGTGGCTGTACGTTCAGACAGCTAAACCCAGACAAAAGAGGTTAACACAGTCTGGCTGCAGAAAGCCCTGTCCTAATTACAAGCAAGTGTGGAAAGAGAACCCATGTGCAATATAAAAAAGGAGCTCTATACCATTCAGAAGATGTGAAAGACTAGGACTTCTGTTAATCCAAAGCAATGCATTGACCCCCAAAACACAGAAACTCTGGTTTCCAAGTGTATAAGAACATAATTGAAACAAAATCACTACAATGCAATTGCTTGTAAAATGTATATTCTTAATAGCAGTAGCTTAGGACACCATCTAATGATTGGCTTGGAACAAATGGCCAATACTAAACAAAAAATCACTACAGTCTGAATGGTCTTTTCTGCTCCAAGACTCCTTAGCCTTTGTTTCTGCCCCTTCCCCACCAATAAATAAATAAATAAGTAAGTAAGTAAGTAAGTAAGTAAGTAAGTAAGTAAGTAAGTAAGTAAGTAAGTAAGTAAGTAAGTAAGTAAGTAAGTAAGTAAGTAAGTAAGTAAATAAGTAAATGGATAAATGGATAAATGGATAAATGGATTGATGGATTGATGGATGGATGGATGGATGGATGGATGGATGGATGGATGGATGGATGGATGGATGGATGGATGCATGGACAAATAACATGGTGGATTAGGGAGGAAGATTAAGCGCAGGATGCCATCAACTGGCTAAGTAAAGGGAGACAGGGGGGCATGGAGGGTGGGGGGCAGGGAGGGAGGGGGGCAGGGAGGGAGGGGGGCAGGGAGGGAGGGGGGCATGTCTCAGAGCTGCACCATGTGCATCCACATGCATGCATGCGCACACACTCACTCTATATTTCTCTCTCTTACACACACACACTCACATACTCTTACACACTGTCTTTCTTAAACACACACTCTCTCTCTCTCTAAACACACACACACACACACTCCTGGGCTCATCAGGGAACTGTGTGAGCTGATCAGAGTGCGAGTGACAGGGAGCGCGGCAACACGCTGAGCTCACTCCCCTGCTCTGCGTCACGAGACACTCCTCATCAAACATGCAGGCCCCCCTGCCTACCTGCCAAACACACACACACACACACACACACACACACACACACAAAACGCCTTAATTATTTAACACGCTCCCTCAGTGTTACGCAGGAAACATGACTCGCTGCTTGGGTCCCTCTGTAACATCCTCTTGGAGCAACAGTTGGGTCTCAGGGCTGCTGTGTGATTAGAGGCGAAGCAGGTTTTTGGCCTTTAAATGCATGACGAAGCATAATCACATCTGTGATTCTCTGAGAGCAAATGCAAAACATATCCTCAGGCTATTTTTATTCTTGCTTGCAAGGGCTTTTAAGTAATACCATGATCACAGAGGAAAAAAATGCTATCTGGTAGTTTTAAGCCAATGTATGGCAGCCAGGTGGTTCATTTCACTTCTTGAATATTCTGCCAAATTAGAAGAATCGTGAATCGTGTATATAAAAGAGGCAGGCTTCTTGTGTCTAATGACAATAATTACTAATGCTTTTACATCCACACCTATTAATGATTGCCATGAACTTGCTACCGATATCTCTCCACATTACATTACATTACACTTAGCAGACGCTCTTATCCAGAGCGACTTACACTTATTTACAGGGTTTCAGTTACAGCCCCTGGAGCAGTCTGGGGTTAGATGCCTTGTTCAAGGGCATTTCAGCCATGGTTAGGGCGGGATTCGAACCTGCGACTCTCTAACCCTTAGACCACAGCTGCACATACACTATACACACTAGCTAGACATACACTGCACCAGAGGGTACCCATCTACTGATGGCACAGGTGGAATGTTATTCAACCCAACTCAACTAAAGTGCCCGGGATCCAGCACCCCCTGTCCCAGAAGTCAGCACCCACGCTTGCCCTTAGCCTGGTAAACCAGCCCCTCATACTTCATTTCATTTTGGGTTCTGGCCTTGCTGCATTGAGAAACGGTTTCTTGTTGGAGGTGCAGACTCTGCTGAAGTTTAAAACAAGTGGCTCTGCCTTAAACCAACCGCTAACATCTGGGCTTATAGGTTTGTGCGAGACAGCTGGCACCTCTCACACTGGCAGGGGAACAAGAGTAGATGTGGAATGCTAGCGCGAGGGCGCTGTGCTACACATACAGTACACACACTACACTAGTGTGATTATAGCCTTTGTGATTATAGCCTTCATACAATTATGAAAAAAGCATAATCAAAATATAATTATTTTCAGTGGCAGGCAATGGCTTTTTCCAGAAAATAAAAAGGTTCTGTTGCCCCCTCCTAACTGTGCACAGGTGATATCTACAATTAGCTGGTGTACAGCTACAGTTTTGCTACGGTTTGCTACAGCTACAGTTTTACAGTCTGCTGAAAATCAGATGTTTTCATTTGTTCTAAGTTATTTAAAAATCACTGAGTAATCGTGTTAAGTGATCGTGATCTCAATATTGATGAAAATAATCGTGATTATTATTTTTGCCTTTATCGAGCAGCCCTACACTACACCGTCTTCTGCCAATGCTTTTGGGGAAAGAAGCTAACGCAGTGGCTCAAGAGTTTTCATTCTAAAAAAAAAGTGTTTCTAGTTACTCAGACCACCTTTATTCTTCATGTTGTAAATTAATAATTCAGCGGGAGGCTTAACTAGTCTACAGCATGTGTGTCAAACACAGCACCAATGCCACCTCCCTTGATGCTAAAAACAGACCCACTGCAGTCTGTTAAAAAGGACTCGAATATGATGGTGGCAATTGTATGAAAAGAACAGTTCAGAACAAAATGCCAAAATGCCATTTCAAACATGACCATTTTTCCACCCCAAATCCTCACCTCAGCTGCAAAGATAGGATTAACGTTCTCTAACTATAAATACACACACACATCTCTTTAAACCACAGTAAAACGGTGTGCTGCCCTTTGTGTCTGACAACACTGCTTTGGACCACCTGGGATTGCTCCGAAAAAAAAGTTGACATCATCACTGCCAGACAACAAGGTAACTAACACAGGGCAGGGCAGCACAGCTGCTCCTTTTGAGGCTGTAGATAATGACTCAGAGAGTGTGAGAGAGAGAGAGAGAGAGAGAGAGAGAGAGAGAGAGAGAGAGAGAGAGAGAGAGAGAGAGAGAGAGAGAGAGAGAGAGAGACAGACAGACAGACAGACAGACAGACAGACAGACAGAGAGTATTTGGGGGGGGGGGTGTAAATGTAGCAGTCTAAGCTCTTTGGAAGCCCTAACTTCTGAGCAACCAGGCTAGCTGTAATGTGTCAACAGCTTGGCACCAAGTCATCCGAGGAAACAGCCAGGTGAGTTGACATTAAAATAATGAAAATAGGAAACATGGCCAATAGGATACAAGCCTGAGTTGACCTTATCCATGCTAGTCACATAATGGTGCATCAGTAACAGTACAGCACTGTATTCTCCCTACATTAGTCAATAGCTATAGGGCAAAATGTAATTAAAGCACTCTTAAGCAATAATACAGTTGAGAATATGAATCTTGTCAACTGCTTTGGCCTGGACTGAAGTAGAAACAGGCTGCATGGATTGCATGCAATTTTAGAAATAATCTACAGGGCTAGAGAGCAAGGCTGTGCAAAACTTCAGCTGTTATTCTGCAACCTGCTTGTGATCTCATTACAAAATCTAATTCCAATTCAAGAACTGGACGAACTTCAAAAAGCCAATCTCAAGACAGTTCTGAATATTGCAAAGACGCCCTGCTGGACACAAACTCCTTGCCTCCCGGGTAACAGATGACTGGACTACGGCAGTAGGGCATGTGATCCAGAGAGGTGCTCATCGTCGCCGTGGCAACCGCACTGGATATTCAGTAGACGGCAGTCTGGCCATACGGCGCCCCCCTCTAATCCGTCAGCAAATAGATGGCACTGATGTCACTGAACGAGCTGTGCCACTTGTGCAGGGCAGGCTGCTGCCTTGGCCAACAGCACACACTGGCCTTTCTGAAGAAGCCTGGGCAAGGGGTTAGTGTCACGCAGAGAGGGCCGGATCTGGAGCCCCACCACTTCCTTATGACACCAGCCAACAGACAGAGCCAATGCCTATGTTATATGCTCCCCCCACCCCACCCCACCCCACCCTCTTCCAAACACACACACACACACATACATACGTGCACACACACACACACACACACAGACACACACATGCACACACATTCTCTCTCTCTGTCCAAAATGCGTAGCTGCTGTGAATAATTCCTATTGGCCTAAAGTCCTGGGCTGCTTGCTCTTGGATGTGTGGGCGTTGTTGGGGCACCTCAAAAATCCCTTTCAAATGTCTCGGTGCTTCATGTCATGTATCAGTGTTACCTGCTGCTTCAACCGATACCTCACGTCCATCCATAATTAACGTGCTTTGGCAGAAGCCACAGCCCTGGCTATAAAAAAGTAATGAAGCAGGCCTTTTTCATCACAGCCAGGACGTCTGGTGTGATAACCCCTCACCCACAGGCATTCAGAGCCTCCTGGGCACATCTCCTCAGCATAGCAACACCTATCTACGTATCAGAGATAGGAATATCAAAAACATCAGCAAAAGAAGCCGACGGATAGCCAACAAGGTTAAAAAAATGACACTTTAGTTTGGACAGGCAAGGGGCACTGCAACTCACAACTTTGTCTTGTGGCTGAGTGTGGGAAGGGTGAGGCACTCACATTTAGCGTTAATGCGCTTGCACATGACATGGCCCCAATATCCACATCAGATGGTTCAATCCCGGTGAATCACGCCCACAGCCAACCCCATTTGGCTTGACGTCTGCTGGCATCTATTTGTATTAATCTCCTTGCAGGCTTTGGGAGCTAATCAGGCCTTTAATGACACTTTGCTCTTTAAAGCAACTCACTTGATGTGCTACAAAGAATATATACTATTGACTTGTTTTACACATATTAGACCACTGTGTCATAGGTTATGTGACTGCAAGAACATGCCAGTTGAGGTCAGTGTGGGCCACATATATTTTTAGACACTAGCACACCAGGAAATTGACAAAAACAGATTGTGATGGCCACGCATCATCTGTTGGTTAGACAACCACAGCCTATACACGACCCTCAAACCTCAAGGCCACCTAAAGATGACAGATCGCGTCAACGCAACCAGGTCGTACCGGACAGACAGCAAAACCTTTCGTAAGAACAAGACAAGTTTTTTCTAATCTAAGAATATTTCCAGTGTCTTTCCTATTACCAAACTAGTAGAAATTCCCTTCTCTGCGACTGATCAACAGAGGTATCTCCAAATAACAGTAATTATTTGGATTCAATGGTTATCGTTACATTACACGGAATTCCGACCTACACGTCTGTAGACACCTGGATTAGACTATCCTAAGCTACATGCGGTTTATGTCAAGATCAACCTCAGACATCAGGTGTCTGATTCCTTACCCCCCATGCAGACGAATTAGCTGATACATTTTAAACTCCTATCTGATAAACTAAGGGTGACAGATGCCAGTATGACAGACTATCAGACGCTGCGGTTAGCTACTGTAACATATTGTGATGCAAGCTAGCATGTTTCTCGGGTTGGGTAGCCTACAGGTACAAGCAAGGAAATCAGATCTCATTGACGTTAGGAATACGAACCCAGCACTATCGACAGTGTGACAGGTGGCAACAGCCGTGATAAATTTATAACTAGCCTGCTAGCTAAAAGAGGGCAGACAATGAACTGCGCTTGAAGATAGCTAACATGGCTAAGGTAACATTCTGTTACAGACTAGTCAAATACAGTGGCTAGGTAGCTGAATAAGCTAGTGATGACAGCTAACATCAGTTAGCTAGCATTCATCCAGCTATGTTATGCTACACTGTACCCAAATTTGTCATGGCGACGATTGCACAGTGGCGTTATTTAGCTATAATATACAAATAGGACGTTACATATTTACTAATTCACACACATGTTATTTAACAAATGACTGACTACCCCATAAATTCATAAAGAAATGTACCTGCCACCTCCCCCTGATCCGGGCCGTAGCGCCATCTTAGCGAAACAAATCTATATGATGACATCATCAGCACCTACGTCACACAAACTTCCGGGTCGTATGTTTTGATTTACAATTATTTGTTTTTATTCTCATTAAAACAATTGAATGACTCAACTCTACTCTAATAGGTCTACCAAATGTAACATGCATGCAACATGTGATTGCTACTTGTTATTGTCTATTGTTACATCCAGCTGTGGAGTGTCACTGCACCTGAAAAAGGCCACACACATTGCGGCAAGTGTTATTGTAAATTGGTTGGTGTAAATTAGTTAGTGTAAATTAGTGACCTAATGCGCAATGGCACGGTTTATAAATAAACTGATTATATGGCAACATATACCACATGCCTATGGCCTCTAATGGTCAATCACGACTATAACGACAAAAGTCACTAACCAATTGAATCCACTTGATGGCGCCATTACACTTAGTTATTTGGAGTGGTTTCATTTGATCGCAGCCTACTTGCATATGTAGGTAAGATATGCTTTTAACATAGCAAAACACACAACTGATCTATTAATTCTCTACTAATTAGTTGTCTCTGAACCTCTATAATTAATTGCTTCCTTCATTTTCTCCCTGCTTTATATCATCTCTTCTGATAAAAGCACATAAATTAACATCATCACATATTTCTCAGCAATGGAATTGGTAAACCAAATAATATACAGATTATTTCATTCAAATTTAAGATTAGACCTATGTGTCTATACTGTGGAAATCTCTGTCTGTATATTTCTTGCATGTTATTCTGTGACACATAGTAGTACCTATTGCATTTTCTTCAAAACAAGTCTACACTTTTATAGTATAATTAGGCCATTTGGGCTTTTGTGTCTCCCTCTGCATAAATTTAATCAGCTGGCATCTTCCATAGTTAGTCCACTGATGAGGCGGAGTTGAAAGGGACGGCCTGTGTCCTCTTTGTCTTCTGAGTCTTGTGCTGGGAGAATTACGGCTGTATGAGCAGGCATGATAAACTCCCATGCCATCCATCATTTGCTGCTCTCAGACATCCATGCACCAATCACTTCAGAGGACAACAGACACTAAAGACCACACTGGTGTAAATGCTTCTGTTCATTTGCACCAAGGTTGTCAGCCATTAACATGTCACTGCATATGCTGATGCTGCTGTTGTTTTTGATTGAATGCACTGTGCACTGAAATTTATGACTGTTGAGCTTAGAGTTGCATTACATTACATTACACTTAGCAGACACTGTTATCCAGAGTGATTTATAATAAAGGAAAACAATCAAGCTCAGGTAACAGAGGAGATTAAGAGGTTAAGTGCCAGGGGACAAGTTGGAAATACATGTAGGTTAATTGCACTGTCCATGTTTTTTTTCTTATGCAAAAAACACATATTACCATATCAGAGCAAGGGCATTGTTTGCCCAAGGACATATCATTTCTCAGTGACCAAGATAAGATAGCCAAAAATAACATTTCTGCCTTTATTTTTGGCATGGCAATACACATTCCTTATAAATATCTTCAGAGAATGATACAGATGTGGTCAAAGTGCTTCATGATGAGGTTTAGTTTGGTGCTGTATTGCTGTCAGGCTTAATTAGAGTCTCCCCTGTGTTAGTGAGCGTTGGTGGTGATACTGTGTGTGTGTGCGTGTGCGTGTGCATGTGCTTGTGTGTGTGTGTGTGTGTGTGTGTCTGTCTGTCTGTGTGTCTGTGTGTGTGTGTGTGTGTGTGCGTGTGTGTGTGTGTGTGCGTGTGTGAGTGTGTGTCTGTCTGTCTGTGTGTCTGTGTGTGAGTGTGTGCATGTGCGTGTGCGTGTGCATGTGCTTGTGTGTGTGTGTGTGTGTGTGTGTGTGTGTGTGTGTGTCTGTCTGTCTGTGTGTCTGTGTGTGTGTGCGTGTGTGTGTGTGTGTGTGTGTGTGTGTGTGTGTGTGTGTGTGTGTGTGTGTGTGTGTGCGTGCGCGCGTGTGTGTGTGTGTTTGGGGTGATACACCCCTTATGCAGCAGGCCACCAGTGGCATGGAGAGTTTGGTGAAAATTAACTCGGAAACCCACCCAGAGCCTCTCGCCCATCTCCATAAATCACGGCGCCCCCAGCAGCATCGCCCCCATGGTGGCACCAGCACAGTGACTGCTGGCTGTCAGAAATCCCTCAGTACCATATGATCAGTCTACCCAGCCTGAAAGCCAGAGAATGACCGCATATCATTTGCCTCTATTTGGGAACAATGTCCTCAAACCCCCCCCCGCTCCCCGTGGAAAAAGGGGCCATTCTCATTCTGGTTCTCCTGGCTCTTTAGCTCTCAGTAGAGTGGAAGATTGATTCCTTGAAGCACCCATCTGAGACATTTGACCTGATACCTGGTCACCCCCTACAAGACATTCAGTGGGGTTGTAAATTCTACTGAGGTGTCAAGATTGGTTTTGTTTTCTCCTGTTAGGACTCTTTGTTAGGGTTGTATTTTTACCATATTATTTTGTGTTTCTTCAAATCTTGTCTTTTTTCCTTTAGCCTCTCATGAAAGCCTAGTTTTTCTCAAAAACTTGGAACTTGGTTTGTATGTTGTCTTGCATGCTGACATGTTTTCTGAAGTGGTAACATCAGTCTCACTGTCAGCCGAATCTGGCATTTATAGCTTGTTGATTTAAATGGCCTTTTCATGGAGGGCTTGCCTTACTGTTTTACAAGCTGATTGACACATGCAATCATTTGTGTCAGCACACAGGCTTACTGTGCTGAATTACTGCACACTGTCTTTTAGTGTCTGTCCCAGAATGTCTTAGCACAGTGTCTACCTATTAGACTCAACACTAATAAATCAGAACACCCTGTTCTTTGGGACCACACCTTCACAGCTTCCAATAAAGCAAACAGACCTATGAGTAGATTTCTATTTCTACAAAACTCTATCTTTAAAAGTATCATTGTATCTTAATGTCTGTTCATGCATTTTACAGATGAACGTTTGTGACTGTTGTGAGCCAGTATAACACAAATGATCTGTTTACGTGTCCTAACCTGCGTGCCAGCCTACATTCCCCTATGTGGTTCCTGTAGATGCCCAGCTCAGTGCTACCTGTACAGAAGAGTCCCTGGATACCAATTTGAAATGGTGTGGCCAATTAGCCCTGGCTGGGAATGGCCTCGTGACCCCTGACCCCTTGCTGGGCAACCCTATCCGTTAACCCTTTGGGGCCCAGCTGGAGTTGATGTAGTACTCATTCTCCCTGGCCGGCTAAACACGCAGCCGCATTCACTCGGATACTTCCATTTTCTGTCCCTTTGTGCTACCCCTTCTGTCTTGCCCCTCACCGAGCCCCACACCCCACTTGCTCCCCGTGTTGACCTCCGTCCTTGTCCAGGCGCCCCAGACTCGCTCATTCCACCCTCTGGAATGAGCCCACGCATGCTGGGGTGCCAAACTGCTGCAGTGGCCTTGCACCCAATCATGGTTTTAATCCACAGGAGAAATGGAAGGTTTTAATCAGTTCATTTTGGCCAAGAACTCTCTAGTAGTTGTTGCTATTTGTCACATTACAGAACTTTTCCTCATGCTTGCCTCTGTTCAAGAAAATCCCTTGGATTGAATGACAGCAATAACAATACAAGGGTAGTCATTAACCCAGGTTTTTTTCTTGCCCAGAATTCCTTGAATGACAGCATGAGAGATGAGAGACAGACTGAAAGTGAATTTGCTTAACAATAGTTGATTAGTCAGAATCACAATCACTTATTGATTTAACTATTATTGATGTAAAATGGCTGTTTTTCATCATTTGGTAGAAAATATGGACTGCAGCTCTAATTGTCTTCAATTAGCCATTAGCCTAATCACACTTGCTAAATAAATAAATTATCACCACATAGATTCATGAAAAGTCAGTCACTAAAACTATGACTTGCTTTTTTCAGTATTTTAATAGTGCTTCAGACAGTGGTGTATGTGGTAATGGCTTGGTTTAGTTATCTGGCATGAGATACAACAGCACATGACCAGTACAATAAAACTTTTACAGGTCAGACATTGCAACACCATAAAACCAAAGAGTGGCATAAGACAAATAAGTGTCAAATCCATCTGGGACGTTTAAAAAAACACTTCTGTCAGCTATGTCTTTCCGTCCATTTTATTCCAAACAGTCTGTTCAGCACAGATACTCTGACAAAAAAAGGTCAAAACAAAGGACCAATGCTGCAAAAAAAAAAAACCTCTTTGACCTGCAGACATGCTCTGGACGAATGCAATTCTCCACGTTGCATTGTAAACTCTCCCCGTGCCCCCTTAAGGGATGCTAATAAGCTTGGTCCTCTGACTCTCGGCCTATTTTCCTTTCACAGAGCTGGAGTTTCTAGAAAAAAAGGCCTGCAGTAAGATCTTTAGTGGCTCCCAGGGAGCAAAATCAAAGGGCTCATTGACAGACATACAGAGCGACATCATTGGATTACAAGAGTTTGCCCAGCAGGACGTGCTCTTTCATAACTATGGGCAACTGTCCTTTCAGGGCATGACTTGCTTGGGTGAAAACAGCCTGGGTGCAACACTGTGTTTGTGGAAAACCACATTACCACTAGGCCCTCCAAGGAGAGCAGTAAATCAATTGATTCTCTAGACTTCCATGTACAAAAAGATCCGGTTAGCTGAGCCATAAGGTACAAGGCTTTACATACACAACGATGTCAGGTAATATTAACTCATAAATAGCTATCTAGATTAAAGAAGGGAGTTTGTATGATAAGATGTTCACGCAGTCATATAATGATGATGCAATACTGTATTTGTTATCATATAGGCCCATAACAAGCTTGCATGGAAAAATAGATGGCATGGAATCAAATAAATTGAAATACAAACCCGCTTCAGAGACTGCGTAACATTTACATTGTGTCATAAAAAGAGTGTTGACATTGGATGGCACATTTAAGTCAATATAAAACATTATAAACCCTCCTACTGATCAACTGTGTTTGTATTGGGGATTACGTTGGCATGTCACAATGCCTTGGCAGGACATCAAACCCAACGCAGTCCACCTAATCAGATCAATGTGCATCAAACCCAACACAGTCCACCTAATCAGATCAATGTGCATTAGATCAAGTCACTGCCAGAAGTCATAAATTATTACACTATACCAACCAAGACTGATCATTGCCTTCTAGTTTTACAGCTTAGAAAGTCTTTAAAATTTGATATACATCCCAACTTTGCTGTTTTGACATGCCTATTCTGTAAGTGCACTGATCGTTGAATCTCAAAGCCAATTAGTGAATTAGAAGTAACTGAGGGGGACAACACCAATGTAAGGCTCATATTTGTGTGCTCACAACGGCATGGCTATTCACTGGGCCCTGCAATAACTATCCTTGGTTGTTGAGTCACGCATACCTTTTATACAAATACCTGTCAGTTTTGTCTGTTTGTTGAAAAAGCTTTTGACATGAGACCTACAGTATGTTTACTCAGTGGAATGTGTGTGGCTGCCTGAGTTCTGATGGTTGTCACGTGGATACAGAGTGGCCATCTATGGGATGTGTTTAGGCAAGAGTGCAACAGCACCACTCTGGCCATCTTTGGGCCTCATTGACACCAAACACGCTCCGTATACAGCGCATGCCCGTTTCCTGTCCGTATTCGATTACAAACCACGTTAACAAATTAGACTATTCACACTGCACGTGTGATCTGAGCGTATTCTGTCACACATACACACATATTGTACACAGTTATGTGCTGTACACGCTCAGTCGGTGTGAATGAGACCTTATACTGTTCTCCCACTACACAAGGGCCATCATTAGATCTTGGATTGTTACGAGTGGAATTTTGGACTGTTTTCCCAGGCTGGTAGGAGAGCAACACGGGGGAGGAATCACACCAGTTCCCATGGTGAAGTTTCCCCCTGGATGAGCACTACACGCTTCATCTGAATTCTTCACATTTTCTCCTCCTTTTGTTTAAAAAAAATGACTGGGTGGTATATTTTTAGCCATCATCATCACCATCATAAAGTTAAGTTAAAGTGTAGACTTTGAGACTTAATGCTTTGAAAAGATATTGCTTGATATGGTGACAGCAATGACTGTAGACAGCCATACACTGGTCACTGTTTGACCACATTAGCAGCAGTACAGTTAGCAGAAGTTGTAGTATTAGTAGTTGTACCTAAAGTAGGAATGAGTGTGTGGCAGATGTGACAAGAGTGGTGATGATTATCTTGGTAATATGGCAGTGGTCATAAATAGAACCAAGACTGCTGGGAGAAAAAAAGAAGTTGTAGTATTTCTTGTCCTGGTAACACTACCCATCACAAACAGTAGTAGGCTAATAGAAGACATGCTAACTGCTATGTCAGTCAAAGAGTTTGTATCTTGTAGTGTCTTGTTTTCCAGACAGAACATGCTACATAGTACTTGGAAAGAAGACTGTCTTCTTTTTTTGTTTGTATCAAACGTCCGGTTCAACTGAGTTATGAAAGTGCAGGTACTTTAGAACTTGTCCTCTTATCAGGATGTGATACAGGTCCTCATAAAGGCCCATAAACAGACAAATGTGCCAACAGGACTCACTGCTTCAAGGGCTTGAGAGAATTGCATTGTACATTGTTCCAACCACCTGAAAACACACAGGCGAACACACAGTCGCGCGCACACACACACACGTACACACACACACACATTCAGGTACACACACACACACACACACACACATACACACACACATTGACAATGTGACACATAGTGTACTTTTGGGATCTTGGTCCATCAGATAACTTATACAAACAGTGCTCGTCACAGTAAGGAGAGGTTGGGAGGTTAAATCGGATCAATGGGCACACATTCCTGACACCCATGTCATAAAAAACCCTGAGGACCTCCAAGGGGTGACATAAAATAAAGCCAGTGGTGAATGCACTAGAGGACATGGAAAAAGTCAAAGCAAAAAGCCAAGACTTGGCACTAGTCTCCTCTGTCAATCTGACAGGAGTCTCACTATTCAATGCGATTTCATTTTTATTTAATTCTAGATTTGAAATAAATGTATTACTAGCATTATTTCAAGAATGATAACAACATGTGATTTTGGAAAACAACATCTTTACTCAAGTTATTTGTGAACAAGTATAAATAATGATTTTTAAAAGATTAATTTTCATATTTATACAAAAATAATACAAGAGGAATCACATCTTTTTGTGGTTTTAGTATGAACTGGGAGCTGTAACCAGTGCTTCGCTGGCAGTGGGTGGTCTTCAGCAGATAAGACAAAATATCACAAAAAATATCAACAGTGACCTTTAGAAATAGTCTTTTACATTGGTCTTAGGGAATGTGGAAAAACATTTTAAAAGCTCTGTTTTTTACAAATCACAAACTGCAAGTCAATAGCAAAAGTGGACACCTTTTGAAAATAAAGAACAGCAAAATAATTTTAAATTGTGTCACATCCATTCTGCTGTTTCACAATGAATATTTCTTGGGGGCGGGGTTGCATAAGTCTGTAATACTGTTTGCCTTAGTCGGAAGTAACTGATTTGCGTGTGCTCAATCTAAGGAGTTCTGGTTTACTATAACAAGTACTGTTGCTTGGAACATAAAACAAGGCCTGAATTCCTTGGCCCTTTACCAAACAACCATTACAATGCCAGAGCTTTTCTATCAGTTGTACTGCCATGCCGAAAGTTGACGACAGTCTTACATGGAATTAAACTGCAAACACAAATCCTTCTTAATGTCTGGTCGATGAACACTGATGGGTATGATATCATCGCCATGGTGACACCACTGAAAACTCATGGTAAAGCTGTACAAACGTTAACACCTTTCTCAAACTTTGCCAGACTCTAACTGCTGCCTACTTTATGTATGCTAAATTCAGGGCAGCCAGAGTCTTATCCTGAACATGCAGGAAAGGAAATGTGCTACAAATGTCTGACTCATTCTGCTGGATTTACATTCATGTAGGCTAAGGCTCACTGACTACATTCTTCACCCCAATGCCAGTTTCATCCTTCCTATTCTTGGTCAGCATGTCCTTCAAAGGGTTTTCTTCTTTATAATCATCATCATCATCATCATCATCATCATCATCATCGGAGGGTCAGAATTGAATTTTTGTTTCTCACATTGTTGGGAAGAATCTGCTCACACACAAGTCCTCATATTCTCCAAAACTTGAATGATGGCAGTACCTTTGATTGCATAGTCCTTCCATAGTGTGTCAATAAGATTGTCATAAACAACAACAAAAAAATATATATATCACAGTTCATACACAGAGCAAAACTCAGCAGAGTAAAATTCATAGCAATAACATACAGCAAATGCTCACCTTTTCATTCCCTCGCTATTCCAAACTGTCAAATATTTACATGTCATGAATGTATATCTTTGTGATATCTACATGGCTGTACACTGCATAGCAAGCACTGCATCCTTCATGTCATTGCTTGGAAGACTCAACTGCAGGAAAGGCTGTGCGTTTGATTTTTTTTCACGCGTGATCAACTCACTGCAACTCCTACATACACACACACACACAAGCTTTGGATAGCTGATTGTCGTACAATTAGGGTGCATGCATACAGCTTAGTTTAAGAAGGG
Source organism: Coilia nasus (assembly GCA_027475355.1). NCBI lineage: Eukaryota > Metazoa > Chordata > Actinopteri > Clupeiformes > Engraulidae > Coilia > Coilia nasus. The sequence continues at coordinate 154,979 of CM050215.1, read as the reverse complement.
AAAGACTTCACAATGTATGTCAAGATAGCGGAGCAATCTAGAAGAGTCTTGTCTACCATACAGGCCAGTTCACGTGAGACTCAGTGATGTCGCTGTGGGTGGTTGTGTTACTAGCAAATTGTGATGAGAGGGCACAGTGTCAATAAAAGCGTGTTTGACGGGGGGTGAACCACAAGTCTGGTTATGCAAGCACCACATTTCGCTGTGCTTTTGTTCGTCGTTTTTGTTAGAACCACTTGCACATCCTTATCCCACCCCAAGGTTACATTACTCAGTTGTGACTAAGAATACTGCTGTTGCTTAGCACAAATTTAGTCCGCAAGGGGTTGCGGTTGATCCGCATCGATCATTCACCAGGGATTTATCCAGTCTGCTTCTTGAGCTGTCTTGTGCTTGGCTTGAGGGGCTGGTGGACTAGTGCATTTCTTCGTGTTTCTCCCTCTTTTCCTTTCTTTCTCTTTCTCTCGCTCCCTCTTCTCCTCTCCTCTTCTCTCCTCTGGCCTCAGCAGCAAGTCGTGATTTATTGACTGACTCATCAGCCGGTGAGCAGTTGCCAGTTATTAGGAGTTGCCACGGTTACTGTGGCGCACGGGTGGAAAAATGTGGCCCCTGTTGCTAGGCACCAATGAAGTCAGGTGTGCTTGTTCACCAGGCTTGTAGGGGACACTGTGAAACGAAAACAAAGAAAGAGAGAGAGAAATAGAGGGAGAGAGAGAGAGAGAGATGGGTAGATGAGAATATTTGATTAGATTATTATAATCATCACACCATCTCATTTCCATATCAACACTTCAAACTCACTCGAAAACATTTGGTGCAGACAAGCTAACAGCAGTGTAGCAGCAGAGCAGAGTTTTTTTGTTGTTTTGTTTGCAAAGCAGAGAACGTGTGTGAGAGCCGTTTGTTCCCCCCCTGAACTTCCCGTTCTTGTGTGTGAATGAAAAGGCCACCATGAAATTATCAGCAGCCAGCGCCACACCTGACCAAATACATTCCTCGTCCTGCTCTCTCTCTCCCTCCCTCCTCCCTCTCTCCCTTTCTCTCCCTCTCTCTCCCTCACTGCCCCTCTCTCTCCCTCCCTCTCTCCTTCCCTCTCCCTTTATCTCTCTCCCTCTCTCTCCTTCACTGCCTCTCTCTCCCTCTAGTTGTCCCTTTGGGGGAGCGTCCTTTGGTCCCCACTGTGGCTGCTCCCTCCTCTCTGTCTCTCTCTCTCTCTCTCTCTCTCTCTCTCTCTCTCTCTGAGGTGGGCAAAGGCAGCCTGACCCCGTGCTGACCTGCCAACCCAGCAAACAGTCTCACCTGAGAGAGGTGTAGGGCAGGGGTGAGGGAGGAGTTGGGTGGGGGTGGGGCAGCTGATTGGTCTGTGGTCATTAGATGTTGGGCTCTAAGTGCAGGTGAGTTTCGAAGGGTGGGGTGGGGTGGGGGGGTCTCTTCTGTGTTTGTGTGTGTGTGTGTGTGTGTGTGTGTGTGTGTGTGTGTGTGTATGTGTGTGTGTTGTGGGGTGGGAGATCTGTGTAAATAGGAAAGCAATAAAGGCTGGTCTCTAATGTCCATAGAGAAAAGCACTGACTATTCTGAGCACCACCCAGACCAAATACAAACCCAGATAAGAGTAGCACTGAATGGCTTACAATACTGAAAACAGAAAAACCTAAGACAGCTATTATTACCCCCACGTCTGGCTAATTCATATAAAGATTATCTCTCTCTCTTTCTCTCTGTCTCTTTCTCTCTGTCTCTCTCCCTCTCCCTGTGTGTGTGTGTTTGTGTATGCGTTTGCAGGCCTGTATCAACAAACATACTGTAAGTTTAGTCTCTTTTGTGCTAAATTAACTCAAAAACGAATAAACCATTTATCCATGGTAAAGTGTATTGGGTCAGAGCAGCTTGAAGAAAAAATAAAGGACAGGCGACTGCTGTTAGAAGGGTTAGATGTTTAGGGAGTATGGGAAAGACTCTTCCTCTAACGGTGCTGGAAGCCAGACTATAGGCAGCACAACACACCTTGAGGAAAAATGGACAGGTAAGTAGTGTTACATTTTTCAGGGGTTAAGGGGTAGATTTGTTTTTGGCAAAGAATCTTCGTCTTCGTCTCCAGCGATGCTTGGAGCCCTGACTAAGGCAGCATATCACGCACAACCCTAGAGCTTGGAGTTTGAGCGGGGGGCTAGAACGAGTGCTGTGGGCCCGGCGTGGGAAATTGAGCGTGTGAAAATGAAGAGAGGATGGCATTTCAGGCAAGAGCGAACAGCGAGCGAGGGCGAGGGAGGGAGAGAGGGAGGGAGGGAGGGTGGAAAAGGGGATGTGAGGCGTAATTGCGTGGCCGTGCATCCATACAGACAGGCAGGCACACACACACACACGCACACACACATACACACACACACACACACACACACACACACACACACACACACACAGAGTGACCATGCAGCCAGGCAGGCAGGCACGCACGCATGCACATACACCCATCCACCCATCAGCCTTGCCTCAGACGGCAAGAAAGGAAATAGTAGCTCGACCCGGCCATGCACCTAGACTCTCTCGCTCCGTGATTTGTGACAGGGTCATTTCCTGATCTGAGAGAGGAGGGCTCAAGGAGGGCTCATGCTGGGGAGTGGTGCCTTGATGAGAAGATCACCAGGGGATAGAGAGATTGAGATAGAGACAAGGGGAGGGAGAGAAAGAAATGGAGACAGAGAAAAGTATTAGAGAGACAGAGATAAAGAGATGCAATGAAAAAAAAGACAAGTAAGTGAGAGGAGGAGAAAGACAGAAATAGAGAGAGAAAGAGAGAAGGGAGGATTAAGGAATAAGAAAGGATTAATAGAGGAAAAAGAAAAGAAAGAGAAAGAGAGGAGAGAGAGAGGAGAGAGAGAGGAGAGAGAGAGGAGAGAGAGAGGAGATTGAAAGGAGGCATCGTTAATCAAGCGGCGTTCCGGCTGAGAGCACAGCTGATTGATCGGTCAGGTCTTTGAAAGGAAATAGGAATTCTGAGGAGTAGCCACACACCCTCGCTTGCTCCACTGATTGGGATGTGAGGCAGGGCTGGGCAGGGCAGGACTGGGCAGGGCAGGGCTCTGCTCGCATGAGAGGCCCACAAATTGATGGGGTCAAGCACCAAGAAAAATGGAAATGACTTTGAGAGTGGGCTGCTCTTGATACCAAAGGCTATCCTGTCCTGTGTTACCTTGCCTGGCCCTGACTGTGTACATGTGTGCGAAACTAGCTATCTATTTATCTGAAACTGAATCAGAGCCAGTCACACATTAGATTGGATATAGCTTTTATGCTGTTGATTAGTACAATTAATCACTGGATTTTTTTCATGAGTTATTGGGTGCTGTGACTGAGATCAGTTAAGAGGAAATTGCAGGAGTGCCATTCACCACATACATCTACAGTATGTTATTTACGCTAAGGCTAATAGACAAGAATAGTGCTATATTTACCCAGGAGAGACCCCCCAGTTGCACCATCTTGTTTACTGGAGCGTCCTAATATGACAGGGATTAAACAAGATGTCAACACACACCAGACACACACACACACACAGATATGTAACATAGGACCATCTCTCCCACTTCAACTCCTCTGAGGTTGGTGAATGTGCAGCTAGGCCTTAGTCCTTAGCAGGTGCTTAGAACACGTCAATCATGACCTTTTTACATATTAGTTTGGCTGATTGTAATGCTAACTGACTACAGTAACCTGAGCTGTTCAAAGCCTTGCTTATTTTGCCACCCATCTGCAATATGATTAAGACGCAATTGACTACTTTATTCTAGCCCATTTTGCCAATTTTTGTGGTGAGAAAATTGAAGCAATCTCAGGAAGAAGGAAGAGAGATACGGTTGAGTTTGTTAATCAGGGGCATGCATCAAGATAGCGCTCGCTCGACAGTCTGAGTAGGTCAAGATGCAGGGCGTGAAAGAAGCTGACATTTTAGACAAGATTGCACACCAATCATAACCCCGTTGTCAGGGGTGACGCGTAATTAGTGATGGTGATGGTGGTGATGATGATGACGCACCTGTTTGCTGGAGGACATGGAGCTGAGTGTACTGATGTTGGCGTCTGTGACGACCATCGCTGAGGAGAAGCGTGACGGGTGGGAATACTGTGGGGGCTCCTGCTTGTGTTGGTACACTACAGACGGGAAGAGGGGGGGGGGGGGGAGAAGGAGTTATACACCTAAATCTGTGCAATGCAAATGCCACTGGCTGCATTATGTCATTTGAAAGTCTAAAACCACATCCACCACCAGAGTAGAGTAGGTAATATATTCACTGTGTGGGATCATAAATGTGTAGGACGATGAGATTAAGTTACATAACTATGATTGTTGAACTGAAACAGTAGCATCATTACATTATTAAATTATTACTTTGTGCATCATGGCCATCTATGGAGAGCAGATGCCTGAGGGCTTACTCAAGCACAGCAGTTCACAAAGCAAAGCTGATGTACTGACGCTGGATGTGGGTGTTTTATGTGTGTGTGCACGTATTGCCCACAGAACTGACGCTGGATGTGGGTGTTTTATGTGTGTGTGCACGTATTGCCCACAGAACTGACGCTGGATGTGGGTGTTTTATGTGTGTGTGCACGTATTGCCCACAGAACTGACGCTGGATGTGGGTGTTTTATGTGTGTGTGCACGTATTGCACACAGAACTGACGCTGGATGTGGGTGTTTTATGTGTGTGTGCACGTATTGCCCACAGTATCTGCGCATGTAGAGTGGACTGTATGTGCTCATCCTCTTGTGCGGGAGTGAGCATGTGTGCACAGATCTACACACTGTGTGAGAGTGTGTGTGTGCACAGATCTACACACTGTGTGAGAGTGTGTGTTTGCTCAGCATGTGTTCACTGTGTGAGAGTGTGTGTTTGCTCAGCATGTGTTCACTGTGTGGATGTGTGTGTTGATTTGCATGAATATGTGTTTCTGGGTTGGGAGGGGAATTGGGTGGGTGT
>CM050215.1:117500-145000 GCA_027475355.1 Coilia nasus | reverse complement strand
TAACAGTCTCTGCCACTTTATCAGTGGATTGTCTTATATTATGCAGACGGTGACACTTAAACCCAACACACTTAGACACTCTGTCCCAAACACCCCTAGAGCCTCTTCATAAACCCTCCACACACACACGCAGACACACACACACACACACACACACACACACACACACACACACACACACACACACACACACACACACACACACACACACAGATCTCCCCTTGACTAGGCTGGGCCACAGGAATTTAGCCCTCTCTGTATCAAAATGGATGTTTGCCAATAAAGGCCTGTCTTCAGATACCTGCCGAGCAAACATTACGCAATCCCTACCAATGTCAAACACATGCTTGCCCAGGGCCACAGGCCCGACTCAGGCTCCCACACTGTCACCGCGGCGATGAGAAAGGAACACACACACACACACACACACACACACACCGTTGCAGACCAGAATGCCAACAGCAGAGTCGTACTTCCTCAATAAGGACATATATGTATATATACGTTATTCTGTCACACTCACACACAATGCATGGCAAACAGAATCACAGATCCGCATGGCAAATGAACAGAACAATGTTGGGTGTACTGGCAAAAGCATGACACTGCATATCTCCCCTCTAAGAGAGTCAAAGCTAGAACATAATATGTGTGTTCACATGCCTTTCTATTTGTCTCCTGCTGTTACAAACATGGCCGCTGTGTGCAAAGCAGTCAGTAATTCACTCTAAATGAAGATGTCATCCACGGCATTGTTTCTTGCCGCACACAGGGTCAAGACATACGTCTATTGCCCCCCCCCCCCCCCCCCCCCCCCACCCCCACTGTCGTTTATCTTCCTGGATGGACTGCCCCTGACCCGTCTCCTCTGTCCCCTGTCCCCCTGCCCTTCTGTTGCCAACCCCAAAGCGCGGCTCGGCAACTTGTAAACACCAGCGCAAACAATAAAGCACTCAATCTGACCGACGACCCGAGCACGGAACAATGGCCCCCAGGCTCATAAACGGAGTTTATTTCACTGCTCTTCACCCTCTTAAAGTGTGCAGGGTGAAGGAGGAGGAGGAGGAGGAGGAGGGGATAAAGGGGGGCGAGGGAGGGAGGGAGGGAGGAAAATAAGGAAGAAGGAGCGAGGTGGACCATTCAGACCATCTTTGTCTGGCTCTGGGCTGGGCTGTCTGGTGGTTACTCGGCTGAAGCCTACTGAGTTAAGTTCCCCATCACCACCACCACCACCACCTGCCCCGTCCCCCCACCCGTCTCCAGGAACGCCTCCAAACAACCAATGTGTCTCGCTCTGCTGAGCTGGGCAGGCCGAGGCCTCTGTTTCCACGACAACAAGGGCAGTAAAACATGTTAAAAGAAGGAACAACATTTAAAAAGCAATGAGGCTTGTGTGTGTGTCATCTACCTAGCCTAGCATTGGCATCTACAGAGAGAGAGTGCATATGAATGAATACTAGTTAATATGCATATAAAATCCTTAAAGAAATAATATAAACAACAGAAAACTTCCCAATATGGCTGGCAGGGTGTAACAGAAGATGTAGGCTACAGGGCAGGAATTTCACGAGGGCCATGAGGGCCGTGTGCCCTCTCAATTTGGCCTTTTGCCCTTGAAAAATATCTGCCAGAAGGCCACAGTGGCCCTGATGCCCTTCACAAAATTGACAACACAAAGGCCCAAGTGGCCTTGCCCCTAAAATGACGAAATTCTAGCCCTGGTAGGCTATGTCTTTCACAGTCAGGTTTCCCTGAAATTCAAGTTAATATAAGGCTATTGTTATGTGTCAAACTGCACAAAAATAGTTAGATGTATGCCACGTTTACCGTTTACTCAACAAACTTTTTAAAACTAGTGCTAACAGGAAATCTGACACCCTCACGCTGCCATAGAGAGCATAGATATCTCTCAGAACAGAGACACAACAGCTTTGAACTATCATATTTATATCACATGTCGAGGTAGCAAAGAGAGCTTCCAGGAGAGGTGCCTTGTGCTGCTGGGGAACCATCTCTCTCCTTGACCAGAGGGAGGGCGAGAACCTTCTGTCCCGCAGAGGGTCTCTTTCTCTGAGGGCTTCTGGTTCTCTGCAGGGCTCAGGTGTAATATCAAAGGCCTTCCCCAGGCAGGGCTCATTACAGGCCGGCCGCATATGAGAGGAGGCCTCCCCGGGCTCGGCAGGGCGCCCTGGGTCTTTGTGTCCTCCCCATGTCCTCCATGACACCGGTGCAAGCAGAGGGCACAGACCCCAACCCCAGTAAAACCTTCCCCCCTCCCTGAGGTCAAAACTCCACTTACACGGCCTTCAACGGTTCATGTGTTTCAGTATACTGGAATTTTTTTTCTATTCTCTTCTATTCTATTAAAGCTGTGAAAAGCTTTGGGGGTGATTCCATATGTGAAATTGCTGTGTGATCAATAGGTCTAATTAACCTATTGTCAGCCCAAGTTATTTTACCCTTTTGAGGTTACAGTGACTACATAATTTTTTTTAAATTCCAAATTCTAAATGACAAATTTGAGGAATTCCAACTATTCCTTGGAAAAAAGACTAGAGGTGATAAGATCTTTTGGTGATAAAATTCTCCGCTTGCATTGTGGCTACAAGGCTGCAGACAGCGACCACTTTAAACCCTTCTACTCTTTCACCTCAAACTCAAACAAACAGAACAAGGCAAACAGTCAGGCCAGCACGTCAGTGACATCTCCATCTACAACCGACACTGTTTGTCCACAATGGGTTCCCATAGTTTCTACAGCTCAGCTTTCAACACTGCACACACAGACGAACACACACTCTCAAACGCGTGCACAATCAGCGGGTTTACTCTGGGCAAACTGATTATCTTTTCTTTTGTTTCTTTAATCGTCCGTGGGTCTATATTCTAAGAAAAACTCCACTTAAAGCTCATTGAGGGTGTCAGGGGATAATTGCTGTTGACAGGGCTGTGGGTGAGCGGGTACGAGCGTCATAAAAAAGGGCCCCTTGCCAGTCTGTGAGATCAGAGGACTTTTGCTGTTTGACTTTGCTTTCCTGATGGGACCAAAACACAAACAAGCGCAGGCTAGGATCATGGTCATGCAGGCACACACCCACATACAAACACACACACACACACACACACACACAAACACACACACACACACACATGCATACGCACTAACAAATAAATGCCCACCAGTAACCTTCCGGCAGCAGTTGAACCTGCATGCCCCTTTATCGTCGTCCAGTGGCCCGATCAATAAAAAACCTGCTGGTAAGGGCGTCTCTCTGCTCTGACCCTGGGGTGACCTCTCTTACACAGCTTTGGTCAGACTCTCTCTCTCTCTCACTCTTTCCCTCTTTTTCTCTCTCTCTTTCTGTTTCTCTCTGATTCCTCCTCTTTCAGTAACGCTAGCGATACCCCATCCGTCCTGTCGGTCTAGAAAAGGCTCAAAACCTTGGGGGTGATGGCCCCTTGCTGTTGTGACCTGAGCTCCTCCAGGCTGGCCTGGGCCTGAGACTTGACACTGGAGAGGGAGGGCTGGCTTGGGCATGGGACTAGAGCTGGGCCTGGGGGGTGCTGGGAGTTCAAATTGAGCTCATCCTAAACCCCAAAAACCCCAAAAACCCACCCCCACCTCCCTTCCCTTCTCCAAGGGGGCCAGTGGAGTTAAATGAACCTAGCCTGCAGTTATTGCAGTCCCCTAATGTACCACTGACAATGGGCCCCCTAGTGAGACAGGGCATAGACAGAGTAGAGGACAGGAGGAGGGGGTGGGGGTGGGCAGAAGGCAAACCCCCCTTTACACACACACACACACACACCACCAAACCCTTTACCCACCCAAACTTGTATCAAAGGGCCAGAAGATGTAGTAGCCAGGGGATTTTAATTGTCAATTAAGCATGCATAATAGTGGCCGTTGTCCCGGCAACGTGAGCTGGTGTCCTGCTGAGCCATTATTGTGGCAGCCCAGTGGCCGACACGCAGAAACAGCTGAGGACGCCTGAGAGATGACAGCAGGACACCTCATGAGTGAGCGTATCAGAGAGACCTCCGCATATTTTTGGATTCCTTCGGACCACTAAATGTCCTCCTACAACATCTTAGAAATGTTACCAACTTATACACACATGTTTTGAGTTCCACCCATCACTCCTTTCTCTCTCTTTCCCTCTCTGTCGCTCTCTCTTTCTCTCTCTGTTTTTCTGTCCATCCCTCTAACCAGAGGTAATTAGCTAGTCAGACATGTTGTGTGGACAACGTCACGAGCAGCAGCAGTCCAAAACAAGACAACAAAAATACATTATATTATTTTCCACATTATTGTGAGTTTAAGAGGTTGATTGTTAACCCAAACACTGAAGAGAAAGTTCTCGTATTTCCACATGAATATATTACTCGTACATTCTAAACATAACCAACAGTCTCAAACAGCTTTTCATATGTAGATGATTCTAGATTCTAGTTTCTGTAGATGAATCCTATTTTTTAAATTCCCATTGCCATCGAATAAACACTGTTTCGAGCAGTGACAACATTTTATATGATCAAACAAAAGCTGATAGAAGCTGTTACAGAGCTAGCACTGGGCTTGTCTCTGACCCTAAGGTGACCCTGGTTTGGAACAGGGACACCTCTTGCTCCTGCAAGCCTGCTGAGTGAGTGAGTGAGACAGAGAGAGAGAGAGAGAGAGAGAGAGAGAGAGAGAGAGAGAGAGAGAGATTGCAGGTACAATACAGATTGTTCTCTCAGTGTGTTCTCAAAGATCAGAATAACAATGGCATTTACTCAGCTCACTCACTCTCATTGATCACTTCTCCCTTCCTTTCTCTCTACTCTCTCTCTCCCTCTCTTTTTCCTCTTATTCCCTCTCACTCTCACACACTCACTCACTCAACCTCTCTCTCTGGGTCTGTCTAATACCCCCACCCACCCACACGTTTCTCTGCTGTCAATGATCTCATCAGCAGCACCAACTGCTTTTTGTGGGAACAATCCTGAACAGAAGCACTCCTCTCTGGTGGCTGATTAAATCCCTCCCAACAACGACAGGACTTGATCTTTGCAACGAGGCCGGAGCCTATCACTCATCTCTTATCACAAGCACACCTGGAATGAGGTCAAATGCAACCAGCAGATATGGAATGACAGCCACTACATGTACAATACAAAGTTAGTGGATGAGTGTGTGTGTGTGCATGCGTGTGTGTGTGTGTATGTGTATGACACAGACAACGTACTGGGCATCTTACTGGGTGGGGAGTTGCTGGCCTGTGGGTGGTGGGGTGATCCGTGGCCCAGCAGGGGGTTGAGGCTGTGTGTCGGGCCTGTGTAGGCGTCCATGGCCAGCTTCTGACGGAAGGCCTCCTCCTTGCGCCGGTTGGCGAACCAGTTGTACACCCGCACCTCGGTCACCAGGTTGGAGCCCAGACCCTGTGCTTTGGAGGGGGACACTCCTCGCTGCAGGCACTCTGCCCTGGGGGAGACATTCAGTTCAGGATTCAGAGTTAGAACCAAAACCTTCAGCTAATGCAATGCTTTTAATGCTGTTTCCACTGAACAAGGGCTCTAGTTATGTTGCAGCATATACACTTGCAAATGTGAAATGATTTTTCCTATTTGCCTAAGTTATTTTGCTAAATTCTGAATGTAGACATTGACTAGAGTATACTATATACCTAACAGCATTTAAACCAAATGTTATATCTTGTCTGCTGCCAGCTGAATGACATGGCATATAGTAGTTATGTTTAAAGATTAAAAAGACACATTTATTTGTTGAAATCATTGCATTTATGCATCGCCTTCTATTACATTTATAATGATTGTATTTTCAAACTGAAAGTTCAATGGTACTTTAAGTCAAAGTATGGACCTTTAGTGGAGCATCAAATTCTGGGGATTTGGTATGTGTGTGATGATTCTGAGTAAGAGTGTTACTTTGTATCTTATTCTATCTGTGAGTTTTCCTTTTCCATCTTTTCCCTCTCCCGCCCCTGACCTGTTGCACTCCTCCACCAGTGCCTCTCGTTCCTCCTTGCTGGGGTTCTTCTGTCTATCGTAGGCCTGGTAAAGGATTTGTTGGGAAGCAGGTCCCCACTTGAAGCGGTTCCGTCGCAGTTTCTTGCAAGCAGGTTCACCGGCCGGGTCTTCGCCGGGCTGCCCCATACCCTGACCGGACTGATTGAACTCTGGGAAAAAAAACAGCACCTGATCCTGACTGCCTTTGTCTGCCATACTGACAGAACCTTGACTTGCCTGGTTGAACTCTGCGAAAATAAGAGAAGGTACATTTGATCCAGGCGGTGTAATCATGGTGTCATGAATTTCAAATGTCAAGTTCATTTCTGAGTTATAACAACAATGACAAGATTTCCCATGCAAACTCAAAATATTTTACATGTACACTTCTTAACAGATAATGAGGCATTTTAGCTGATCTTATTATTGAATTATAATTATATTTTGTTGCACAAATTTAAAAAAGTATGCAAGCATGACAATCACTTGCTAATTGCCAACCATAATTCAATCAGTTAATTATTTTAGTCATCTGACATGACTTTAAAAATGCAAGATTTACAATTAACATTTAACAATTAACATGCATTTTTATAACAAACATGTCTTTCAGAGTGCTTTACAAGCCCTGTTTGAATTATGGCACCATTCCTTAAGAGCAAATGAAATTTCATTCACAGAGGGAACAGTCCTGTCTTTCCCTTAAGTTCACCATAACATACAGTTTTGACATGCAATGGCCAGCAAGCAAAGAAACGGGGAAAAAAGTCAAATAGGAACTTACGTCGAAGAATTTCCCGCTGTTTCCTGACGTACCAAGTGTAGAGCGCCGCTCTTTTCTGTGTTTTCATGGGCGTGCCTTTGTTGAGGTGCTGCGAGAGGTGCGACTGGTTGAGCCCGGTAACGTCGACCACCTCGCGCTGTGGGATGTTGTGCTGCTGCATGTACCCTTTGATCATACGAGCCGCGCGCCACGGGTCCTCGCTGGAGGAACAACGGGAACAAAACAACAGACAGGAAACATCACAGATTTGTAAATCAACATACTTTAAATAGGTCGTCGAAAAATCTAAACACTCAAGTTTTTTTTTGGTCAAGCTTGGCGTATTGTTCTGTCCTTGGCACATCCTATGACTGCAAAGAGGTCAAAGTCTCGACATAGACGGTCGTTTTCGTCCCCTTTTCACTCTGAAATTGAAGTTTAATTGCTGTTCATTTTGTTAGCGTCATTGGCTGAAAAGGTCGTAACTAAGTCTACAGCCACTCTTAAGTACCCTAATAAACAATTGTTAATCATTTAATCAGTAGGTTGTAAATACTTTCAAAGGTTAGCCTAACTTCATTCGGCAGACGGGTTCAACAAAAAATAATATCTTTCAATTATGTAGACGTATGTTGTATTTCTAAATTTCCGAAATATTCCGTGTCTTATTGCTGCTAAAACTGTTGGAATAAGCATTCTGAATCCCACTGCTTTGTCTAACTTGAACGGGCCTCGTAATTATCCTTGGTTAAGTACTAATGAATTTCCATGCATAACTAAAGACAGTTTTTAGCATTAAGACGTTAAATATAATAGTCCAAAACGACATCTCGAAACAGTGACCTTGGTAACATTAATGTAGACCTACAATCCAAAACTTTACAGTTTGAGAAACCGTAAATAATTTAATTTTTAACAGTAAAGTTTTCGTCAAATACTTGAAAAGTAAAGTAAATGCCCTAAAAGTGGTCGATAACGTAGAATTCTACACGAAAAAATGTTCGCACGAGGCGGATTACGCAGGCCTTGTTTGAGGCCATTTTCTGCTTATTAAAGTCGATAACTTCAAGAGCCTGTGCGAGACACTAAGATAGAAGTCGTTACAGTAAACTATATCTAAAACTGTAAAAATTGTTACATACCTTAGCCATTTTCAGATTGAATAGTCCCGTGACCTTACTGTGAGTCTAACTGCACAAATTCTAAGTCGACTGTTTGATTTAGAGAGATGTTGGTTTATAACTTTCGACAATGAATAACCAGATCTCCTTTCACTCTAATCATACGCCACTGTGTATCTTTCAGTTGATGATTTATAGAATAAAATTAATAATAACTCTGCTGCACGTGGTTTAGTTTTGATTTTTGTACACAACATGTTACTGTAACCCTGCTGTTATTATAAATTCTAAATTAATTCCAAACAAGAAATTAACAGTTGAAAACATAACATTTTCTCCACGGTCCTTTTCTGTCAGTAATCGGTATTATAATTGTTATTTTAAAATTACCATAATTAGTACAGACAACAATAAGTATTTCTCCTATTTTACCAATCATCTGCAAATGACAGTTCATTTTTTTGTCAAACAGTTGCAATGTCTACCTGTTTACTGGGTATAGTTTTAAAGGGTTTACAAATGAGCAAAAGTTCCTAAATATTCCTGGATTTTTATATGTCAGTATTTTTATTGATAAGATGTATTTTACGCAAAATTACCAAATGCGTAAATTTCGACGTGAATTCAATATAGCTGTGGACATGACGCACACCTGGTTAATGATGAATAGATCTAGTTCAGTTGATATTTTGCTAAGATAAAATACTATGTAGATAATTAGTAACCAGAAAGTAAATTTACTGGCGCGTTGTTTAAATGTCCTTAATATGATGTTCATAATTTACATCATGGAAGAAGGCCTAGCCTTACATAGATGTCCAGGTCACCTAGTACGGCCAGTGGGCAGAATTATTCAGTTACAGTCGACTTATAGTTAAGAGCAAATTATATCAACTTTGCATTATTTTCAATGCCTCTAATTACACCCACCTTAACTTTGAGAGAGGAGGGAAACTTAGTGTTGGCAACTTAGACGACTCGGGTTAAGTTATTTGGTTATTTAGTCTACATGAACAGAAGATTCTCTTTCAACATTAAAAAAAAAACATTTTGTATTTTTGAAGCTATTGAAAAGCCTGACATGACGTATGGGCTCTAAATAAGGAACTTAAACATTTTTGGACTGTTGAACTCACGCTAGCATGCGGTCCACCTCTGCCCTCTGCTCCGCTGCTTCCTCTGTGTTTAGCGACTGGAGCTCTTTCAAAATCGGCGGTGTGTCGAAATCATCTCCGTCTTCAGAGCCCTCGTCTCCGGATAGCTTGCCTTTCCCATGTCCATTAGTTAGCGTATGAAACACCGGCTTGGAATCTGTGTCGCTCCCATTCATTTTAGAACTTGACGGTGACATCTGTAAATTCTCCAGTTTAACTCCAAAGCCGTTCGGCGTGGGGTCCATGTCGTCCAGCGCTTGGATAAGCACATCTTTGGTCACTCCTGAATCCAGCAGGGCGCTTAAGAGCTCCTGCTGCAAAGATGTCAACTTGGACACCATTTTTGCAAACATCAAAAAACTTTTTGTTTTATTAATGTCCACTCTTTAAATGTGATTAATTCTCAGCACTATCTCAGGTGTCTCTGTACATGAAGACGAAAGAAAAGAACCAAAACGAAATAGGACAAAACTTTTCCGTTCTCCCGTCTCCCCGTTTATGTGAATTTCCTCTCAAAGACACCTGCTTGACTCACTTCCCCGTTGGCCCGAGTGGTATGACTTGCCATGATGCTTTCGTAAGGAGGACAATATACCTCATGCTAATGAGGGGGCAGGGAGCAGCGGCCCTCCATGCAAATGGTGTAAAGCAGAGCGGACTGTGTTGACTGAGCTGTAGGTATATAGACCGTGTTTACACACTGTGCTCAGGCGCTTTTATTGGCCACCATTATCGGCCAAACTTGGTGAACTTTGGACCCTGTTGCCTACTTTCGTTAAATGGGCGGGGTTAAGAGTATTATTATTATTATTATTATTATTATTATTATTATTATTATTATTATTATTATTATTATATGATTTTTAGGTTTTATAATCGGAACATTTATAATGACAGTTTTTCTTCTATAGAGCACGACTTGATATGACATTACCATAGGCTTTCAAATCTTTACTCGCAAATTCTTAGATTCCCATGCCTGGCTGCACTTTTAATTCGTTGTGTAACAATCTGCCTTTGATCATTGTTTCTCTTTTCTATTCAGCCGTGCCACTACAAGGATGCGCTTCGACCGTGATGGATAAACTCCTCCAACAGCCAGTGAATAAACACTTGTGAGGCGCACAGTTAGCGGACAGACCATCGCTCTGATCCGAGCCAGTTCAAACGCTGCTGTGACAGAATAGAACGCATGGAGGTGGTCGGTGACCCCCGGTGCGTGCAAAGCAGGTGCCTCTGAATTCTACAGCAAGGCATAGGGACTAACCTGGTGACCCTTACTTGACATTACTGGGCAAGTTGCATCCTTGGTTGTGGATGAGAGAGATGGCCTACAAAGCAACGCAATAGAACATGTTACTCATATGCCTACATAGGATAAAAGGTTACACTTTATTTTATTGTCCCTGTTACATCAATTAGGTACAGTGTAACTAAGTGTATAACAGTATGTAATATTATGTACGCTCACTATACTACAGGGTTAGAGTTATGTATTTAAAGTGTAAGTACATAATATTACATGTTGTTACATTTAGTTTCACTGATGTAGTTTCACTGCCGTAAAATAAAGTGTGACCGGAAAAGATAAAACCTGACGCATGTTCACGAAGCCTTATTAGACTAAATTAGAAAAAATGCATACAATTAAATGCATTACTATAGCGTCACCTTTTATTTGGCTGGTGTAAACATCTCAAATGGTCATGTATGTAGCTTATTATAATGCCAAATCTTTATATGAAAAGACTACTTCTAACGCCTTTGTCGCAATGTATTACAAAGAGATTTCACCTTCATTTAATTCTATTGTCTCTTCGTGGATAGCCAGCATTTTGAAACATAAACTTTAAATTGGGAGAGAATGTTTTCCTTTCAGTGTTTGGATAGATGTAGTTTTCATGGGCGTTGCCATAATCATTAGCACATATATCACATACGTGCTATTGATTATATGCCATTAAAGAGTTGTGTTATTGTGTTGTGGATCGCCATCTTTCTTCAAGAAGTTGCCAAGCACAGTCTGAGCACACCCTGGATGTACTTCGAGCCTGAAAGGACTAACATCGATCCACATGATTGGGATAGCGGTAATACACGTTTAGGGCTGTTCTCAGTAGTTTTCAACCAAAGCGTCGCCGCAAGTGACAGCCTTGTCAGATAGCACTGTTTGTCCTTCCTTGGATAAAGGGCAATAAATTAGTCTCTTGAAAATGGGGTTGAGGGTGTAGCTAGGCCAGCAATTTGCCGTCAGTTTAAATTTCAGGCCTAACTTTTTAAGAGACAATCTGTGCGCCTCTGGGTGCGGAGAAGCGCAGATAACCCAGCTGGGTCACTTGGGTAGCATTTTTTTTTTTTTTTCAAACATTTTACAAAAACGGGTTTCCTGCAGTCTGGAAAGCAAGCGCAGCAAATAACAAATGGTTTGATAACAAAGAACAGAGTTGCCGATGTTTAACGTGGTTACTTGAATACTGGACACGATAAAAATGAAATAGGAATGTATCAGTAACATTAAAGGAATCATTTAAATTTCCACCAAAGCTATATATGCCTACAGTATTACGCCATTTGACACTTCAGTTTGCCACGCCACGTCAGTTTGCGTTTTGCGTTAGCTTTAAAAACTTTAAATGTCAACCATTAACAACAAATAATAACAAAAGCCAAAAATGTCTATCCACAGCTTAAGCCATCTGCCCTGTTGTGAAAGCGGCTAGGGTACTGGACCGTATCGAGGAACACGGACACGGCGACGCGTTCTCACAAGCATTACAGACAGGATTGGGCAACTGCGGATGAAGATGTTGAATAAGGGCACTGCATCCCAGTAGGTAGACACTTCAGAAAAAAGGCACCTGTTCGCCAAGACTCTACTTCTTGCTGACCAAAATACCAAAGCAGCAATTACAGTTTGAGCTTTATGTACATATGCAGTCATAGATGCATACAGTGATATATTAACCACCCTGACCAGTCATTTTTTTCCTGGACATATTCATCGAAATTCATTCAGTGACACATAATGACATATGCAAATGTGACTTTCCCTTCCAGTTAACAGCTGGGCCTTTTAGCACACAAAATACCTTGCTGTGTTAGTTTCTGCTCATCCCCCCTTAAATTTAAATTTCATTTGGTCAAAAGCTGAGACGTATCCTCATCAAATATACCTTGCAATGCCTCATGAGTCACTGTGCTATTATCGATACACTCTCAGAAATATGGGGACAGTAGGGGTACAAATCTGTATCTTAAGGTACAATACGTATTAATGTACCAAGAAAGGCTAATATTTGGACCTTAAGGTACTGATGTGTACCTATTCAGCTCTGGAGAAGGTACAAACTAGTTGAAAAACAGTGGTTAAAAGGTACAATTATGTGCCTTTGAGGGTACTGCCGGTGTGACAAGCTTTGTACCCCTAAAAGTACAATTCTGTACCTTCTTTTCTGAGAGTGTATGATTCATGGTGCAGGAATAGAACAGGTGTCTCAGGGCCGAAAAGGATGACGTTTTCTGTCCTCATCAGAAATCATCCTAAATGCATTTCAGGACAGTCAACCGTAAAAAATAAATGCCAACAAAACAAAATCTCGGCCTTCTGAGTGTACCGCTTCCTCCTTGTCTTTCCTAATGGTGTCTAGAAAGTGCACTCTGGCCGAGAGCTAGATCTGTCCGGTTTAGACGTTGTGTCTCTTCCCAGCAGTAATGGGAGGGTAATGAGTCCAGAGGTTTGGGGGAAACTGAGCATGGCCAGTGACCCACACATCTCTGTCAGCCATCTGAGCCTTTGTTACCTCCCTCAACCTCAGCTATCTAGTGAGAAGACACGCACACACACACACATCTACGCACACACACACACGCACACACATCTCCATATACATGAACCAGAACACAGACACACATTCACACACATCTGCGCACACATATACCCAAACACACACACACACACACACACACACATACCCTCTCTCTCTCTCACACACACACACGCAGATATGAGACCACACAACACACTCGCATACACAAACACATAGTCATTCTGGGTTGGGGCAGAGTGCAAATCATTTGGAAAGTTTGGGGCAGGAAAGGGCACGGCGTGTGCGTGAGTGTGAGCTGGAGGAGACCATGTTCCGTTCCACACGCTGATCTGGACCTTACCCTCCGCTCTGGTCGCCCGCCACCCACCCGCAAAAGTCACCTTTGGGCTGCATCTGACTAAGGCACACCCCCCCACCCCATACGATGTGTCTGTTTTTTAAATAAGATTTTTAGTTTTTTATTAGACATAACCAAAAGTGATTCGTCATTTTCATTGTCTTGCTTTCTTAGCTATACTCAGGAAATTGAGTGATTTATTGATGTGTTTTGTCATGGTAATGTGTATTAAATATATTGGCATGTCTGATATTTAGATGACAACATTTTAGTAGCATTACAACAGGAATCTCTGTCTCAAATCTTCTAGATGACATGTCATGGGATGCAGACTATTACAGTATGAAACGATACAGCATTAATGAAACAAACAGTAGATTATGTGTCTACTTGGTGCTTTTTCCACTTGACAGCCGCTGCTACCTCAGCATGTACAGCGGTTCACCTTTCCCAGTGTGAGTAGCGTTATTTCCTAGAAATTGAATTCAGGGACTTCAAAGTCACCATCCGCACCACCCTCCACCCCAGCTATTTGGAAGCAGTAGATACTTGATTCTGATGTAGCTTCATAATGGCTGATAGATGGTGGCCATGGTTGGTATGGTTCTGTAGAGAAATTAACATGCACTTTCACTTGAGAGGTTTTGCCTGAAGTAATCAGAGAATTGAAAACATCAAAGATAGTGATTGAATCACCTCAGGTGGCCATTAAAGGTTAATTGAGTGTTAATCTTTCACAGGTACTTTGTATTATACATGACACAAGGATGTTTTCCTAATTGGCTCTTTTCCCCCCGTCGTTATTGAATGGATTATATGATAATAGAGTACACACTTCTAATCCCACAGATTTTGTGAGATTTTGCTAAATGCTCTTTATGGCTCTGTAGATGGCCATTCAGTGTTTGCACTTTCACTGTAAAAAAAACCAACTTACTTGAAAAGATACTGGAAACTCGTTGACTGAAATCAGTCAAGTAAATGTAATTATAGAATTTGAAGTTATGGTTACTTATGTCTATAGTTAAGACAGAAGAGTTATGATTCGCTGATTGGTTCTGTCTTGCTGGGACTTGCTAAATGACCCTCAATTCCGGTCCAGACCCTCTGTACAAAATGAAATGAAGTACGAGGGACGGGTTTACCAGGCTACGGCTAAGTCACTCAGTGTTTTAAAGTTTTTAGAAAGTATCATCCCACCAGGAAGTAAATCTGTGTGCCTATGGAGAGTAGCCACACTCTTTGTGCCAAGTGAAAGAGTCTGGTCCAACAGGCTAACTGCGGAGAGCCAGGAAGGGAACAATTTCCTAAACTCAAGCATGCACAAGTCCCCCATATAGCTGTTGTACTTTCGGTCTCCCTGACTTCCTACAAGGAATGATGACAATGACCAATGTGTGCCAGGGCCCAGCCCTGTCGACAAACATGACCTGCGGCTGGTCCCTTCCCGTCCTCACCTGAGGCGGGCTGGGGCTGCTGGAGCGTTAGCCCCAGAGGCCATGTGGCAGGGCCAGCGTGTTGTTGGCTCGGTCAACAGACGCCTGCCTGTGAGGGTGTGCGTTCCAGCGGTCCTTTCTTGCTTGAACGAGGCCCAAGACTTAAAAGTCTCTGTCTTGTTTGCTCTGGCAAGCAGAAAAAGGTGTGTGTATGTGTGGCTAGAGATTTATTTTCTGCTTTTTTCTGTTTTTCTTTGTTTTCTTTTGCAGTGAGTTGATGGATCGTAGAAGATTTTTTTTAAGGCTGCATGGTCATCCATTAGAAAAATGTGCAAAGCAAACATTTCTTATTTCATTTTCTTTTTCTTTCTTTCTTTCTTTCTTTCTTTCTTTCTTTCTTTCTTTCTTTCTTTCTTTCTTTCTTTCTTTTTCTTTCTGTCTTTCTTTCTTTCTTTCTTTCTTTCTTTCTTTCACACCATCTGTCTTGTTTTCTTCTCCATGTATTTTTGTCTTCTGTCATGTTCCTCACCCCACCATCTGATTTGGTAACTGAGAAACTGCCCGCTATGTGTGGCTTACAGACAGCTTTTCCTAACTGTGCAAAAGAAAGCTAGTCAATCCAATGAAATGGGCTGTGTTTTCACAGACCAACCCTGTATTATGAAAGTCCAATTTTTGTCATTGTGATAGCACAGCACACACAATGAAATTCACCTCTGCGTTTAACCCACCCACACGTGAGCAGGGGGCAGCCATGACCACGGTGCCCGTGGAGCAGTGCGTGGAGGCGGTACTCAGGGCAGCTCAGTGGCACTACTGGCGACCTGGGATCCAAACCTGCAATCCTGCGGTCACAGCTCCGACACGTTAACCGCTAGGCCGCCACTGCCCCCTATCACTGCCCCCTATCAGACCTAGCACACGGCAAGAGTGAGAGACTCTTCTTTGTGTCAGAAGGATGGGGGACTGGGGTGGAAATGGGGCACAGGGTCAGGGTGTTGTGGAGGACAGACAGACAAATCTTCCCCACTTATGAGAGTATTATGACCCCACATTGTAAGCTCCTGCTGGCTTCTCTTGACCTGAGAAACCTTTAGAGTGGTCAAGCACACTTACACACACACACACACACACACACACACATTTAAAACAAACATACTTTTGACCAGATTTAAATTGAAACAAGTGGCTTTTTTATTTTTGTTTGAACAACTACAGTTACATATGGCCATTTCCCTCTCTTTTCTCCTGTTGGCACAGTGAGCTGTTAGTGCTTGTAAAAAGTTCTGGAGCAGATGAGAATAGATGATAATAGATGCAAGGGCCAATGACGGGTCATCGCACCTCTGATCCCACAACCCATGACAGTTCGGCTGTTCTGTTTGCTTTAATCCTGTTTGTTCTGTATTTCTCACTTCAACTTGATTTTCATTTTGTATTTTGGCATGTTCACTGTTGGAAGTGGGCATGGGCAGGTGATTTAATGCAAGGGAATCCACTGAACATAAGGCAAAAGAATTTTGGTTTTAACCCATAGCATTCTACTGATATAGCTGAAATTATTTCTTGTAAAATTGTGCATGAAATGTCACAGTACTTGGCATGCTTCCAGAGGTTTACCCATTTCACTAGCTGGGGCTATGCTACAAAAGAGTGTTTATGGGCTGGGTTGATATGCCTCAGTGTCACCAACATACCAAAATAAATGCATTGTCTCGGGTGAAATGGTTGGTTAGTAATTTAATGAAAACTTTTTTTCTGCACTCCAAACACTGCCCCCATAACAAAAAAAAAAAAAAAAAAGGGAAGACATGCTAAGAATGCTGTGTAGGTTAATTGCATCAAGTTTTATGAGATGTGAGCATTTAGAAGCCAAGCTTGACTCTTGGATTTATTTTAAGCTACGTATGTGTGCAATTTTGGTGGTGTAACTTTGAAACGGCTCATCTCAAGATATATCCTTTGATAACTTTTTGACATACACATGACAAAATATCACATCATAATGATAGTATCTAAGATCATGACAAATTTCAGACAAATCCTTTAGTACACTAGGACTTAATTACACATTTCCTGTTTATGTGGTGAGATATAAAAATGTATCCTCATTTTAATATATTACAACATATAAAAAATCCCTTGGCAATTTAATATCAACAACTTCTTGGTATCATATATGGTAAATCTGACACGAACCTGATGCATGTCTAGGAGTACGTTGATTATGCATCAAAACGCATATAAGCCCAATTACCTCACTTCCTGTTGGGTGTGGCTAATGCAGTGTATATATATGAAAGTTGGTTTCTTTGGTAAGCCCACACACCTACCAAATTTGCTGAGTATAGCTGAAACTATCTGCCCACCACAGGGCTCTGAGACATAAGGTGGCGCTATGGAGTCTCTGGGCCACACCCAGACGACCATCAGTTCCGACGTGTGTACAAATTGTGTTTGTGCATTAGAAGTGTCTCAAAAAAGGCAAAGTTTGTGAGAAGAAAGAAACAAAGGAAGCAAGAAAGAAAGAAGAATTTTTCGAAAAGCAATAGGGATTCACATCTCTGGTGCTGGCCAAAGACTACACCTCTGGTGCTCGGGCCCTAACGGTGATAATGGTGAGCACTGCAATGTAGCAGGTGTTCTGCTCTTAAAACCAATCACTGTGATCTGCTACCATGGCCAGTCAACTTGACATAAGAACTGAGCTGGTGTCAGTGATGATGACAGTAATATGGCATAGCTGAACTGACCTGTGTCAGTGATGATGACAGTAATATGGCATAGCTGAACTGACCTGTGTCAGTGATGATGACAGTAATATGGCATAGCTGAACTGACCTGTGTCAGTGATGATGACAGTAATATGGCATAGCTGAACTGACCTGTGTCAGTGATGATGACAGTAATATGGCATAGCTGAACTGACCTGTGTCAGTGATGATGACAGTAATATGGCATAGCTGAACTGACCTGTGTCAGTGATGATGACAGTAATATGACATAGCTGAACTGACCTGTGTCAGTGATGATGACAGTAATATGGCATAGCTGAACTGACCTGTGTCAGTGATGATGACAGTAATATGACATAGCTGAACTGACCTGTGTCAGTGATGACGACAGTAATATGACATAGCTGAACTGACCTGTGTCAGTGATGATGACAGTAATATGACATAGCTGAACTGACCTGTGTCAGTGATGACGACAGTAATATGACATAGCTGAACTGACCTGTGTCAGTGATGATGACAGTAATATGGCATAACTGAACTGACCTGTGTCAGTGATGATGACAGTAATATGACATAGCTGAACTGTGCCCAGGTCAACATGCTGGGCTCAGGTTGTACATGTGACACAGACAGAGCCATTCCATATCACCTCTGTCTTTTCTGAAACAAATGTTTTTGTTGACTTGTGTGGTTTGTGGAGACAATATGATACTGATATTCTGTTTGTGACATTGTTTTGCTGCTATTGGTAGAATGCCTTTTAGTTTGATCTCTCCTCTGTATTTGTTACGGGTGCCCAGTGGGCCCAAACAGACCCTTGCACTGGTTTTGACCAGGCTGTCTGACAGGTGGTGGTGGGGGCTAATGGCAGACTTGCAATTTAGGAAACTTAATGACTCAGGGAAAATAAATGAGCCAAAAGATACTGGAGACACAAACACACACACACACACACACACACACACACACACACACACACACACACACACACACACACACAAACACACACACACACACACACACACACACACACACAAACACACAAACAGAGGCATACACAGGCACACACAAACGCATGCACACAGGCATGCACACACACACACACACACACACACACACACACGCACGCGTGCACAGACCACGTACTCACAAACACTCTGGCACAAGGCACACTCAAGCATGTGCACAACACAGACCTCCTCTCAGAGACACAAACAAATTTGGACATACTCACAAACTCTTAAATGCGCACGCATGCATGCAAGCAAGTACACACACACACACACACACACACACACACACACACACAAACACACACACACACACACACACACACACACACACACACACACACACACACACACACACACACACACACACACACACACACACACACACAACATCACAGCCATCCCACTGTTAAAATAAATTGGAATGTTCCAAATGACACATGAGTAAAGTCCCATCTACTGTAAGTTTAACTTGGTCACCTTTTTCAGGTGTGTTAATGTGCTACCTATAGTCCTCGTCCTTCAGGTCCAGAGTAGCATACAGTAACAAGAAAAAATCTACCTAAAATGTATACAAGGTCTCCAAACTCCGATGACCAACTAACACAAGCTGTTCAGTGAAGTCCTCACTGAAAATGATCATCCAGTGCGACACAAACCACCAACAGAAAAACGAGCCAGGAGAGGAATGAGGAAGGTCCAGTTGGCTGTGCATTCACACAAAGGGCATCCTTCATGCATAGGTTAGCCATTAATGCCCCCATGTCACCAAGCTCTGATGCCATTTGCATATATTTTTTAATGTCACTTGGACTCGTGAAAGCATCTAATGTCATCTAACTCAATTATTTTGTGGTACATCTGCTAGTAAAACCACCAAACATTTAAAAATTGTTGCTGTGCTGTAGCCTTTGTTTTGTCATAGAGAGGCTGCTATGTTTATATATAGGCATACAAATGTGCAACATGGATTCAGAAGCTACATATTTCACATATTCCAAAACTCACCTGTCTGATGTGTGCTTAGTACAGGTGATTTTACTAATCAACTGTTCTACCTGATTGAAAATGAGCTAATAAGAAACAGCTGATTTAATGAATGGCTAGAACAAATGTGTAGTAATAAATCGTAGCTTCTGAAACTAGACTTTAGAAAGTGCTGCTTAGAATCAACTTTAAAATAAGGGAACGTGCATTTATATTGGTTTCACTTTACCTATTTTACCTGCACATGTTTTAAGTATCACAAACGTATACAAGTTGAATTCAGAATCAGAATCAGAATCAGCTTTATTGGCCAAGTATACTTACGTATACAAGGAATTTGACTCCGGCAGATGTTAGCTCTCTATAAACATAACACAGAACGTAATACAATACAATAAATACAATAGACTAAACAAGTATGTGTACTTGTATTGCACAGTAGGGACAACAATATACAATATACACACAGGCACCCAATATGGGCAATAATGGCAAAAAAAGGGGCGGGGGGGGGGGGGGGGGGCACAAAAAGAGTCTTGAGTTGCTGGGCAGGGGACACCTAGGCAAGTCTTTACTTGTGTCATGTGCAATTAAAGTAAGAAAGAAAAATAAATATCTGCCCATTCTAGAGCTCAAAACATCCCAGAATATTTATCCAGAAGGCCCTTTACGCACCGTTATTGGGTTGGGTTTTTTCATCTATCATTTCAGGAGCAAGTGTCTGCTAGGCCTAAACTTTGAGCAACAGGTCATAAAGCCACCTCACTACTGCCCCCTAATGACACTAAGAAGCTGTGGAACTTTATTTCTGGAGAAAAGAGAGCACCAGGAAACATGCTTGGAATTAAAAATGTAAAAAAAAAAAAACACACACTTACCAACAAGGGAGTGAAACCATGACACAGGCTACACTTAAGAGTGTAAATGTTTGAAATTC
Organism: Coilia nasus; assembly: GCA_027475355.1. Lineage (NCBI taxonomy): Eukaryota > Metazoa > Chordata > Actinopteri > Clupeiformes > Engraulidae > Coilia > Coilia nasus. Next base: position 124,681 of record CM050215.1, on the reverse strand, counting down.
ACAACAGCTTACCTATTTGCTTTCAACTGAAGGATGCACCACATGATACAATTAAAAATGCTTAAACTGCAGCTATGGTATCCTGAATACAGTTCTGCAATTGCATTTATCTTACTCACATTTCTCTCGTACATGGGTACAGAAACAGAAATGCATTCACCTGTTCATTGCGCAACTCATTTAAATACATCCAAATTCCCCTGTGTTGGAACCGAGTTAATAAAATCAAATGAGGCAAGGGGGACAGAAACTCTATGAATGGAACTTTATAAACTGTACGTTTTATGAACCTAAATGTAAAAAGTAAAGCATAGAACCAACTTAAAAAATAAGGCAATGTACTACATGGATCTTGTTCCATTGGATAAACATAACAGTGCCATTTATGTTCATGATATTTGGAAAATATTGCAAATAGCGAAAGTGAAACAAACATTAAAAAGATCGTGCAGCACATTGCCGTCTTTCTTTAAATTTGGGTCTCTTTTTGCAGTGCACTGTCCATCAGCATCCAGTAGCCACACACTGAAAACTGTGGCTTAAAAGTTAAACTAATATTTAAACTAAACTAAACACAAAATTAGGCCTAGTGTTGTTCCATGGTGTATGACTGTCGTGCCTTTCTCAAGCTCTGCTTGCTTGGGGAAGATGCATCCACAGCTGAAGAGAACATTAGGATTGTTTTCTTAAAGTCAGAGTAATTTCCTCTGGGTTGGAATTTGCATAAGGCAATGAGAGGCATCTATGGAGGGGCAGGAGGGGAGACAGGGGGGATGTATGGGATGGGGGGATGGGGGTGTTAGGGGAGTGGAGGCTCGCTCACTCTCCCAGAACACATTGCCATGCAGGTGGATGTGCTTAGGAGCAGGAGGATACTCCCTATCACCAACTGCTATTGCGGTCGCAGACACACAGATACATATAGGCAAACACACACACACACGCACACACACACACACATGCACACATGACATGCACACATGACATGCCTACAGACACATGACCCTTATTCTTATAGGTGTGTGCGCGTGTGTGCGTGTGTATTTTCATGCATTTTATATATTTATATACTTTTGCAAATATGTACCCAACTGATCTTGTGTTCTGACTCTCTATCGCTCTCTGTCTCTCTGTCTTTCTATCACCCCCCTCTCTTTCTTTTGTCTCTCTCTCTCTCTCTCTCTCTCTCTCTCTCTCTCTCTCTCTCTCTCTCTCTCACACACACACACACACACACACACACACACACACACACACACACACACACACACACACATACACACTCCACTGACTTCACTCTGAATCGCTGAGCTGTACTGCCCATCCCTCTATTAACAAACTGCAGTGATCCCTGCAGTAATGAAGGGATGTGTGTGTGTGTGTGTGTGTGTGTGTGTGTGTGTGTTGGGGGGGTCTCCTCATAGAGGTCCTTGTGACTTTATGACACATCATCTCCAAGAAATGTTCAGTTTCCACACACATCTATGCTTTCTCACTCCATCACCCACCACTCCCATCACAGTAAACCCCATCATTCCCAATGCCACCTCCCCAAACATCTCTCTCTGTCTCTCTGTCTCTCTCTCTCTCTCTCTCTCTCTCTTTCTCTGTCTCTCTCTCTCTCTCTTTCTCTCTTGCTCTCTCTGTATCTCTCTGTTCTTCTCTCTTGCTCTCTCTCTCTCTCTCTCTGTCTTTCTCTCTCTCTCTCTCTCTCTCTCTCTGTCTTTCTCTCTCTCTCTCTCTCTTGCTCTCTCTCTCTCTCTCTCTCTCTCTCTCTCTCTCTCTCTCTCTCTCTGTCTTTCTCTCTCTCCACCACTCCCCTCCCAATTAAAACTTCTGCAGGCAATTACCTGCTTGGGTTCCTCGGCGAATGAAGCTGCTCCCTCATCAATGCGGAGGCACGCACACGGGCCGTTAGCGCCCCAGGGCACTGGAATGTTCTTATGGCGAAAGGCCCAGGCGCAGAGAGCAGGCACAGGGCACCATGCAGTAAGCACATGCTAGACAAAATAATAAGCTGCAATAACAACATTCCTCTGTGCCAAGATGGATAGTTCAATAAATGCTGAAATATTTTATTAACAAATTTGTATGTAATTTTAATGTATTTAAATTAGGTAAAAGAAAAATATTAAAAGAAAAAAAATGTTTTTATTAAGTTTGGACATCAATGAATATACAAACATTAAAATTAAGTAAACATAGTTTGTCATAAACGTTCCCTACATTTTTGAAGTAAAGTACAAATTAATGAATAAAAGTGAGACCTAACCAAAGGAGGATTTCTTGTCATGCTATATACAGAAACAGTGCCATAATGTCAGAGCAGCCTCGCTGCTTTAGTATACAATTACAAATATCAGATACAAATATTACGTTATATTGTATGTTAGGATATTCAGCATTAGCCAATTTATTGTAAGTATAAATAAGTTTAGAGAACTGTTGAATCCATTTCAATGGATTTTTATTTTTAAAATTACTATTATTGTTTTTGCTGCTATTATGTTTATCTAACATCAGTGAAAGTATAGCTAGGTTGTTTTGGTTATTATTTATTTGTACAACCCAGCTGCAATTTAATGGAGATTTCCTGGAATTCACAATTTAAGGGCCATTCCACCAAATGAGTGCTATTTGCTTGTTTCAACTCTTCAAAATTAAACTTAAAATTGTATTCAATTTGAACATAGAATCTTGTAACACACACAATTAACTACTCAAAATGAGTAGTGGTCCATCTCAGGCTATTTTATTATTTTTCAGGTGAGTATCATTGATTTTTTTTCAGTCCTGTTACCTAAACTAAAATGACATTTTAAGACCTTGTTTAAATAAATATCCAACAAACACTTTGTTGTCCATTTAAAAAATGTACATTAAGAAGTAAGGGCTGGTTACATGTTCAAATTACTAATATTTCTGCCAAAAAAAGCACTATACAACCCAATTCTAAGAATGTAAAGCAGCTTTTTTCCTTTTAAAGAACATGAAAAAATAAAAACCTATCCAAAGCTTGAGCATGTGATTAAAAAACTACTGGAACAACTAGGAATCCTTTAATACAAGGTATGTTCTATATTTTTGGGAAAAACAATTAAGTAACAGGAAAAAATATAATTAACAGGAATGAGTGTAAGCTTAAGGACCATCCATAAATTACTGCCCAAACAGCATTTTGGGCAATAGATCTGTGCTTAATGTATATGTGATATCCAAATCAATGCAAAATGCTTAGGCTACATGGGAATAGTAAGACAGACCACAATTTATTGGGATTTTATGCCCCCTTCAATGTATATTCACATCAAATTAAAATACCATTGTTTTATATGGGGAAAACTCTTTTTTTTTCAATAGCTTTCTCATAAAGCAACCTTGGGACCCCAAACCTTGGAGCATGTGTGTGACTTCCTATTTTCTTGCTGTGTGTCTTACTTACATACAAACTTTCTATGTGGGACTCTACTCGGAAAAGCATGAAATCTGGAGCTGTGTTTTCAGCCATGTCAGCCAAGCCTCAAAGCTCCCTCGCAACTGTATTCCAAGAAATAGCCACTACAAAATTTGCAATAAAACAACTACGGTCAATGACCAAAGCAACTCTCACTTCTATAATTTTCTATGGAAGTATCAGTTAATCTCGATCAACCAATGAGCAAGAGGGTGATGCCCTGTGAGACAGCCCACCTCATTTGCATACCAAGGCAGAAATGTAGAAATAAATGTAAATGTAGGAGAAATAAATGTAAAAAGAAGTGACAGTAAAGTTTAGTACAATACAAAATGAAGACAATCAAGTTTTATGTGTGATATATTTTTTCAGATGCTTTCCTGAGCACATTTTTGTGCATTTTTTAGTAATTTTATTTATTTATTCATTTACTTATTGATTTCTAATAATGTCATTTTTGGGCCTCCATAGTGGTTTGGCTCCCTGTAAATATTGTATTCACATCATAAAACTGATCTTAAATGATAACGACTTCAACAAGTGCAATCAGAGATGGCAACCTGGTCCCCCATGTGGGCATACACAGACACAGACACGGACAGGATCATTGCAATACTCTCCGGGGGACCAGGCAATAATTTCAACTGTAAACGTTACAAACCAGCTAAATAGCACTTTTTTTAGATATGCATACAAATTAAACAATAAACTGGAGAATTCTGATCATTCCTGTCCTGTAACTATTACTCACTCTTCGTTTAAGTAACAGGACTGAGTTTTTAGCATAAAGTTAGCAAAAACATGAAATATAGCTACATGGAGGCTAGGCTAATGGCGCGAGGTAATTTTGCACATTCTAGTGATTTACCAAAATTAATATTTTGAAAATAAACAAAAAACATCTAAGACATAATTTAGGTAACAGGACAGTATGTTGAGATAGATCTGTCTTGGCTATAGTTCCATTATCATCAAGTCAGTGGAAAAATAAATCAGAAAACTTACTTTTGGTCTTCCCATGTCCTTCAGATATTCCAAATGATGTAACTTCCTGATAAACATGTGACTTGTGGAATGTTCCAAATTTTTCAGAGGGGTAATGTGTTAAGGTAACAGGACTGAGTGAAAACCTTGGGACATGACTAAAATGTATATTTTAGCTGCAATATTTCACATTCCCAATTTTTTAAATGTATCTAAAGCAAATAAGGGATATAGAATTATACAAAAAACATAACAAAATAAAAATTCGGAAGGATTTTATTAACTGTATTTCATGGTAAGGTCTAGTGTTTGAAAGTGGGGACAGGTAACAAATGCATTTATTTCAGTATTCTGGATAGCGTTTTTAATATTTTAAATTATGTATTTTACATTTTCAATTCAATATTTATGTGGGACATGTTATTTTATAATAAAATGCATTTTACGCCTATTTTACAGCTATTTTACATCATATTTAAAGACATAATGTCCTGGGGACAGAAATGGCACCGATTTGGTAGAATGGCCCTTAAAAATATGAATGAAAACAATTCTCATCTGAAGGCTTCAAATATCTACTGCTCCCTACTGATTTTTTGTGCGCTGGAGCAGTAGATTTCACAGCTATGAAAGACATTGGTGTGAAGTGGTGATGACCCTGTAAAAGCTCAATATGGGTTGTAAGGATGCATGGCAGAAATACTAGCAATGATTACTCACAAATGTGGTCACAAGTATACCATATGAATAAATTCTCTGTCCTCTCAACTTAATTTCCCACAAAGACATTCAAAACATTTTTAGAGTTATATCAATAGTGAAGCAGACTACTAAAGCTGGCTTTGCAGCAACTGTGATGGAAGTGAGCAATAAATGATCTTTGTGTTAAATATAATAAAATGGCCACACTTAGAACAAACCCCGCCCCCCAAAACCACAAGTGATACAGCTGGCAAGAGTCAAACGTAAGAACCGGACCTCATCAAAGTAAATCTATACAAACATGCCTATCACTCACCTCCACCTTTTTTAGGTGCCTTTTTATAAAGGCTGTAAAAGCAGGACCATAAGCCAAGTATGTGACAGTAGCCATACTGACCTTAAATGTCAACAATCTCTCCTTTTCAGACAGCCATTTATATCGCTGACTGACACTGGCAGTAGCATTATCTACACCAGACCATGGAGTTTTTATTTTTTTTATTTTTTTATTTTATTTCTATTTTTATTTCTTTGTCTGTGATGGCTTGACAGGTGTAAATGAGTAACAGGCTTGGCGAGAGATTGGCGTATTTCCCTCTCCGTGTGTGCCATTAGTCGATGGTGGTGAGGGCTCTCTCTCTCTCCCACTAGCTGCTACTGAGGAGAGGCTGAATAGGGCCTTTGTCAGAGCACTGTACCCACACACACGCATCACACACAAATACACACACACGCACATACACATACACCCACACACACATGCACACACACATACACACACACATGCACACATACACACACACACACACCCACACACAGCTTTGGCTCATGGAGTTTTTTCTTTTTTGCACTGTAGAGCGATTTATTAATATATTTATATTTCACAATAGTTCTATTACTTCCTTAGATCTATCTCCTCTGTATGTTAACAGGTGCACAAAAGCATACACTTGTGAACATGTGCACACACACACACACACACACGTACACACACCCACACACGTACGCACATCCACACACACACACACACACACACACACACACACACACAAACATACAAACAAATGCAATGACTAACAAACGTTTAAATAATACACTAACAGATGTTTTTATAAGGTTTTAGACAGTCACTCAGGACAGGCTGAGAACATTTTGTCTCGTCTACGGCACCAGTGTAATCTGATTTAGGTCATGATGTTTTTCACCGTAATTGTCTGCTAAATTCTGGTAAAGGCAGCAAGACTTTTTTCAAGTGTGTATGTGTGTGTCTCTGTGTGTGTATGTGTGAGAGAGAGAGAGTTTGTCTGTGTGTGTGTGTGAGAGAGAGAGAGAGTTTGTGTGTGTGTGTAGGTGTGTGTGTGTGTGTCCAGGTTCGATCTGTGCCCACTAATGAGATTTTCAACTTGAAGACACACCTGGCCCGTTGCCAAATAATGTTAAAGCCAAAGTTATCTATTATCAGATGAGTAAAGAGAAAAGCTTCACACTCAATCAACCATGGCGTCTGTCCTGTGCCTTCCCTGACAGCGCTGAGCACCTGTGGCCTTCTTCTGCTGCCCGGATGTCACCACATTTGTGGCCAGTCACATGTCCGCCATCAAAACTCCATCATTCGCCGATTACTGTACAACCATTTTATCTGCGGTTCCATCTCTTGCATCAAAACTCCATCATTCGCTGATTACTGTACAACCATTTCATCTGGGGTTCCATCTCTTGCATCAAAACATCATTCCGCCTACAAAAGCATTTTATCATGTGGCAGATATTGACATACTGTAGTATGGTTCTCAGGATTTGGGTAAAAGCCTACAAACTGAAGACAAAAATCTGACAAACTGTCAGAAGAAAGAGATCACAAAGAGACAAATATGGGAGAACAACAAGGCCTTGAAAATAGCAAGATAGCAAAGATATCAAGCAATGAGAAAATATATCAAAATAGTTAAAAATTATGGTATGAACATATTAGATATGTATGGTGCCTGGGAAGGGTCATGTTGGTAATTTTTTTTAAATTATTTTTTTTACTTTGTGTTCC
>CM050215.1:47500-110000 GCA_027475355.1 Coilia nasus | reverse complement strand
CTCTCTCTCTCTCTCTCTCTCTCTCTCTCTCTCTCTCTCTCTCTCTCTTTCTCTCTCTCTCTCTCTCTCTCTTTCTCTCTCTCTCTCTCTCTTTCTTTGTCCCATACAGCATTACAACATTTAAAACCAATCACCTTCCAGAGCACTTTGCAAGGGCACACTGCCCATGGAAAGGGCGAAAAAAACATATGTGAATGAGTTTCATCATGTGAAAGGTACATTATATAGTTAATAATAAAACTACAACCACATATGAATAGGACAAATAGCATAGTTTACAGTGCACATGGCACTACAACCTATACATTTTGGTCCTATTCACATGGGACATGAAAAAAACAGTTGTTGACATTTGGCAGGTGATGTGACGCTTCACTGGTTTGGTGATACAGTCGAGTGGACACCATATCCAGATATTTCTCCTTCACACAGCTATCAGCTCCTGACATCTCTGGGGAACGTTTCCCCTCATGTCCAACACACGCCATCACAGGAATATTTTCGAGCTTCCTTCACGAGCACAGCCCGTCTCTGACTGTGGCGGCTTTCAGCTCGGGCGGGTATCGATGCGTATTAATAGCCCAGAGTGGGATAATGTTTAACTCTTCTCCCCGACACAGGGAATCCCTTAGTGGGCCCACAAGCGACAGCGCGCCCTCACAGTTCCAGGTATTTCATTACTAACTTGAGCTCAGGTGATCTTGATAAGGGGCAGACACAGCAAAATGTTTTGTCTGACTGCATGCGCTTGGTAGATAGAAGTTCATGCAATGTGGCGGGCTGGCTAATTGTCAGGTAGTAAATTGACTGCACATTTATATAACACTTTTCCACTCAGTACAGCACACCCAGAGGACTTTATAGTCAGGCTCAAGGCCAGCGCCACCTTTCTAGAAGGAGTGTGAATCAAACCAGCGACCCTTCTGAGTGTAGCTAAACTTCTTTACCTCCTAAGCCACTGTCGGCCCTATCTCTCGTCAGCCTCTTCTCCAGGACATGTCTAGTAGAGACAAACGGCAAAAGCTGTTTAGAGGTTCAGAGTAAAGTCAGTTGGCTGCCTTTTAATGGCCTCACATCTTTGATCAAAACCCAGACAGTTCAATCAACAACATGATTGGCAACTTCAGAAGGCCTGACCCTCTGAGAGAGTGGCTGGGGATTGGGTTAGGGCTAAGAGGGAGCAGGTGATGCTAAAGTGAATAGCATCGAGGTACAGCAACAGGTGGAACGGTCAAGGCCCCCTACACCCACCACCACCACCACCACCACCACCCTGACCGCACCACCCCTGAGTAAGTAAGAAAGAAGCCTGTGCAACTCCTAAGGGGGCCATAAAAAAGCTGTATGAGGAAAAAGAAAAACAAAGGGTCACGCAACGCTACGCTCACATCTTATCTCTGTGAGGGCTGTAAACAGCACTGCAGCAAAAGACTCGGGTCCCTGAGGCTCGATTGCTATCTGAGGCGTCGTGATTGGAGTGGCGGGGTCAGCCATGTCATGGACAGAGGTGGGGTGTGTGTGTGTGTGGGGGGGGGGGGGGGTGGTGGAGGTTGCTGTAGGAAATCAGGGAGGGAGAGGATACTCTATCCACCACACACACCTTACTTCAAATCATAAAGGAATACCTCTATTCTACTTTTGACACAATAAGTCTTAAGTGTACTTACTTCCCTGTAATGTTGAGACGTGAAATACATGCTCAATAGTTCACAATAAATGCACAGACATGACAGACTTTAGTATATGAGCTTAAATCAGAAATCTGTCCTCTTTCAACATGACCAGAGCTAAATTATTACTTTTTCAGTGATCTTGAGATTTTGAGAAGAAATAGATTGATCAGTGTGAAATGTCTTGAACTGCATCTCTCAAAATATTTCTGATTTAAATGAGGTCGTAGAACCTGACAGTTTTTTGGTACTGCCCATTTTAGAAGATGTCATTACTATTATGAAGAAGAAGAAGAAGAAGAAGAAGAAGAAGAAGAAGAAGAAGAAGAAGAAGAAGAAGAAGAAGAAGAAGAAGAACAACAACAACAACAACAACAACAACAACAACAACAACAACAACAACAACAACAACAACAACAACAACAACAACAACAACAACAACAACAACAAGATTTTTTGTAGGTAAAACACAATCATTTTGTACATAGACTGAAGTTAGTAAGCTACGGCTAATTCCACCCACCTTCCAACCTGCCTGACTGTCCTCTCTGCCAGGGTCTATTGATAGCTGTGTGATACTGTGCTCCTTATGGGTAGCAGTTGAAATGATGTGGCACATTAGAAAACAAGTTACAATTTCTCATATTTCATACATTCCCAGTTCCTTCAGAATGCCATACAACATGTATTATTATTTTAGAATAATATTATATATTATATATATAATAAAAAATAAAATAAATATGTTATTATTATATTATTATTATCCATGTGGAGAAACTAACTAAACTCACTGGATTTAAGTGAATAGCCTCCTGATGTCGTAATACACTGGATGTCCACAGTGACTATCTTGATGCACTATTGAAGTGATTCAGTAAATAATAACTTAGCCTAACATCCCATACCACCACCAACACCTTATTTAGATCAGAAGAATTTCATTTGTAGTTGTTCTGGCGTATTTTACATTGTTACAAATAAATAATTTTTATTTAAAATGCTGTCATGGCCAAAACAATTGGCAGTGACACAAAGTCTTTTTCACTCACTGTTCTTTTTAAAATTATTATGGATGCAACAAACATTGTCTATAGACACCACTGTATTTATCAACTTAGCATGAATACAATGTAGCTAATATGAATGTGTAGCAAGTGTAAATGTGAGACGTAGCAACAGCCACACCAGTTCACGTGGAAAGGTGTCCCTCTAGTGGTTAACTAGCGTAAAACCATTCCCAGAGAAAATATCCCAGACTACAGTGACTCAGTATTTTGAAAATGGTAAAAGATTTAAGTCACATTTAGATCGGGTTAGCTAGAATGGGGACAAAAAATGTCTACCAGTAGCAGTTAAGATGTGTATGGATCACAGCCTATCTAAATCATTTATTTGAATGTGTTTCCATAGGCAGAATATTTACTGTCCGTTTACTATTATGCCTGTACAATTTTAAGAACTCTTTAAGAACATTTAACATTCACGTGTTTTTAGGAAGATATATAAATGTAACAGTTGAGTGTTACTGCCATTGTTCAGTGGGTTTCGGCCAAATTATGAAGGGTAGGGAATGTTCTGGAACCAGTGCAGAATTGCAAGTGCAGTGATCTTTAAAAATTGATGACTTCCTATTACTGTAGTGATTCCATTTGCTTGCATTTATTTTCATACTTGACAAAAATGTAATTAAAATGCAGTCCAACCTGTCTCACATACGTGTGTGTGCACACACAAATTCCTTAGTAGTCATTTCTAGTCAAAGAAAAAAGGTGAAAAAATAAAAAATAAAAATAAAAGTAATTGTTTAATTTGGGGTAATTTAGTGGTGAAAACAGCACTCTCGACATCTGGTCCAGTCATACAGAGACTGCCAGCTAGGTAATCATCTAGAGTTTTTGCTGATATGTAATGCAATTTCCTTCTCACATTACAAGGTCACTGTGACACGTGCAGCACAATATTTTGAGGGTCAACTAGTACAGACAAGGCTACTGCATCCAAGTACAAATGTAAGATAATATTTCTCATGGCAACTTACTCACATTTACACTCAGAGGGGCACATATGACAAAACATCCCACATGAAGGCTGAATGCACCTTAGCTCATTCATCAAATGCTGTGGTAAAGTCATCCCGTGCTTAAAAACATCACTGTGGACTCTGGAGAGAGAGTCATCTGAAACCCAAATCCTCCCGCTTGTCCTCAGAGGAGAAAACACTTGGGAGATCGAGTCACAGTGACTGAATGTTCTAAAAGTTCTAAAGCAAACATCATTAAAATCATAGCAATGGTGACACAAAATAAAACAGGACTTAAGTTATTCATCTTCACTCTAATAAGTCTACTTAACATCCCAAATCGACAGCAAGTGAACTCTACCATTCTGCCTCTTCCTTGTTAAGGTCTCTAGCCATTTTGTCACAGGCACAACTACATGAACTCAAATTTTGAAGCAAACAAAGTTTTGATAGAGAACAGAGACAAAGAATGACGCACACTTCCAAGGCTTCATCACACTTTTTAATGACTGTGACAAGACTCATCTCTATGCGTTTCCTTGTTTGGAATGGGTCGCACCTGAGCAACAGGGTACATCTCAAATGAAGTGCAAGTGTAGCCACACACCTCGGGAGAGGGAGAGCATGTGCAATGTGCAAAAAACATACAGGTACTCTATTAAAGGGTTACAGAACTCAAAACAAAATGGAAACTTAAAAAAAAAAAAAAAAAAAAACATCCAGATGCCAGACAGACGCAGTCTGAGGCAGGCCCTGTGATAGAGCTACTTCAGAAGGTGTTGCTATCAGACAGTACTGGCAGGAATGGAGAAGGGAGGGGCAAAACTGCCCTAGAAGGGGCAAAAGGACACCAAAGGGGGGGATCATAGAGCACCCAAGCCCTGAACTCCTTCAGACATCAGAGGTGGTGGGACAGTGAGTTCTGACACAGTTTAAGAGATCCTGATACACAGGCTCTGCTGCAGAAAGACCACAAAGGGGGGGCGGTGGGGTGGAGAAGGGGAGGGCGGGGACATTCCATCCCCACGTGTAAAGCATAAACATCTTTGAGACGGGGCATTAATCCTTGGCACACACAAAACACACACACGCCATCCTGCTAGCCATCTCCTTAATCCACCACCTCAAAATCTGCACATTCTTTCTGCCGTGACTACAGCATTTAAAGGAAAGAGGGAGGAACAGAGAGACACACACACAAACATCGAAAGCACACTTGAGAAACAGCAGGTTATTTAAAGTTGTGTGCTCCTTGACCCTACTGCCAACTACGGAACGAACTTGAAATTGAGAACTTTTCAAGAATTACTGAAAACAAAAGTAAAAACAAAGCAACCTAGAATGAAACGATTGCACGCAACTTTAAGGAGGCAACTAGAGTGGGCTATGCCTTGGATAATGCATGATACACAATACTCAATGTGCTTGAATCCTTCTAGCCACCCCCAACCCCCTCCTTCCTCGATTTATGCCAACAGACCAGGGAGCACACACACACTTGTGGCAGCACTACTTACTAAAGCAAATGCATCCTCAGAAAAAGGAACGCCAAAACATACAAACACATTCATTAATTCTTTTAAGTCTAACTCTCCTTTATTTGTTGGTAAGTGTGTGACTCCATAATCAAAAAGGCCACTTAAAGCATTTTTACAACTGCAGTGCTAACAAATTATTCCCCTTGTTTCAGAGACCGTTAAACAATGTAAGAGAAAAAAAATAATAATAATAAAAAAACTTCCCCCACACACTCATGGGTGTCTAAACTGGAAAAAACAAAAGCAATACCGACTGCAACATATACACATTTAAGGATGGTTTTTGCAGTCCATGCAATTGTGCACAGCCAGCAGCACAATGAGATGCCATTTGTTGATATTTGAAGTGGGTGGATGGATCTTCAGCCGCCGAGTGCGTCAGCGAGTCCAGGTACAGAGGGTCAAGAGAGGGGGGCGACGAAGAGGTCGATGGGTCTTATTTTCACCACTTTCCTACCAGCCTGCCCCGCCACGCCCCGGAGATTAAAGCCCTCAGCCAGACTTGAAGAGGAGGATTGCCACCTGGCCCAGGTAGAAGTAGATGAAGTGCTTCGTCTCGTGGGTGACGTAGCTGCCGAAGTTCCTGCCCACGATACAGTGCCATGTGGGGTTGTACTTCTTGTCAAACTCCTTCAAAGGGGGCAGGGGATGGACACACACACACACGGCTTTCATGTCAAGTCAGCAAAAAAAGACAACCAACACGGCTAACTGCTGCACTTGAAACTAAGAATTAAGGACTCAAAAACATGTTATTAAAAAGCAGACAAAAGCAGACTTCACCTTTTTGATGTAGGCAGCAATGTCCTTTTCGATGTTGTACTTCTCCATGGCTTGTGTAGCACAGTCCACCGCGTCCTGCTGCATGTCCTCTGACATGTCAGCGTTCTTGATCACAGCCTTCCTGTCAGTCATGGTGTCTGACAGCCAACGCAAGCGGGAGAGACAGCAGAACACAAGGGAGTCGCAGAGTGAAAAGCAGTTGGACAAGATAGAAGGAAACACTAAACACATTGAGCATCAACAGCAAAGCTGCAGTTGGACAAGATAGAAGGAAACACTAAACACATTGAGCATCAACAGCAAAGCTGCCCCCCCCCAACTCCACCCACCAACACCACCCCGCTTCCACTACCTCTGTGCAACACTAAATGAGTTCTTTGAGAATAGTTACCTCATGAAAAGATCCATTTGCCTGAACTCATTTAGGAACATCAGATATGGCTACGCTGAGAATCACAGCTAGCCTCAGGGGGCCTGTGTAATTCAGGCCTCAACATGGCGTCCTGCCTCTACTTTTCACTCAACACAGACCTCCTTCATAGCGGAGGGAGAGGGCCACCCCTCACCGACGTATTCAGAATTAGCTGGCTATGCAGCCACATTCCAGAGGCAACACAAGAGACAATGCTCCTGTAAACGCTTTCAGGGGGTCAAACACACAGGTTTCCATGCAATGTTTTTTTTTTTGCACCAGGTACTTTAAATATGCCACTTCTCACTGGCAGATGCTCGATTTAGCATATCAGTGTGAGAAATTGTACTTGTTTTGGTATTTTAAGCCCAGCCTGTGTGACAAAAAAGAAGTGGGATTTTGGTGGCTCGTCCTGACTGGGAGGACGTTTGGCACCCCCCCACCCCCACCCAGACGGTCATGTGCCACAGTGGCGAAGTGAGAATCAATACATTACTGAATACGCTCATAGGACGTGACAGGCAAACGGCGTGAACGGACACCACGCCGAGATTATCACTACCCTGTCATTTAATTGGGAAGTCCTCCTGGCATGTCAGTGAGAGGGGGCCTATAACCCGGACAATCAAAGCACATCACAAACTGCTGCTTAACGACGCGTATGTAAAGGTCATGTGACCGGTCAAGTGCATTGATCCATTAGTTCAATTTCAAACAGCTCTATTTATTGCAATCACTACCCATGTGGCGAAGGCATGTTTCCGGTGTTCAAAATTGCAACTACTGTTGACAAGTCAATTTGTTACAGTGTTGCGAGAATCACCATTTGATCAACCGCTGTCCACAAACACTGGACATCTGGATACTTGACTGAAGTGGCTTCATGGCAGAAGCATGCACACAATTTAGATAAGCTTGTAACCACTGCTACAAATCCGCATAACATTCTTAATCGATTTGTGTCAGAGAAACGTTCCTTTTGCAAACTTGCTTAATCAGTGACGTCCACAATCAGTTCGTGTAGGTCGCTGAGTAGTCCATAGTCACTTACCTTGATACAACGCAAACGCTAGCTTCGGCAAAATATATGATATGGGTGTCGAACTCCACGTTTCTGCACACCTGCTATCTCACGCTGAGACTATCGATTAAGATTTACTCACAGCAAATATGCGGGTATCTGCGCCCCCCCCCCCCTGAAATACCTCCCCCGCCCTAACAATGCTACACGCAACGGTGCCTCTCATTGGCCGAGCAGCCTTCTCTCCCCGTGTGGTGCATGCGTTTTCTTCTAGCTCCATCCTGCCAGCATCTTATTTCATCCCACAATGCATCGTGGATGGAGAAGCCAAAGGAACACCCAATCCCGGAGTAGTTTGCTAGATTTTTTTTGCAGATGTACCTGACAGGCCGTTTCCAAGTGGTCAAAGATTTAAAATGCATTTGAAACAAGGAAGCGAATGCTTACGTCGCGACAGGATAATCACGTTAGAGGAAAAGGATTTCCCCTCTAAATTACAGGGGGCCGCCATACCATTTTTTTCAACTGCTTGGAAATTGCTTATGCATTTCTGCATTGCATTGCTTATGCGTCTCCAATAGTGACAGTTTTTTTGCGGTTATGTATTTACTGTGACACTTAAATGGTTATTCCAGAACAGTATATCTTTGATGTGGCATACAGACAACACAATGGAACACAGTGTCCACATTCGTGTTGCATTAATTAATAACTGACACATTCTGAAAATATAAACGTGTGCAAAATGTGTTGTAAATAACAAGAGCACTAATAATAATAATAATAATAATAATAATAAAACTTTACTTGTATAGCACAGTTCATACATGCAATATGCAACTCAAAGTGCTTTACAGTTTGGCAGGGTTGTTACAAGACACTAGCCATTTGGAAATCGTAGAATCTAAGATTTTTGGTAAAACAGTTGCAGTTTTAATTAATTAATATCAATAAAACAAAAACCCTCATAGGCAAATCAAACTCTAATCTACCAGACTGAAGACTCTGGGTATTAGCCAGGCTAGGGATTGTCATTTCTCTGACAAAATTGGAAAACAAAACCACATAGAAATAGGATGTAGATGTATAAAGTCATGTCAGGCTGTTGCAGGCAGGTTGCACTCAATGAACTCCTGGCTTACAAGGCCCCGCATCCTATGCGCCACATGACTGGCAATTCTGTTTATTGGCCACTGATCACAGACACAGCATCAGACTGTCTGCAGCAGCGCAAAGATTTTCTGGTTGACAGAACCGATGACATGCTGGACCCATATTGGCTGATATAGACAGTGCAGAAGTGACCCTTAATATGCATGCACAATAGTGTTGCCACCTGTCCCGGTTTTACTTGACTGTCCCGGTTTTTAATGGTCTGATCCTGGGACACTGACACCCGGGTCGCTGCTTACAAAAAGGTTGATTGGGTTGCCGAAATGTCCTGTTTTTTTGTCAGACATAGCTGGCAACCCTAACGCACACTCACATATATGCCGTCATGTAAAATCTGAGGCCCATCTGGTGAGGGGTCATGATGTAGATCTCTGTGCTGTCTGCCAGTCAGCAGTGCAGTGACCCTTTTCATCAGCAGGAACAAACACAGAGTCCGCCCGGGTCAGCAGGAATGATGCAAAGACCCCGTTGAGACCAACTCTGGTTGACAGCACAATGCGGGTCCATTACTGGCTGTGATTGCATGGGTGTCATAGACTCAGTATCAGGAGAGCATAGCTTTGATCGCCAGCAGTGGCAGATGACAGTGACAATATTGCTCATTAAAGGGAACCCCCTGATTTGTCCTCGGCATTCAACCCATTCAGCAATGACACCTGACATACAGGTGTACACCCAGAGTAGGGTTGACACCAATGTCTGAGAAAAAAAACAGGACATTTTGGCAACCCAATCAACCTTTTTGCTTATAAGCAGCAAGCCGGGTGTCAGTGTTCCGGTAGAATATTTTCTTGCCCGGGACAGACCATTAAAACCCGGGACAATCAGGTAAAACCAGGACAGGTGGCAACACTAACCCAGAGTAGTGGGCATCTCGCCAGGGAGCAGTGGGAGTTGGGTTGCTCAAGGGCACCTCAGTCATGGGGGAGGACAGAGAAGCATGCTAATCTTGCACACCCAACACCCACCTATCGGTGTGTAAAATTGAACTTGTGACCCTTTCTGTGCAGGTCTGATTCCTTAACCTATAGCCATGACCCAGATACACTCCCAAATCCGTATTTCTGGATTCAGAGTTGTGACAACAGACACTTAAACATTGTGCATTGTGAAAAATGTATGTTGTCTTTTATGAAAAGTTATGTTATGTTTCTATGATTTAATGACAGATTGTCATATCACTCACTAGTTTGCACAGCAGAGTTTTTTTTTTTTGGGCTGAATGGAATGCATACCCTGGGGGAGGTACTCAGTTGGCCTCAAAAGTTCTGAGAGTTTGTCCCTTTAGCCAGCCTGCTGTATGGAGACATGCACCAACCGTGAAATTACTTGAAAAAAACAAAACAAAACAAAACAAAACAAAAGCTCAGATAGAAAAAACAGCATTGCTGTGCACCTTCCACACACATTCAAGCAGGCCCATAAACCTTCATCTCCAGCAGACTTCATTCTCCTTTAGCCTAGCCCTAGGCTCTCCACTTAACAGCTGGTGTGCTCCATGGCTCATTTGGTCCCCTTTGGGATTTTCCCTTCACTTCCACCAGGGGGCACACATCAGTCTACTGAGGCCAGCTACCCAAAAGAACTGGGTTAGTTACAGTGAGCTTCGTGAGGCGTTAATGGCAGGGTCATGTTTCCCACACATTGTGCAAATGCCACTCATCACACACACAGAGCAAAACAATAGGTGTAGGTCTTATATGTGGCATATTACACAATCTATCAAGAAAATATAGAGGTAGACACACCCAGAAACTTAAAGTCAGGGTGCTGCACCAAACAGGAATCTATACAACTGTAAAAAAAAGTGTTACGTATGGGGCCACTTGCTCCTCACCAGACCACATCTACAATATTTACAGTGGGCAGCGATTGTGGGCACATATATTAGCATAAGTGAGACATGAACAACATAGCACATGGAAGAAATTGTGACAGGTGGTCACACTAAAACAAGACACAGAAGAAATGGGAAAATTAAATGAATCCAAGTGATAAAACAACAACAGTGGCCACTTTCCAGAAACACATCATTGCAACTCCAGCCTTTATTTTTTCACTTTTCTTCTGGAACTAAATGACATGACCTTCTACTCCAATCAGTGTAGAAAAAAAGAAACTACCTAAAAGTTTGTCTGTAATAAAGCATGTCCTCTATAGTCTAACCAGTCTCAACTTCCTATTTGAATCATGTAGCAGGAGGACACTACTGCTATCATAACCAGTCAGAAAAGATCGGATAAGCCGATTAAAGACTGTTTCACACTAAGATGGGCTGGAGGTGTACATCATGAGAAAGATTCTATGCTTTGGATCATGGAAGCATGTTAATCTATTTTAGTACTTAACATGAATAATATAAACAATGAAATAGGCACATCAGTTCTAGCTTGGCAAACCAGCCCCGTGTACTTCATTTCATTTTGTACAAAGGGTCTGGAAGTGCAGAGGGACAGTGGCAGGGAGGGAGTGTTTGTGAGTGATGACGTCGACTTTGTGTGCTACATTTGAATTGTAGTGCGTAGGCAGGCTAACTGAATATGTTACAACCAGATGTTAGCGATTGAGTAAAAGCAGAGCCACGTGTTTTAACGTTCAGCAGAGTCCACACGTCCAGGAAAAAAATCGATTCTAAAAGCAATGAGAATAGACATCCTTATCAAACATTTATGTAGCTTCTATACATCTTCTTTTCTGTAAATCGTCAGTCATGGTAAGACTTTGCTCCAACAGGTGAATTAAAGACTTTTGCAGACTCTGCATTAGCTGTTTGAAGTAGTCCTGAGGTACGACTGTGAAATGTAGTAGCTAAACTGAGCCAGAAGGGGGAGGCCTATAATCCAGTTGACAGCAAGGTGGTTAGAGCATTTTCTGTACTGTCCTGCTGGTACTGTCCTGCTGGTACTGTCCTGTGCCACTGAAAAAGACCGTTCTCACTGTACATTCACACTGTACACTATAGTAATTTTACTATAGTAAACTGCACTACACTACAGTAAACTATAGTTGTAATACTACAGGATTACTACAGGATACTATAGTGTTGTTTTATGTTACAACTAGTATTACTAGTATTAATTTAGTAGTAGTAATGTAGTACTGTATAGTAATGTAAACTATATTGTACTATAGTAAACTAAAGTGATATATAGTATACTATAGTAAACTCTAGTAAGCTACTATTTTAACTGACTGGCTTTTTCAAAGACCAATATCATAAAATTCTGAACACATTTTATATGTCAGATAAAATCTTGGTAATTTTTGAAGAACCATGGAAACAGCACTTCTCTTTTACGACCGCCAGGGTGAGCCACTACTAGTGTTTGGTTTTAGCCATTCTATTTGCGCGCTTACCCAAGAAACGAAGCCGATAGTGTCCTCCCATAGTTCAGGTGCCAAGAGGTGGTCCTAGACTAGTCCTAGTCGTGGTGGGATTTTGTCTAGGGTTGACATAGTCGACCAAAAGAGCTGGAGCGCTAAGCTCAGATATCGCTGAGCTGAGGATATACAGTCCCCCGGTGCGTCTTCGATCCGGTACTCCCTGCTGCCTCATGTGTGTAAATAGGCTACAACTTCTAGTCCTGTTTGGACTCGCAGTTTCAGGTGGGTCTTTAAAACAAAGTCTTTAAACTGTCATTTGAGTTAATTGTTTCTGTTAGAGGTTCTTTATTTCCATACTACCATATTTCTTTGGCGCTATATACTTTTTCGGGAAACATGTTTGTATGTTTTCCGTGGCAGTTTATATTTGTCATTTTAATACATTATCGTGCCTGGCAAACTTTTGATAAAGACAGGGTCTTTAGGGAAATGGTTTCTTGCCTATCTGACCTGCTAACTTCACGGCACACTAATGCGCGACGTGCGTAAAAGGAAAGCTGGCACACCGGTTAGGGCCACAGAGTATTGTGATGTACGCACGACATTTACGCAAAGTTATTTTATGAGACTCTTGTGCGTTAAACGGAACTGATAAAAGCTCCATTGTCTTAGGCTGCCAAGTAACATAATTTCTTTCCTGCTTTTGATATTTTTTGCCACAATTGCGTGCTGGTCCAGAATTTCGTGTATAGCACTAGCTGGCCAGAAGACAGCTTCCCTTGTAGACGCCAAGCCCCACCATTTGTAGGGTAGCAGGCATTCGAGAGGCACTCATTAGTGGTCCTTGGGTAGTGAAGCACTGTTATAATGAGTAGCATACTGTAAATGTTTCACTGTGACAGAGGTGATGCATTTTATGTAACCTTGGTTTCATCTTGGGGATGGTAGAGTCACGCTTAAGTGGCTTACACGTGAAAGTGCAAGCAGCGCAGTATACGTGTGTTAAGGACAAACACACTAATCACATCAACAGATTGTTGTATCCCAAAGTTTTTTTCGCGCTTGCCATTGTTGGCATTTCCTCTCATCTCCGTCCAAAACGTTATGCACATGCACCTCCGCCGCATTTACCGTTTCCCTCCTATAGTTCTCTCATGGGAAGTTTTCTAAAAACAACTGAAGAGTCCCTTAACAACTGTGACAACACACTAACATGTTACCAACCTGTTAGCCGACTAGGACAGATAAACACTGATAAACTGTCATGACACAATCATGTTTTCTGTCGGTTTACCGTCCAAATAGTTTAGTGTTGGAAGTTTTCTTGATTCATCTACTAAATGAAAAGGTCTTGGTAGATTTCCATGGAGTCTGGGTAGGAGTGGGGGTGGCGGAGCAAATGGTTCGCACCTTGACAAGGCACGTTTCAGACAGATGTTGGGCAACTTTTGGCGTCTGTTCAAAGGTACAGATGTGGATGGGAGGTGATGGTGTGTGAAAGTAGTAGTAAGAGAAAAAGGCATATATTCCCTAACGATAAGATCTTTCAAAACCTTCGCAGTCTGGATTGTCAGGAAGAAAAAAAACGTATGGTCAGACCAGCTTTTCGATTTATTTCTCCAAAAGGAGAAGCAAAATGGCGTGTGACAATTTTATTATGACAGTGGAAATCCTAACCCTGATTTTTCTTTAATCCCTTTCTCTGTTTCTGTTCTCAGTTTGGTGTGAGTGACCTACACAGCTGTGCATGTACAAACTTGCCTAAACAGTCATCCTGGCAGTCTACCAGTAGCTAAACACACACACACAGTCACTCACCAAGTATGTTGCAGTTCAGTTTTTAAAGCAGATCACAGATTAGGCATTTGTGGATGCCATCTGACCCTCCTTACTTTAGAGATTGTAAATTAAACTGGTTAGACGTACACCTGGGTAGTCTTACAAGAGCATAGCATTTCTAATCTAAGATGATTCATATAGTATTGTCAAGTAGTTCTATTGAGAATTCTTTTTGTATACATAGGAAAAGAACCCGTTTTAAATAATAATGTAACACATCACACAGTATAGCGACATTCTAAATTACTATCCAAAATTGTTTTGGTGTAGTAGAATGAAATTCATTACTGACTTCAGATAATATGATTTTACGACAGGCAGAAAGAAAGGTAAGGTGAAACAAAGAAAGTAAGAAAGAGAGAGAAAAAGATGAATAGCACATTAAGGAGCCTTTTTGTTCTTGGTACACACTTTTTTGTTCAGTTGTTTGGTTTGGTTGCTCAAAAATACCTGTGGAGAAGTATCGTGCGTGTCTCAACATAGTTGGGAAGTGGGGAGAAGAAGAAAAGAAAGGGGTTGAATTCCAGTCACCACCACCACCAGCAAGCCTCCAGTTGGGATTGGAAGAAAGCACTTTTCACAGTGGACAAAAGGACAACTTGATGGCTTGCCAGTTGCTTTCCGTGCTGCGTGTCCTGGCCTCAAGTGGAAAACTGTTGACGGATTCATGACGCTTTGTGTCAGGGTTTCCTGTCTCAGTGGTCATTTTAGATGACATTAGTATTTGGGGAAAAGGGAAGATATTGCTTTCGCATGACAACATGCCTTTCCGTGCCATCAACGACCCCTATCAACTTAACCAGCAAGGGGGTATCCATTGGGCCCCATTTGAATCCATGGCATTTTGACCCATCTGAGGTATTCTGTTTAACTTTGGGGCTGATGTGCAAAGGTTCTATTTCCATGTTAATGGCCGTGTTTATGTTATATAGTTTACAACATTCTTCTGAGTTTTCCTGCAGTACAGGATACCAGTGTAGAATATCCATGGCCATGGGGCTGCCCCACATGTAAAGCAGTTCACTGCTTATCATCATTAGATTTCATTTCACCTCATATGTTTTTGGGGCCAGACATTAGTACACAATTTCTCTGGTCATGTTTAATCATAGTCTGAAAAGATTCAAACCAAAAGAAATTGTGCTAATGTGGATGATCTATTTTTGTACACATATGTGAAGAACTTGTTGAAGATGGAACTTTTATTTTTACGGCTGGTCATTCAGCTGCCGTGGTGCTGCCACTTGGCCAAATTTGGGCTCCTAGTTCTGCTTATAGCATGTGAACTGTTTGACCCGGGACTAAAATGTCTTCTCCCTCTTTTTATAGCAACACCCAGTGGAAGTAGGGAGTGGGCTCCCTATTGTGTTTTCCTGAAACATGAAACATTTATTGTTCTTAACAGGCGACAAACTTTAGTAATAGGACACAAGTTCAATGGTCTGGCTAGCGCACCCACCCCCACCCCCACCCCCACCCCCACCCCCCGTGATCAGTGGAGTGGTACTGTATGTTTGGCTACAGATTGCATTGTGGTGATTGGCCCCTGTTTCAGCCTCTATGTACAATTCTGAGATGATACCTCGGGCGAAACACCTATGTAAAAGATGTATCAAATCCATGGTGTTATCCATTACAGTGCACTCTCTAAAGGACTTAGTGTAAGCAGTCAGAAAACCAATCAGATGAGCTATTTTCTGATCAATATGAGGACAATTCTATGTATGATATCAGGTTTTCTGTTGCCTTTCATCTCTGATTACAGTGCAGCAACAGATAAACTGAAAGCAGAGAAGCAGATTGTCACAGATTACTGTATCTTCAGCTTTACAGTCATGATTCCGAATGGTTTGGGCCTTGCTAGCCTCATCAGTAGACCGGAGCAGTTAGAAATTGATCTACATCCCTTAAATCAATGGACAAGCCAGTGGGATGATCCTTTAAGACTGGTCTGAAGTCAGTCTTTTTTTGCTTGTCAGAACAGTGGGTAATCAGTGCAGAATGTCCCTCTGCACCCCGCTTATCTCCACTACAGCTGGTTGGCTATCATATGGTGGCAGCCATGCTTTATCCGCCTGTGGGCGAGGGGAAGACGGCTAGCAATTTGCCAACTTACATTAGTTGACCCTGTGAAAATTTGACCTGACTTCTCAAACTACTATGGTTATCAGTCTCTGATTTATAACAGTGAGCCTGCTGTTTGACATGCTTTTTTACGCCCAGTAACATTGCTGCTAATGTTTCGTTATTAGGAAGTTAGGCCATTGTGTAGCGATTGTATCAGTTTTAAACAGTCCCTCCAAAGTCTGCTTGTCATTTAGCCAACACTGTGCAGTTCTCTCTCTCTAGCTCTTTTTCTCTCGTTCTTTCTCTGTCTGTCCCTCTCTCTCTCTCTTTTTCTACGGTGTCTCTCTTTCTAGCTTTCTCTCTAGCTCTCTCTCTCTCTCTCTCTTTCTCTCTCTTCTCTCTCTCTCTCTCTCTCTCTCTCTCTCTCTCTCTCTCTCTCTCTCTCTCTCTCTCCCTTCATGCATGCTGCAACTCCTGTGCCAGACTGGGATGTCGGGGGGTTGCTGGTGTGGGGGACCCTATAGATGAGGAGTGCTTTCTTTATCAGTGAAGAATCAGTGAATATGCACTAGCACTCTATCTGTCGAGGGATGGATGTGGGGGAGACTGTGTGTGTGATGGAGTAGTCTCCGTTACTTTTGACTTTCCTCAGACAACAACAACTCCCTTCCAGAGTAACTGCTTTACTGTAAACTATATACTGTAAACTATATACTGTAAACTAGAACTTTGCATGTGGATGGTAACCGCAGTTGTTTGTATCCTGTAAAAGTGTGTGCTCCTCCCATGCGGAAAAAAATGCATTCATGCATGCATGCATGCATGCGCAAATATTATCTTATGTCCCCTAAAACAAAGTTGGTGGATTTATGGCAGCTGTCAGATGCTGTTTATGAGTCTGAGATGAGGGTGTGTGGCAAGTGGCCTACAGCTGCAGGTCTGCTGTTGCATGCGTGCAGGAACGAACACTTGGAGGTAAGCTGGTACATGCTTGTGTGTGTGTGTGTGCAAGCGTGTGTGTGTGTGTCTGTGTATGTTGGTGTGTGTATAGGTGTGTGTGTGTGTCCCTGGTAGTCTCAGATTATCTCCACCCCCTTGAGCTAAATCCTGTTCTGTGATCATCCTTTATCCCGTGATCAGGCAGGCCTACATATCAAGTTCAGTCTTGAATTTGCCGATAGGTTGTTGAAATGGTTGGATCTGTGAGAAGAAAGAGAAGAAAAGTTCAAGGGGATTTGTCGTGTTAGGCAGCCCAGTCAGATTGGGGCTGGACCCCAGCATTGCTTAAGATATGACGTCTGTGGATGCCATTGCTGTTGTACATTTCACCCAGTTAAAATGCTATTTACGTCTGCCACTTGGGTATTTCTGTTGTTTTGAATGTGTGCGTCTGTGTGTGTGTGTTAATGTTTGTGTATCAGTGTGTCTCTATTTGTGCTAGTATGTGGGTGGGAGTGGAAGTGGAAAGCTTCTTCATTCCCTTTTAAGTAAAAAACGTGGAATATTTCAAGATACGGTGTCTCCACTTTTTTTTGAACAGTAGACAGTCAGACTCGCTTTCCTGTACTCTCAGTGATATTTCTCAGAACACCATCCATTTGAACGAAAGGAAATCTCTCTCTCTCTCTCTCTCTTCATCTATCTCATTCTCTCTCTATCTGCCTTTATCCCCCTCTCTACCCCGCGCCCCCCCCTCTCTCTCCAGTCTGTCTTTCTCTCTCAAGACAATCTGTTATCTGAACTCCTTCTCCCTGTTTCATGAAAGGCTTTCCCTACTCTCAAACTTTACCCATGTCTGTGCAAGAAAAACTCACTGAACAGAAGCATAAAAGACAATCTTTGTCATCTCCCTGATTCTTTGTTTGAAAGACTTGGCAAGCATGTTTCTCTCCTGGTCCATCTCAGCAAGAAGGCGAGTCAGGTTTCCTCTCTTGGCCATTTCAAAGGGGGCATAATTTAGCAAACTGTCCCTAATGAACATAATTTCCTGCTCTCAGCACAGAGAGGTGTTGATCGGTTGTTTTTGTGCAGTTGTCAAGGCTGTGGATGACAAAGTGTCCAATGGAGCCTCCCAAAAATACAACACAGAAAAATCAACAATTTACTCTGTGTGGGCAGTGAACTCGGTGAGAACCATGAGCAGGAGATCATTTTAGTGAGTGTAAATTGCTGGCCAGTGTTGCTGACGTGGACAGCATGTTAAAAAAAAAACATTCTTTAGCTTCTCCCCCTGGTGTGGGAGTTTAACGTTTTCATGCAGGAAGTGCGTATTTATAAGCAAGCTCTCCTTTCGAGCCACCCCCCCAAACTTGAAGATGTGTGATGTGTTGACATTTTATAGCAATCCTCTGAAGATTTCCTTCTACTGGAACAGTCGCTTTGTTGTGGTCAGGTCTGATGTTCTGATTTCATATCCTCTGGTAGAATAGCTGGCAACCAGTAGTAAACCGTTGCGAACAATCCCTAAGGACGTTTCCGGGTGTGGCCTGGAAGGCGATGGAATCAAAGGCCCAAGGACTTTCAAACCTTAAAGGCCCCCCTGAGGTCAATAGACAAACACATTTCCCCGCCATGTGAGGTTTTTGCACAGTTCACTCAGTTATCGTCACTGTTATCTTGGTCTTTATAATAACTCAGTTATCGTCACTGTTATCTTGGTCTTTATAATAACTCAGTTGTAGTGTTTGTGTTCCTGGAAGTCTTATTGTTATTTCCCGTCTGTATAGTTTTCACTGGAAATTCTACTCCTACGCTCTTGACTTTCTCGTTTTCAACTTGCCGCATTGAGATTAAAAAAAAAAAAAAAAACACATATTTTGCCCAAATTACTAGAGAACCAATTAGCAAAATTACCACAGCTAACTCTATGCTAATTATGTGTGTAGATAGACAAATGCATCATTCATGTCTTTCTCTCTCGTCTGGAAATGGTAATGATTATCATTATCCTAATTGGTATGCATGAGTGCAGAAAGACCAGTTTGCTACTTCAACACTTTTTAGCCTGATCAATCACATGAAATTGCATGAGTCACACAAGCCTTGCCTTGCCTGTGTCAGCTAGAGCTGGGAAGCTGCTAAATTTTCGCAGCTTGCACCACACTTGATAAGCTACTTCTGTGGAATCTGTAACAAGCCCAGGACTTTGGATTGTGCTGTAGCCTCTGCCATTGACATTACTGCGTTGAAGGACGCAGCCCCCATTGTAATCAGATGGGAAACTTCTAATAGCACAGATTAATGAAGATGCAGTTGGTATAACATTCAATCATCTCTACA
Organism: Coilia nasus; assembly: GCA_027475355.1. NCBI lineage: Eukaryota > Metazoa > Chordata > Actinopteri > Clupeiformes > Engraulidae > Coilia > Coilia nasus. Next base: position 90,871 of record CM050215.1, on the reverse strand, counting down.
ATGACATGCAGACAAGGGACAGGGGAAAGTTTAACGTGGAGATTCGCACTTGTCTGTAATTAGATAAGGAACGTGATTAGCAGGAACATAAACAAGAAAAAGGCTGTCAATCAATTGACCCCAATGCCATTGGTCAATATGCACAAGACAATTACTGTGACACAGGGACTGATAGTATAGGTATTTAGAGAGAAGGCAGAAAACAACCCAATGAGAGTCACTTTCATGGAAAGTTGGAAAATACACACACAAAATACACACAAAATACACTACCCCTGGCAGCCTCAAACACATTCAGACAAGGTTGGCATGGAGGACACAGACTCACTGGTTGAACATAATTCTATTTTTGATACATACATAAATGTATGATGCATGAAATAATAAATGAATGAATAATGTAAATGAATGAACAAAAACAAAACAAATTTGTTTCTGTTTAACAATTCTTTCAACTCCAGGTTTTCAGTGGTGCTGTTGTTTGATTCTCGGATAAAGCTGTGATCTTCTCTGCGTTGTGTTTTAAGTTCAGATGCAGCAGTAGTCAAAAAGATCAATAATAATACATTTATTACAGGTGTAAATAAAAAAAGGAAAGCCCTACAGAAGTCGATATACTAATGCAGATAATCTATGACTGAGCAACTAAGTCTAAGGCAAAGTCTTTCAGTCAGCGATGGTGATGTTCAGGTAAGCCAGCATGGTTTCCCCAGGGGTGATACTTCTCTAAAGATCTGAGGGCAAAGCCAGGTCAATTATACTCAAATGCAAACATCTGCTAATTAGCAAGTACCCAGAATTAGAAGGAGGTGAGGCTCAGATTCAAAGAAGTCACAAAGACCATATGTAGGTACAAGTATCTCTACAGAATTTAGCTGAATAACAAGGTGTTGTTTTGGGAACACGGCGCCTTAGGAAGCACAGATAGCGATTGCCCAATTGACCCAATCTAACGTATATCTGTCAATATGGCGCCGCAGGAGGACTGGGTGCCATATACTTCAGCTCCCCCCCTCACTGGGCTGGCTGGTGATGGCAGCAGATATCATTAGGGCGCCTTGGGGAGACATCCACTGAACCATGAGCCAGACCAATACGACCTTGAAGTCGGCAAAACAGCTGAAGATATGGTAAACCAGACAAAGTGTGTGCCTGCATGGTATTCTGCCATATCAGTTACACACAGACACACACACTTTAAAGCAGTTACACGATAATGCCCATAATGTTAGAAATAATAATGTCTAATGAAGGAAATAGATGAAGTTTACCCTCATATAGAAAACCCCAGAGTTCTACAGAGTTTGGTCTTAGCACGTGTGAGGTTTGTTATTGTTGTTGTGAATGACACTGACAAGTAGCATATATATGTGTGTGTGTGTGTGTGTGTGTGTGTGTGTGTGTGTGTGTGTGTGTGTGTGTGTGTGTGTGTGTGTGTGTGAGAGAGAGAGAGAGAGAGATTTGGGCATGAAAGAGGATTGTCTATACGCACAGACTGTAAGCAGGTTAAGCTCTCCCTCTTCCTCATAAATCCCAGCGTCTTGGCTCACATCCTCCCTTTGCCAGTCTCTCCGCACTCACACACGTGATGGATGCGTGAGGAAGGGTGCATGGCCTTTCAGGAATGGGGGGTGTTTTGTGTTATGTGTGTGTGTGTGTGTGTGTGTGCATGTCTGTGTCTGTATCTGTGTGTGTCTGTGTGCTCATGTGCACGTGTATGTGTGTGTGTGTGTTTGTGTGTGCATGTATGCTTGCATATGTGTGTGCATGTGTGTGCATGCTCACGTGCATGTGTGTTTGCTTGTGTGTGAATGTGGGGGCTTGGCGGAAAGGGGTTGGGGAGGGGGGGGGGGGGTTTGGGGAGGTTGTAGGCTTGAGGAGGATTACTGTCCCATAAACGGAGGGTCTGAAGTTTGTCCAGACCTGCTTGTCCGGAGCAGCAGAGCTCCAGAGCTCCAGAGCTCCAGAGCCCCGTCTCCTGCTGAGGGTGGTCATTAGTTAGGAGGCAGCTGCGATGCTTATCTTTCCCCCTTTGGCCTTGATGGATTTCTCCTCCACTCTTAGTCCATTTGTCCAAGCGCTTCCAGTAACGAGCCGTCTGCTGCTGAAGCACTGCGCTGTGATGGATGGCATGAAGGAGCAAGTGGGAGAAACAAAAAAACAAATCAAAACAAATAACAATTGCTTGAAGTTTCGGCACTCTAATTTCAGGCACATTAGGAGACTTGTTGGGAAGTGTAGTTGCCGTGTTGTGTGTGTGTGTGTGTGTGTGTGTGTGTGTGTGTGTGTGTGTGTGTGTGCGCGTGCATGTGTATGTGGGAGTGTACATGCATGCATCTGTTTACACACACATATACATACGCACACATATTCATACATATATGTGTATATATACATAAGGGTGGGTGTGTGTGTATATGTGTGCGTACGTGCGTGCATGCATATACACAAACATACACACATACACATGTATGTGTGTGTGTGTGTGTGTGTGTGTGTGTCTGTGTATGTGTGTGTGTGGGGCTATTCATCTCTTCGTCTCCCAGGGTGATGAGAGCAGCCCCCCCCCTCAAAGGGGGATAAGGGGACGGGGTGTGGGGGCTAAATGTGGAGTCACAGGAAGCCCTTTCTGTGGCTGATAACCCTCTCCGCTTCCCCCAAGCAGCTCCATGGCTGTTTCTTGTCCCTCAGAAGCCTCTGGAGTGAGGTCACTGCACAAACAAATGTGCTCGGGCCAACCCACCTCTCAGCCCAGCACTGTTCATTGTCCCATTATCGGCTGCCGCCAAGACCCTAGCCAACCCCCTCCCACACACACACCCCAAAATACAAGCACACACACACACATACATACATACGTACTCCCATTATAACCCTCCCGACACACATACTCCCATTCTCGCCATGTCTCCCAGAAACGTGTGCTGTGTACTGACAGATCAGCGATTAGCTTGACTCACTCTTCTGGTGAAGTGCCGACATTTGGTGATTGCCTTTCTCAGAATCGTGACTGGACTTCTTGGAAGTGTAGGTACAGACGTGAGAGGAGTGGTGTTTTTAGCTTTCAACTTGACCCTGATACCCCCTGCCGCCCCTCCAACACACATACACACACACACACACACACACACACACACACACAGACGGGAGTAAGAGTAAGTGGTGTTTATGATAGAGGAAGACTGCAAAACTACAGTACTTGCTTATAAACATGCTTGCTCATTTTCTATCTCTCTCTCGCTCTCTCTAACTGGAATCATCATCATCATCAGAAGGCCTCTTAATTGTTTGAATATAAAGCTCTTAAGTGTTTTAGTTGATGTATAAGGCTGCTATTCTAGATTGGTCCAAATGCAGTTAATACATATTTAATTACAGTTTCTTGTAAGCTGCCTCACAGTGCGTTGGTATTGCCTCCTCGAAAGGGAAAGTGCCACCTGTAAAACAGCTACAAAAAGTAATGACCATTTGTACAAAGCGTGTAATGGGCTTTGGGCTATAGGATTTTCTTTGGTGCCTTGGATGCTTAGCTTCCAAGAGAAAATAAAAACAAAACACTGGACCCATGGCACTACATATAAACAACAGGAAGGATAAAGTTTGCGTAGGTGGAGAGTAAGTAGCCAGGCACTCAATCACGAAGGAGAACATTGTTTAGGGCTTGCTGTCAGGCTTTGCGTCGCCATGTATATTCGCCCATCACACAGACACACACCCACACCCAAACATATGCACACAAACACACACACACACACACACCCAGTCTCCCTCTCTGCTTTGTTACACACATACATCCACACACACACACACACACACACACACACACACAGACACAAACACACACACACACACACACACACACACACACACATTCTCTCACACACACACTTCCACCGGCTGGGCAAATGAGACAACCTTAACTGCATGGACCACCTGTTTAGAGTAAGCATGTGTCACGGCTTTTGACTGCATGGGAAAGCGGTTCTTTACAGTAATATCAGAGGAAGTGGGACAGTGCTGAGTCCCAGTGTTATTGTGGGCGGAGGAAAGGAGGCAGGAACTCCAAGCACTGATTACACGGGAGTCTGCTCCCCTCTGAAGCACACAGGTTGTTTGTTTGCTCATTTGATTGATTTTGAAATGCCCTGCTCTACCTCAGCGTAATGCCCCGTAATTCCTCTAAAGATACCTGTAATTTTGTCTTATTCAGTCAGTGTTCCACTAAAGCCATTCTATAAACAGTAGACGTGAGGTGTGATTTATCAGAGCTGACAGAGAGAGGGAGGGAGAGGGGAAGGCTTTTGATGTGTGCAGGAAATGGTTCACAATAGCTGGCCAACCTCATTTATTATAGTGAAGGTCCTATGATTAAACAATAATAATAATAAACTTTACTTGTATAGCACAGTTCATACATGCAAGATGCAGCTCAAAGTGCTTTACAGTTTAGCAGGATTGTTACAAGACAACATTTCTTGCGGTTCAGTGGTGTAGGCCCTAGTCAGCAATCTTTGTAGTGCAGTGGCGCTAGAGCTATGCAACGCCCTGTTAATGTGGGCTCTTATGTGAACATAGGTCGGCAGTCTTTGCAGACCAGTGGCGCTAGACGAGAAAAGTTCATTTAGGCGCAGTCGGTTGTTAGTGTCCCCAGGGAGCAACAGGGGTGAGGAAAAACTCCCTGTTTGTTTGATTTGCGTGAATTCAGGAAGAAACCTCAGGAATCAGTGAGTAAAACTCCCTGTTTTTCTAGGAAGAAACCTCAGGCAGAACCACGTCTCCCAGGGAAGCCCATCTGCCGGGGCTGGTAACGGGAAGTCTGTGACTGTTTGAAGGGCCTTTGGTCTGGGCAGAGGAGTCTGGCTGAAGGGACTTTGGTCTGAGTAGTTAGGTATAGGCATGGTTGAATAGGTAGGTCTTTAGTTGTCGCTTTAAGATGTCGATGGATTCTGCTTCTCTGATGTGCTGTGGTAGGGCATTCCATCTCTTTGGGGCGTAGTATGAGAAGGCTGATTCCCCGATCCTTTTGGGTGGTGCGTCTGGAATCCTCAGAGACCGGCATCAGCGGATCTAAGGGCTCGTGCAGGGGTATAAGAGGATAATGCGTCAGCAATATAGCATGGGGCAAGGCCATTTACAGCTTTAAATACCAGTAGTAGTACTTTGAAGTCAATTCTATAGGATACAGGTAGCCAGTGTAGTTCAGCCAGTACAGGAGTAATATGCTCCATCTTTCTTGTTTTTGGTAGTAATCTTGCAGCCGAGTTTTGAATAAACTGTAGTTTTTCAATTGATTTTTTTGGGAGGCCTGTAAACAAGGCATTGCAGTAGTCTAATCTACTTGTAATAAATGCGTGAACAAGTTTTTCAGCGTCTGGCTTGGTCAAGAAGGGGCGAACTTTTGCAATATTTCTTAGATGGAAGTATGCTGTTTTAGTAACTTTGTTGATGTGTGGTTTAAGGCTTAGGTCAGAGTCAAGGATGACACCTAGGCTAGTTACCTGTTCTCTGACATATTAGTTTAGGTTGCCTAGACTGGGGAGGAGAGCTTCACGTTTGTCTTTAGGGCCAATAAGTAGTAGTTCAGTTTTGCTTTCGTTTAATTTTAGAAAGTTATTGCTCATCCAATGCGTGACAGCTGACAAACAGGAGGTTAAAGACTGTAGAGCTGTGTTTTTGTTTGGCTCAACTGAAATATAAAGTTGTGTATCATCGGCATAACTATGAAAGTCTATATTATGTTTTTTGATAATAATACAACGATGAGAAGCTACTGTACTTTTTATGTACAGGTAAATAACCCTTATGGTAATATACAGTTTTTTCTGTTTTTTACTTCCAACGCATTATTTAGCATGTGTGGTTGATCAATGACCCTTTCGTATTGCTCATGAATAAAGAGATGCTGACTGGACTACAGAGAGTCTTTCAGGGTGACCCTGGTCATTTACAGCTAGTAGTAGTTTTAAAGGGATTTCTGGGTGAAGGCTAATCCAGGATTAAGCACAGGTGTAAACCCTGGACCGAACAGATCCTTCAAAGACTAAATACTAAGGACTAACCTAAAATCAACAACAACATGAGATGTTGTGTATTTATAGGCCAGATGTTCAGTAAAAAACAAGTGTCAAGTGTGTCAGACTAAGAAGAAAGCGAGTAAATGTTGATGTGTCTGTCACCATTAGATGTGTTCACAGTGCTGACGTGTACTGTTGAATTCCTGCTCTAGAAGCTATCTCACACTGATATGTGTGCACTCTGACTGACTGAAACCAGCTGTGTGAAGTGGCGGTTGGATTATCACTCAGCTCGTTCGTCCATCATGCAGTTACACAATCCCTTTGAATGAAAAATGTAAACAAATACTTTTTTAAAAAGATTAGTCAGAACTTGGAAATGTTGACGTTCTACATTCCCTTAGAAGGTACACCACTGTCATTAGACTGGGAGAACTTCTGACATTCGTCAACAAAAACCCACAAGCGAAGTTCACATTCTTGTCCACCTCCCACAGTCCCTCACACTTGCACTGTGCCTTGAGCACGACACCCTGAGCAGCCTAATTGGTGACTGTTTCTCAGTGGTCGAACAGCTGAGCCTTGCATTTTGACGGCACCATGAACAGCCTAATGGGTGACTGTTTCTCATTGGTTTGCGAATAGTTGGATGGCACAGCTTTGCTTTTTGACGACGCCCTGCGGCCCACCCCCCACCAACTCACTCAGGCTCAGGCATGGACGTCTCCTATAAATCTGCAAACACCCACACACCCCCTAAGTCCAAATCCTATTAGCCCTGGGTGTTATTGTCGCTTCGCAGTAAGAGGATCCATAACCCTCTCAGGCGTCAGACAGACGTGGTTTTCTACCTCGAACAAAAACCCTTTAGTTCCATTGGAGGTGTTTCAAGAGTTTTTTTACTGTGTACGTGCATTGCTGCTTAATGTGTGGGCCATTATGTGCTCAGCAAATGAGTCCAAGACACATTTCCCCTTTGGACAATAAGGTATATCATATCGTATCATACTGTATCGTATCGTATCGTATCGTATCGTATCATATTAGAGTGTATCGTATCTTACTGTAAAATAGATCGTACAAGGGGTTAGTAAGGATTTTGTACCCAAATTGTTTAGAACCTTTAAGAGTTTTCGTGTTAACGAATCACGGGCCAAAGGTTACTAGGCTGTTGTCACAACCCCTAAACCCTATTTGGCTGTGGGCATCAACAGAATAATGCTCCACCTTGTTTGAACTGCTTCTGTCTAGCCTGTACAGTCTGCCACCAGGCTGATATCAAAGTAGCAGGCATATGTTTCCTGTCACTCCTTTACACTCAGTCCGACACAAAGCCTTAGGTGTCCATATGTTCCCACCATGCTTGGTAAAATGAGAGCCATATAATGTGGGCACATAACCAGATGTAAATGCATGCAGATATTATGTGTGTGCTTTCGTAATGTCCTGGCGGTGGCTCGGTGTTGACGTATGTGATGGATGGCTTGCTAAACTGCCTGTGACCGCTGCGACCTTCTGTGTCCTTCAGGCCTGCGTCTGGTGAGGGGGATGCATGTGTACACGTCCGGCGAGCAGGAGGCGGTCAACGGCACCGATGTGCGACTCAAGTGCACCTTCGAGAGCAAAGACAATATTAACCCGGCACAACTCACCGTCTCCTGGACCTTCAGGCCCTTAGGCCCCGGACATGATGAGTCGGTAAGATGGATGGATGGATGGATGGATGGATGGATGGATGGATGGATGGATGGATGGATGGATGGATGGATGGATAGATAGATAGATAGATAGATAGATAGATAGATAGATAGATAGATAGATAGATAGATATTGTATCAACAACTATTCACAGTTACACCTTGTTTACAGTTGGTTTTAAAAAACTCCGATCAAAATTGGGCATTACTAAATACAAGTATAAACAACCGCCAAAGGCATACTGTGATATGACTCATTAATCTAGTAGGTCCAAGGTGATTTGGGATGCTCTTGGTCACATGTCTGCTGTAATCTTATTAGGTATCTAAGGGATTGGTGTACTGTAATCTTATTAGGTATCTAAGGGATTGGTTTAGGGATTAGGATAGATTATTATTAGGTATCTAAGGGGTTGGTGTACTGTAATCTTATTAGGTATCTAAGGGATTGGTGTACTGTAATCTTATTAGGTATCTAAGGGATTGGTGTACTGTAATCGTATTAGGTATCTAAGGGGTTGGTGTACTGTAATCTTATTAGGTATCTAAGGGATTGGTGTACTGTAATCTTATTAGGTATCTAAGGGATTGGTTTAGGGATTAGGATAGATTATTATTAGGTGTCTAAGGGATTGGTTTAGGGATTAGGATAGATTATTATTAGGTGTCTAAGGGATTGGTGTACTGTAATCGTATTAGGTATCTAAGGGATTGGTGTACTGTAATCTTATTAGGTGACTAAGGGATTGGTTTAGGGATTAGGATAGATTATTATTAGGTGTCTAAGGGATTGGTGTACTGTAATATTATTAGGTATTTAAGGGATTGGTGTACTGTAATCTTATTAGGTATCTAAGGGATTGGTGTACTGTAATCTTATTAGGTGTCTAAGGGATTGGTCTACTGTAATCTTATTAGGTATCTAAGGGATTGGTTTAGGGATTAGGATAGATTATTATTAGGTGTCTAAGGGATTGGTTTAGGGATTAGGATAGATTATTATTAGGTATCTAAGGGATTGGTGTACTGTAATCGTATTAGGTATCTAAGGGATTGGTGTACTGTAATCTTATTAGGTGTCTAAGGGATTGGTTTAGGGATTAGGATAGATTATTATTAGGTGTCTAAGGGATTGGTGTACTGTATTATTATTAGGTATTTAAGGGATTGGTGTACTGTAATCTTATTAGGTATCTAAGGGATTGGTGTACTGTAATCTTATTAGGTATCTAAAGGATTGGTTTAGGGATTAGGATAGATTATTATTAGGTATCTAAGGGATTGGTGTACTGTAATCGTATTAGGTATCTAAGGGATTGGTGTACTGTAATCTTATTAGGTGTCTAAGGGATTGGTGTACTGTAATCTTATTAGATATCTAAGGGGTTGGTGTACTGTAATCTTATTAGGTATCTAAGGGATTGGTGTACTGTAATCTTATTAGATATCTAAGGGGTTGGTGTACTGTAATCTTATTAGGTATCTAAGGGATTGGTGTACTGTAATCTTATTAGGTATCTAAGGGATTGGTGTACTGTAATCTTATTAGGTGTCTAAGGGATTGGTTTAGGGATTAGGATAGATTATTATTAGGTATCTAAGGGATTGGTCTACTGTAATCGTATTAGGTATCTAAGGGATTGGTGTACTGTAATCTTATTAGGGTATCTAAGGGATTGGTGTACTGTAATCGTATTAGGTATCTAAGGGATTGGTGTACTGTAATCTTATTAGGTATCTAAGGGATTGGTGTACTGTAATCTTATTAGGTATCTAAGGGATTGGTGTACTGTAATCTTATAAGGTATCTAAGGGATTGGTTTAGGGATTAGGATAGATTATTATTAGGTGTCTAAGGGATTGGTGTTGGTAACAATGAAATGTAAAAACTGCTGGTTAGTCTCTGGCTGCACACTTTTAGTAACTGGACTGAAAAGTGATGTGTGTGTGTGTGAGAGAGAGAGAGAGAGAGAGAGAGAGAGAGAGAGACAGTGGTCCCAGAGTAGAGTAGAATAGAATAGAATAGAATAGAAAGCCTTTATTGTCATTATACACAGTGCAATGAGATTTAAAGCCTCCCTTCAAGGTGCACACAGCACAAAGTATAAAAGTGTAAATAATGTACTAATAAAAACTACAAAACTACTACGCTGTCAAAAAGACACATATGCACACTCACTAAGTATGCAGACAGACAGACTTGAACAGATAACACAGACTTGAGCTCAACTGGTGAGCAGCATACTGATTGGCAGAGGTAGAATCAGTACAAAAAGACCAAGGAGACCAAGTGAGTCCAAGTGATGGTCAGCATACTGAGTGTCAGTGCAAAGTCCAAGGACTTCAAAGTAAGTCCCAGTGGTGTTGGCCCCTGAATCACTCTATGTTCTACCAGATATCCCCTACACCATGGACAGCTTGCTATGACAATACATATTTTTGCATAATTCTTGCTGCATAAACAAAATCTGAAGACATATATGGTACAAAATAATGTAGTGGCAATGGGGTCTGTACCTGGACTTTATCGTTATGGTGGTTACAGCTGAAAAGCCATTTACAGATTTTTTTTTGTGCACACCCTAGAAGTGACCCAAGTGCTCCCAGGGGTACATGTACGTCAGTTTGACAACCACTGTCCTAGAGCGACAGGTGTTTGCATGTAGCATTGCATTGAACATGTTTATTGAACACAAGTTATTGTAGAGGTAAACAAATTTTATATTCAGATGCAAAAACATAAACATGCCATGTCACAAACAACTATGTCTACATCAAAATGGATCCAACTGTTTTGTAACTGTCTTTCTCCCTTACTCAGTGATTATATGATCGATGTAAATATAGCACTTGTGGAAGGCACTGTGCTCCCTACATGGTAAAATCAATGTCAGTGTCCAGACTGAGTGATATTGGCTTTGGGGGTGAGGGGTGTGGGGGGGGAACAGAGCCATCTGTTAGGTACAGTAAGTCGCTGCAGGAAAAAATACGCGTGACTACTGGATGATAAGGGTCTTGTTTGGGCTAAATGACCAAGAATATGTAGCAAACAGACAAAAGATAAAAAAATGAAAATCACCCTCTGAGTTGAAGTGGTTGCCTTGTGCTGGGAATATGGGAGTTTGTTTGTTCCAGTTGTTCAACGTTCCACAAAGCTTTTTGACACGGCTTCAATGATATCAAGTGTCTTTGCAGTGTCACACTGACTTGCTGATGTAATTTTAGTCACAATAATAGTGTTAAAAGCCACAATATAAGTACTTGGATGGCTGAGGTATTTCAATATCAGCGTGGCAGAGTGAATACATCTTACTTTAGTTGAAGTGTTATTGTTTGTTTCTTTGGGTTCCCTTCAGGTCGAGAGAATGTGTGGGTGGGGGGTGGGGGGGGGGGGGGGGGTGGGTTGTCAAGAGTAAGTGAAATTTAAGAGAAAAAGAGACAAGAAAACTACTAGCTTGTAAACAAGACCTCTGGCTTTCTTTCTCTGTCTCTCTCACTGTCCTTATCTCTCTTTATTTCTCTCTCTCTCTTTCTCTCCCTCTCTTTTCTCGCCTCAGGTGTTCTTCTACCAGGAGAAGGCCTACCCTCCAGGAGAAGGCCGGTTCCGTAAGAAGGCTCTGTGGGCTGGGGACATCATGGCCGGCGATGCCTCCATTATCATCCGGGAGGTAAAGTTCACCTTCAACGGAACCTTCACCTGCCAAGTGAAGAACCCGCCTGACGTGCATGGGCACCCGGGCACAGTGAAGCTCACGGTTGTCTACTCAGGTCAGTGGCTGCCCACCAAGTGCCCCTTCCTCTTTAGACTGGCCACACAGCCTTAAAGGAGGAATCTGCTGTGATTGCCCACCAAGTGCCCCTTCCTCTTTAGATTGGCCACACAGCCTTAAAGGAGGAATCTGCTGTGATTGCCCACCAAGTGCCCCTTCCTCTTTAGATTGGCCACACAGCCTTAAAGGAGGAATCTGCTGTGATTTAATCCATAGCCCTGTGGTTCCAGTTCACTGAAGTAAACAAGGGATAAGGAAATGAAACTGAAAGGTTACTTTCTATGCCCTATTCAGTTAGTGTTCGCTGCTCCTTCATTATTTGCTCTGATTTTTAGCATCACATTTTCTAATATTTTTTTCTACCCACAGCACTCTGTGACCTCAAACAACAGAGCTATGAATGGATTCAAACTGGATTTCTCTTGTAAGGTGATGATACATGGGGCAGTGTTTCGAGCAATGTTGCCAGGCAAAAACATGATAGGCTCCGGATATTCTGATTTGATAATTACATGAAGTTGATTTCCATGATTCCATGATTTGATGATTACATGAAGTTGCATGCTGATGACGTAAATTGCTCTGATGAAAAGTGAGTTGGCTAATGCCAGTAAGAAAAGTGCCCAGGCAGCATCTGTAAGTAGCATTGCCTGGCAACATTGCTCAAAGAACCACCCTATGTATCATCACTTTTTAGCATTTTGGATAAGATAGAGAAGACATTCCATTATTAGTACCTCAGGGGGGATAGGAGGAGTTGTGATGTGTTTAGCTGGCTTTTCAATTGACAACACACAGCGAACTACTTACCTCTGGTGAAGTGATTGGGTCATTTCATTTTGTACAGAGGGTCTGGACCAGACACTGGCAGAAACAATTTCTTCCTGGAGGTGTGGACTGCTGAAGTTTAAAACAAGCCTCTGCCTTTACCCAATTGCTAACGCCTGGTTGTCACGTATGCAATTAGCCTACCTACGCACTACAATTCAAATGTAGCACACAAGGTCAACGGCATGGCTATCGAACACACCCTCTGTTCGCTGATTGGATCGGTCTTGCTGGGGCCGACTAAATGACCCTCAAGAGATTCTGATCCAGACCCTCTGTACAAAATGAAATGAAGTACGAGGGGCGGGTTTACCAGGCTAGTGATTGGGGCCATTTTGACAGATATTCATATTTCTCAGTTGTGTTTTTCTGATCTCCCCCGACTGTAATCTGCTCTTTCTCTCTCCGTCTCTCTCTCTCTCTCTCTCTCTCTCTCTCTCTCTCTCTCTCTCTCACCTTACCTTTCTTACCTTTCCCTCTCCCTCTTGTATATCTATCCATTTGTCTTTTCTCCCCCATGCCCACAGTGCTTGTAATTGATTCTCTGTCCTGTAGCCTCTTTCTCCGAGATCGTTGTGGTGGCGGGCATCATCCTGGGCGCCATCGCGATCATCATGGTGGTGATGATCCTCGTGCTGTCCGTCAGACGCTGCCGCAGGCAGAGGCACCAGGAGCGGGACAGCGAATACCCTCAGAGGGAGCGGAAGGACCCCACCATGTGGTGAGAACGTGCTGTGAGGAGATGTAGGAGTGTGTGTGTGTGTGTGTGTGTGTGTGTATGTGCGTGGGGGTGAGAGAGGGGGGGGCAATTATTAATCTCTTACTCCCCTCACCACCCTCACCACCTCACACCTCCACACTCTACTGCACTTCACCCACCCTGTCTCCGTGGCAACCTTCTGAAGGGAGTGGTGGTGCTTATCTTCTGGACTTTAGTCGCTAAAGCACCAGTCAGTTGCTTCGTCAAAGGGGGCTCATAGGGGGATCATTTGTATCACACTGACCCCGATCAGTCTGACCACTCTGAGGACAAAATGGTGAAGAGCTGGTGGTGCCTTAGTGTTTCATCTTTTCATACACGCTATTTCCAACTGGAAGCCTTGCTGAACAGCTTCACCTTCCTGTTTGTATGTGTTTGGTTATTTTTTGTTTTTTTAAATTAACCAATTGTAAATATACTTTTATGTAAAAAAAAAAAAAAAACCCGAAACGACATTCACAAGGTGAAGCCTGAAGAACGTGATTCCAAGGTTATTCTATCATTCCTTTTTAACTCACTAATAAGGCTTTGGGGAAACTGCGTCAGTACAATTTTCCTGACCTAATGATACCTAGCAACCAGCTGTCCTTCAATGCTCAGGTTGTGTGGTCTCTGAGCAACTTGCATTTGTGCTTGAAAGCCACCTCAGAGAGTTCAATCTGTTCCTCTGTATGATCAGTTCATAAGCAGCCAGTAGGCCACAAGCTTTTTGTTTCAGTCAAGGACATCTTACTCAGGATTGCGTAGGCAAACGACTTTTCAGCGTGTTCCTGAGATGTGGTAGATTCTGCTGATATTTCACTGGGCTGCGTTCACTCATGCCAAAGCCATGTTACCAAATGAACACTGAAAGTAGCTGATGCTTTGAGACTTTGCTGCTGTTAATGCACTTCCAACGCTGTTACATTTCTGTTACTGCTGAGGTTGCTCGCGAACAAGCCATTTGTCTTTTAGTCTTCCCTCTCCTCTTATCTTGCTCCTGCTGTCTGCTCCTCGCCTTTCTCCTTCTCTCTGTCTGGGGGTTTTCAGGCCTGTCTGAGTGCAGTACCTCTGCTCTCTGTGAACAACAGTACATTCAAATTTGTCACTTCATCATTTCAGAAACACATTTCAGTACACACCGCACAACAAAAAAAACAGACGCTGCTGTTGTTCGAGAGAGTATTTTTTTTCACACTTCTGACATAAATGATGTATTTCCCTGGCTTCCTCATGGAAGCAGCCTTCACGGAAGCACTTGATGCATATGATGATGACGCATTGGCAACAGCGATGGCATCAGGAATTTCATGCTCTTCCTTGCACAATACCCTGACCCTGTCCGTTGCTGTGTGTGTATGTCTGTTGTCTTGTGTGTGTCTGGGCGGGAACAAAAAGCCACCCTTCAAAAGCAATGCACCTGTATGTGGAGGTGGATTCGTTTGAGATCGACAGCTCCGACGGGGTGATCTCAGACCCCAGCACCAAGGACTCCAGCTCCTCTGAGGAGGAAGATGAGCCAAGTTCGGACGAAGGTGGGGGTTTGGACAGCGACTAAGACTGACATCAACCTAAGGACAGAAAACCAAGTTAAAGGAAGAGCTGTGAAGAGCCCAAGTGCTTGGGTGAATCCTGAAATTCTTTTATTTTTTTATTTTTAAATCTCCTCTCTGCCAAGAGGATTGCATGATGAAGCCAGATGAAGGTGGCCCTGGATTACCAATTGGAAATAGAGCTTCCCATGATGCCCTGCATCAAACGACACAATACAGTGGAAATCAATGTGGCACAAGAGTCACACAGAGTGATAATCTCACCAACCCACACCACATCACATTTTACAGGAGATTTAAGATGCCTTTAGCTTTCTAAAACACTGAGATACAGTGATAGGCGTCCATACAGTGACCAATAGCAACTAGGCTAATGTGTAAAGCTCTTTCCTAAATGAAGCTGTTTCTTAGAATTCCGAGACTATATTTAAAAGATATTAAATGTATCTATTTACATTAAAAGCAACATGCACTCACATTGCCAGCTGAATGTTTGAAACCCACTGGCATACACCCACTCCCAAAACAGGAAGTATTTTCTTAAGTTAAATTATGTAAAGTTGTTAGAGTGATTTTCAAAGGCTGCTGAAGAGACAGCCACATTGCACAGATGACACACAGATGGTGGAGCTTGACACTTAACCACAGTATTAACCTTTCCCCTACCTGTCTGACAGTCAAACACTGAAAGGTGTGTTAGTGTTACTCAAGCGTTGGCTGCCCTTTAAGATGACATCTTCTTCTTCTTCTGCGGTGTCTGCAGATCCCCGAGTAGGAGCCTCACTCACTGCTCCCCTGAGGCAGGTTTGTACCTGAGACTCCAGCACGCCCCGGCCTTTCCCTTCCCCCTCCCCGCCCCCTCCTCTCCTCCTCTCCTCCGCTATGCGCTCCATGGAGTTTTTTTCCATGCCTGTCTATCCAAAATTCAGCCGCTGCCAAGGTATTTTTTTTAGGCGGGTCTGTCCGCCTACCCGCCTGCCCACAGATGAGGATTTTTATTCCTGTCAAAGCGGAGTTTGGAAATGGCATCACAATTTTTATGACTGCTCAGAAATGTGAACACACACACCCATCCATTGCTCACACACACGTCTGCACTATTCATTTTTTTAAATGTATAAGCACACACTTCAACACCCTTCAAAGTATTTTTCCCTGTGGCAATAATTGGTCAAGTGGAATTGGATGGCTTTGACCGCATCAGATGTTGATACCTAAAATTGGAGTCAATTGTATCTTGTTCTGAGTGCTCTCTCTCTCTCTCTCACACACACACACACACACACACACACATACACACACACACACGGACACACACACACACACACACACACACACACACACACAAACAGGTCTGAAAACCCTTTGGCTGAGGAAGAAAGGCTATTGTTCTTTGCAACCTCCTCTCTGTGCTGAAAACTACTAACAATTTTAACACGTCTATTTTATATGAGGTGTTTTATATAAACATAAAGTCGATGTTGTGTTACATGAAGTTGATATATTTGTATTGTTTTGTTGAAATATCACCTTTTCCCCACTGAAAATGTATTCTAAATGAAAATGTCAATGTAAAAGTGATTTATAGATTTTTTTTTTTATAATAAAAAAGAATGTTTCAGAATGCTGCTGTGAGTTGGACTGAATGTTTTTCAATGCTACTTTATCTTAAAGTGACTTACTTGTTATCAGAAGAACTTCAACTGTTAAAAATGTCTGGCAAAAATATCAGCATCTATGCACCCTTGTTCCCACGGGAATTACAACAGTGTGTAGCTATGAGGCCGGCAGTGAACTTCATACAGTGAAATGCCTCCAGGTTATCTTTGTCAACAGCATATCCTGACTGAACAGCCCTGTCTGCAATGAAACCTACACTCCCTGTGCCTTGCTTTGACCAGCGGGTGTCACTGTAGAGCAGCAGCAGAGAAGGTAATGTCCTGCTTTTCTGCCATGGGCTCTCTTGGATAATTGTCTTCCCCCTGAGGGCACAGCTAACATAGCCATGTAACAGGCTCTTATGTGTGTGCCACAGGAAGTGGCCCAATTGCGACTAAATGTCTTCCCTTAACTCGTTTATCTGTTGCTTTGAAAGCTACAGACACGCCAGTCTCTAACCACACAAGCGGCACAAGAAACAGACAGCGATATCACCAAGGAGGGATATTATGAGCTAAACACCAATGGGCCAGTGGGCATGTGGAGACACACAATTGTCTGTCTGTTTGTTGATCTGTCTAGCTCTCTCTCCCTCTGTCTCTCTCTCCCTCTTTCTCTCTCTGCTGACAGACTATTGCAAATAGTTGCTTAAACATTCAAGAGCCTTGGGTAGTCTATGTGTGTGCATGTGTGTGTGAAGGTGCATGTATGCGTGAGGGTGTGTGTGTGCACACATGCATGCATGTGCGTATATACACAAACTGACACGCACAACATGTGTGAGTGTGTGTGTGTATGTATTTGTGTGCATGCATGTGCGTGTGAGTGTGTGTGTGTCTGCGTGCATGCCTGTGTGTGTGTGTGTGTGTGAGAGAGAGCACGCACGCACTGGGTGAAGGTGCACTGGTTAAAGTCTACTTTGGCTCAGTTTTGGTTACTGAATGACCGTGACTGAGGGGAGGGGAGGGAGGCTCTGATCACGCAGGCCAGCGAGCTCAGCTATTTGATAACATTCCTCACGCATGAATCCCCACCCAGTGCTGACAGAAACAACATTGCTTTCATCTACACTTTTTTCTTATGGCAACAGTCAACACTTCAATAGATTTTATTGTCAACTAACACTAATATCCTCCCATCTCACATAAAAACACAGCCATGTACACACACCCAGTCACACACACATGCACAATATGCATGCGCCAAGCTAATATTGATGTCAGATATAGGCCCAATGCTGACACAGATGTTTGAAGTATTGGTGGCAATTGGACATCATTTGTCTGTGACAACTGGGCCAGCATTTATATCTGCATGCACTTGCTACCTCATGCATCACAGGTGCACAAGTAGACCTATTTTGCCAGGAGAGCCAGAGCGTAGCATACATAGCGTAGCATACATAGCGTAGCATACATAGCGTAGCATACATAGCGTAGCATACATAGCGTAGCATACATAGCGTAGCATACATAGAATCTTTTAGAATCAGCTTTATTGGCCAAGTATACTTACATATACAAGGAATTTGACTCCGGCAGATGTTAGCTCTCTATACACATAACACAGAACGTAATACAATACAATAAATACAATAGACTAAACAAGTATGTGTACTTGTATTGCACAGTAGGGACAACAATATACAATATACAATATACAGTAGGGACAACAATATACAATATACAATATACATACAGGCACCCAATATGGGCAATAATGAACAAGTAGGCACATGGTGGTACAGTGGGTTAAAGAACCGGTATGACAATATACCAATAAGGCGAATAAGGGGGGGGGGGGCACAAAAAGAGTCCTGAGTTGCTGGGCAGGGGACACCTAGGTAAGTCTTTGCTTGTGTCATGTGCAAGAGAAGCGCTGGGGGGGGGGGGAATACAAGGGCATAACAGTAAGCATATACACATGTGCATGTATGTATGTATGCATGTGTAGTTCAGCTGTTCAGTAGGGTGATGGCAGTGGGGAAGAAGCTGTTTTTGTGTCTGGTAGTTTTGGTGCGCAGGGATCTGTAGCGTCTACCAGAGGGAAGGAGGTCGAAGAGGGTGTGTGCAGGGTGAGAGGGGTCTTTGATTATGTTCTCTGCCCGCTTCCTGGACCTCCCAATGTACAAGTCCTGGAGGGAGGGCAGGGGGGCACCGATGATTTTTTCAGCAGACCGAATTGTGCGCTGTAGTCTGTGTTTGTCTTGTTGTGTGGCTGCTCCAAACCAGACTGTGATGGACGAGCAGAGGATGGATTCTACTACAGCTGTGTAGAAGGTCACCAACAGTTCTTGTGGTAGGCCATGCTTCCGCAGCTGGCGTAGGAAGTACATCCTCTGCTGAGCCTTTTTGAGGATGGCGTTGATGTTGGACTCCCACTTCAGGTCCTGAGAGATGATGGATCCCAGAAACTTGAAAGAGTCCACCTTTGATACTGGGCTGTGGGATATTGTGAGGGGGTGCAGCAGTGATGGGTGCTTCCTGAAGTCCACAACCATCTCGACAGTCTTTAGTGCGTTGAGTTCTAGGTTGTGTTGGCTGCACCAGAGCACCAGCTTGTCAACCTCCTGTCTGTATGCAGACTCATCACCATCCTGGATAAGCCCAATGACAGTGGTATCGTCTGCAAATTTCAGGAGCTTGACCGCTGGGTCATTGGAGGTGCAGTCGTTTGTGTACAGAGAGAAGAGCAGTGGTGAGAGGACACAGCCTTGGGGAGCACCAGTGCTGATAGTCCGTGTGCCGGATGTGACACCTCCGAGCCGCACATGTTGGCTCCTGTCGGTCAGGAAGCTGGAGATCCACTGACAGATGGCAGGAGACACAGTTAGCTGGGAGAGTTTGGTGGTGAGGATATCTGGGATAATGGTGTTGAACGCCGAGCTGAAGTCCACAAACAGAATCCTGGCGTAGGCCCTTGGTTGGTCAAGGTGTTGCAGGATGAAGTGCAGTCCCATGTTCACTGCATCGTCCACTGACCTATTTGCCCTGTAGGCAAACTGCATGGGGTCAAGCCGGGAGCCTGTGATCTTTTTGAGGTGGGACAACACAAGGCGTTCGAAGGACTTCATGACAACTGAGGTCAGGGCCACAGGTCTGTAGTCATTTAGTCCAGAGATGGAGGGTTTCTTGGGGACTGGGATGATGGTAGAGCTTTTGAAGCATGAGGGAACTTCGCATAGCTCCAGTGATCTGTTGAAGATCTGGGTAAAAATTGGTGCCAGCTGGATGGCACAGGCCCTGAGACAGGAGGGTGTTACTCCATCTGGACCTGGAGCCTTCCGGACATTTTGCCTCTCAAAGAGGCGACGGACGTCCTCCTCGCAAATGATGAGTGTGGAGTGGATAGCGTAGCATACATAGCGTAGCATGGAGAAACAGGGTTAGAGTGGTGCATCTCTAACACTCAAACAAACTAAAATCCTCACATTCTCCCTCTCTCTCTAACATGCACGTGCACGTGCACACACACACACACACACACACACTGTCACAGATAAACATATGTAGAAACTTTGTACTTTTGGGAAAAGGCTGCCACACCCCTATTGTTGACATCACAGTCATTGCATAATACACACACACACACACACACAAAGAAACACACCCATTCGTCTCAGGTAGGCTGCTCATGTGGTACCTTGGCAGACAGGAATGCAGACTGGAAGCTCATAAGGGAGGAATGCACCTCATAAGGCTGAAGAGCTTAATGTGCCTTGTGTGTTCAGAGCAACCACCACCCTCTGGTGGCCTGGTTGATTTAGTGTGTAGTAAGGTGCACTGCGATTTCCTGTTTATGACCATATCCTGTTGTAATTAAGGATTAATTTCGGTGAGATTTCTCCTTTCCCTAAATGCTGAAGTGCTGAAATTACTGTTATGTATCACGACCAATTTCCCCTTTGCGATATTCACACTCGCAACACATCACAATCTATTTTCTTGCATAGCTGAATTAAAGAAAAGCATCTGTTCCTCTTACACCATTCATCAACAAACTTACAAAATGAAAGTAAATAAAATCTCTCTTCCAGGGATGTTTTAATATTCCTGAGATCCAGGATCCAAGATGGCACAGGCAGTCACAAGGCCCATCTCTTATTTCCCTTTGTTCTTTTGCTGTGCTGAAATCTGATAAACTTTCGGTATCTGTGGGGTGAGTAAAACAGACAGTGAAGGACTGTGTGTGATCTCCCATTCCCACATGAAAGATAGAGGGATGTTTTGTTCTCCCTGGAAACTCACATTGCCGTTTCCACACAGAGACGTCTTTCAGCCTGGTGCATCTGAGAAGAAATCAAGAACCCTGTAACTCACAAACAAACATGCAAGGACACACACACACATGCTCTCTCTCTCTCTCTCTCTCTCTCTCTCTGTCTCTCTCTCTCTCTCTCTCACACACACACACATGCTTTTCTCTCTCTGTTTCTCTCTGTTTCTTTCTCTCTTTCTCTATCTCTCCCTCTCTCTCTCTCACACACACACACACACACACTTTTCTCTCTCTCTCTCTCTCTTTTTCCATCTCTCTCTCTCTCTCACACACACACACACAACAAACCCTGTTCCGTGTCAGATCTTTTATCACGAGTCATAATGATCTCCATGGACCATCACAAAGTCAGCTTAAAATAACATGAAATAAGATTCTCTAATTGCTGGTCATAGGATGGGCAGTAGTTCTCTGTGGACTGGCAAATAGTGCACCAAAATAAACTTCAAAAGCTTGCTTATGTGCCTGAGATAAACTGTACAAAATTAACGTCTAAACAAATAAACGTCCATCTCATTAGATTTTACAGTTTTTCTCAATTGCTAAAACACAAACACCTACTGGTTGAACAACTTTCCCAATTGCTTGAATTATTTCTCAGAACTCTTCACCCTTTTGTCAATAACTTGAACAATTTTCACATAGTAGAACACAATTTGCAAAACTCATTGATGCGTCTTTGCAAAACTCTAAGCACAATCTCATTGTTAAAACACATGTTGCATTCTTAGATACATGCAATGCAAAATGGTGAACATACATCTCACCTTTTCATCACAAATAAAGCACAAATGCCATACGCTAAGCACAATGGGTCAAAATTGACTTTACTTCATGTCAAATGAGCTGACACCACCAATACAAGCCAATTGGAAGAGTAACCAGGTTTTTGAGGGTTGCAGCTTGCAAGTGGATGCCAATCAGACCCAAGGAGGACAGAGAGTCCAAATGTGAGGGGGGTGGTAAAGAAGAGGAAGAGGAGGTAAAGGAAAGGGAAGAGTGGTAATTTCTAACCAAATTAGAGCCAGCATTATAGATCATGTTCTTGTCCATGGGTTGATGACAAAGGAGTCAGAATTTAATCTCTAATTTTTTGGAGGCCATGGAATATCCCTGTGGTGAGGAACAGTGTCAAGGATGGATATGACACACTAGGGGCTCTTTCCCCGTTGCCTGGCAAGGGATATCATTGCTTGTGATGTGGATGAGTTGCTGCAGCCTTACCCAGCCCAAATGAAGCCAAGTGATCTCTTGTTTGCAGCACTGTATACAGCACATGTAGTTTTCATTTGTGCTGTATCGCTATAATTTACAGTTTTTCTCAATTGTTTACACACATTTTCTGAGAGCATGCCTCATACTCTCAGAACTCTATACACAAAATACAACAACACACACACAATAGGCAAAGTCCTTCAATAACAATGTTATTTATTCTCAAAATGCTATTTTGTTGTCAAATGACACACACAAACCATCATATGAACAGATATTTATACAGTTTTTCTCAATTGTTTACACACAATTCCTTGTACTTCAGACACAATGACCACAACATGTAACTCATGCGCCAACCCCATGAACCAATTCTGCTAAACTATAAACACAATTCCTGCTTTACACTCAAATTGCAGTTCTAAAACACACTTTTTTCAAAACACTATAGACAATTCTCTGCGTTTGGCACAATTTTCATGACAAAAATCTCTTGTTTTCACAAGGAACACACAGTGATTCAAAATTCTAAAGTCAATTGCCCCACTATGCACACTGACTGATGACATTGGCAAACACCTGTCACACAGCTTTACAATTAGCTATCAGAGCTTTGGAAGAGGCAGAGCCACAGCTAGAGGAGTGAGAGTAAGAGGAGGAGGACGGGGAGGACACGGACGAGGACGAGAAAGGACCGTAATCTCTGATGAGATCAGAGCCATTTTGGTTAACCATTTGGTCAACAAAATTATTTTACAGTAGTTGTTTAGTTGTTTACAAGTTGTTATCTCTCTCCATATTCTGCAATCCTCAACCCAATTGAGGATTTTTTTTTTTGACTGGGGATGAAAGTGTATGACCAAAATCCACAAATGCCTGTACCCTTTCTCTAAGCTATGGAAGACGCATGTGGAAATATAGCAACTGATGCTTTTCATGGATGGATTTGGGGCTAGGCCAGGAAAAACATTGCATGTGATGTGGATGAGGTGCTGTGGCCACACCAAAACAGAAGAAAGGATGCAGCATAATTTATTTTGTAACTGTATATGCTACAGTAAACTCTTCTGTTGTGTTGCATGTAGACCACTGTAGGTGCAGCTTTGTGTTGATTGGGATGCACAGTGTGTACACTGTTTTTGTGGGAAAAATAAAATATATTTGTAACAATGTTTATGTGCGTTCTGAGTATAAAAACAATATACTAAAATATAGCACACTGATGTATGTACTGTCTGCAGCAAGTGTAACACTGAACAAAAAAAGGCCTAAATCATTATCATGAATGGAGAAGAAGTGTTTTCCATTTATCATAGTGTTTTACATTTAGCACATCAGTGTTCAACTGGTTGTTATAAATGTCTATTCATATGATGGTTTGTGTTTGTCATTTGACAACAAAATAGCATTTTGAGAAGAAATAATGCTGTTTTGAATGCAAAGTTTCATTTTGCAAGAGAAGTGAGGGGTTTTGCCCATTGTGTGTGTGTTTTTTTGACTTGTGTGTAGAGTTCTGAGAGTATGAGGCATGTTTTCAGAAAATGTGTTTAAGCAACTGAGAAAAACTGTAAATCCCAACTGGAGAGTATCTGAGCTTGACCCATGCAGAGCTGCACTCCTTAGCCTAGCCTACTTCCTGAAACACCTGTTTGTCAGGTACGCCAGTACTAGCCTGCCTACTACGCATCGGAAAGCTTGACTCATAGAAAATATGGAGGACGACACGAAGGTGTAACTCTATTGCTGTTTTTTCAGTCATTAATATTACCACAACCCTTCTTTGCGTATCATAACATGGATTTACGGGAAACTGGGAAAATATCGCTCAACCTTTTTATGTACAAGTGCTTTGTTTTGGCGACGGGTAAGTACAACTTTGGAATTCAAGTGCGACTCCATTAGGACAAACAAACCTAGCCTAAACGCGTTTTTAACTATACGGGGATATGATTCTGTTCATCGTTACCTCCACATACACTCAGTTGTAGGTTAGGCAATACATTATATGGTTTTAGTGACGTTGGAAGGGAACCGTCTGGCAGTGAAATAGTGTAACTTGGTTTAATCTTTTTTTTTTTTCGTTTACAACTTGTCTGTTTGCTGGTGAACAGTTTAATTTACAAGTCATCGTCGGCCCTCTCTGTTATTTTGCCTATACGTCTGAATAAAAATGCTGACATAATACAGAAATGTTCTAAACTTCTTTTGATGACTAGCTATGGATAGCCTACGTGTTTTACACCACAAAACACACGTAAGTGACGTATATAGCACTGGTTAAGTGAACTTGCATTGCCTAATGTTTTACTATTGTTGCGTTCTGATGCCTCTAGCATACTGTTTTTGTCGAAGCACCAGGTTTGTGAGTAGGTGGTTGTTGTTAGTAACGCCACAATACTAGGAGTAAGGCCTGAGGCCTATAGGCTACAGTATATTGTCGAAAAATAGTAGGTCACTCCCAGTCATTACTGATTTTCTTTTTTGATTTGGCATTTCTTTTAAACTTGGCATCTACTGTGACGTTTAGTAATTTCACATTATATTAGGCCTTAAGCTGTTGGTTGGCGTGCAGAATATGTTAACCATATATAGTTGCCAAAAACATTAGGGAAACATTTTTAAATATTTCACTCACCTATGCATGGAAAAATAACAGGGTGGCAAGCAAACACTGTTTAGTTTAAGCATGCACATGATTTGTCATGCACGACCAGTTTTTGCTAATTAGTCTTCTCTATTGGGAGCTACTCACAGGGCCAGCTGGGTTTTCAGATAACAAGTTCCTGTAGTCCAGCACCTTTAAGCCGGTGCAGTGGCCAGATATTTTTTCCCCAGAATAAGCACACTGCCTCCTCAATGCAGCCACCTAATTGACCATCACATCAGCTGGCCGCACTGCATTGATCCCGACTCTCTCAGTGGCACACATGCGAAAGTGACCTAATCAGAGATGCAACACGTGTCCATATCCATCTCGTCCGGGGCCCTTATTGAGGTGTAATGTATTTGCAAGCCAGTATTGACTCATTGCGAGGATTTGGGAGACATTCTGGCTTTAATTGAGGGCACATGGCTGTCTGAGTGTGCATCTGCATACCTATGAGCCCCCAGGAGTAGTTCAGGTCACAGAGGGCAAATGGATTAGCAGAAAATTCAATATGGCAGCCCCTGTCTCAAACAGTGAGACATCCAGAAGTCATTCACCACCTCCCTGTGAGAGAGGTTGAAGCACAGACTCCATATTCATAGGGTTAGGGTTAGGGTTGCCATGTAGACAGACATGACCCTTTTTTCGGCAACTGAAAGTAGGTAAGGGGCTAAAAGGCATAGAGGAGAGAGAACAAAAACACAAGTTATCTGAAGTCTGTGGCACTAAACATTTCTATGCTGAATCATGGCCAGATGTAAGGAAGGCAAGACAAATCATTTATACGGCGAGTTTCATCTATTAGTACTTCAGTGTAAATGATAAAGAAACTGAAGATGGTCTGAGCTTAGATCTGTCTGGGCAGGTGACATTTCTGTCCTAAGCAGCATTCATCTCCTGATTGAAGTGGGCCAGCTTCACACTGCATGACTGCTGTGGGGGTCTGATTTTTACCCGAGAGGCGATTCGAAGTAATTTGTCTGGCTTTAGCAAAGCGCTGTACACTGAGGTGCTTTGTCAACCTCATAATCGCTTGCAAATATCTTGGAAACTGAAATACTTTCTGTCTGCCAATCAGATTGGTGTTGAGTTAGAAAATGTGATTGTGGGGTGAGTTAGGTGTATGTAGTCATAAAATACAAAGAGACAATTGGCTTTAAATTGAAGAAGCTAAAATGTTTGAAAGGATTAAGCTGAAATGTACTGTATACAAGTAGGCCAGAGAACAGGGATTTGATACCAGCCTGCGGTTATTTCCCAACCCTACCCCATCTCTCTCCCCCACTTACTTCCTGTCACAATCTTCACTATCCTGTCTAAATAAAAGCCATAAAAAGTCAAAAAAATACTTTAAAAAAGAAAGAGGGACACCGGGAAAGGGAGGCATTCTTAAGAGCAGTGGGATTGCGGTATTAGAAGGTTTGTAGCTAATTTAGCCATGTTGTCAGTTGGATTTTGGTTTCCAAGGAGCTTGAAAGGAGTTCTCTGAGGAGGCTGAAGAAGTGAGCCAGTGGCTTATGGATGAGGTTTTGCAGACTACTGGGGACATGTTGTCACAACATGTTCTGGAAGCTGGCATAAAAACACATTTTTGACAGACGTTATGGAGGTTGGCATATATACAGCATGTACAGTATTAGCAGGGCTTGGAAATGGCAAAATTTCTGAAAATAGCTGAAGAGGCAAAATTTAAAGCCATTTTTATCTATGGGCTGTAGGATGAGATACACAGAGCCACCATTAAAATGGTTCAAGTATAGCTGAAAACCCATTTTAGATGGGCGTTCAGTCAAGAGCGCCATAGAGATTTGCTTTGAACACAGGTTGCTCATCACTATTTACATTGAGTTAACTTGCAGACCTGTCACTCATCTACATTCTTGGAGAACTAGTAGCACCAGAGGTAAAACTTTATTCGGATAGTCTGCCCACAGAGACTTTGCAGATGCCTTGTTGAAATTCAGTTTCACTTTGCTTATTGTTTACTCACTTCTCACCTCAACCAAACCCAACCCTTAACCCTTACCTTAACCATACACAGAGTTTCAACAGATGGTCTCAGCATCGGTATGGGATCATCCATATGGGCTCATTCAAATAAAGTATAACCGACCGCACCAGGAACTCATCATCTTTTCCTGTGCCTACATAGATAGAAAAATAAATGAAATATCCCCAGGGCTGGGGATATGAATTTCCTGAATAGATACGATAAGATTCTCGATCCGATATGATTCGACACAATATTGATATATATATATATATATATATATATATATATATATATATATATATATATATATATATATATATATATATATATATATACACAAGCTAGCAGAAGTGCAGAGGAACACAGAGTAAACAAAGGCATGGCAGAGTTAGTGCAGCCTAGGGTGCACACAAGGAGATAGATGTGCCTTAGGTAAGTTTCCCGGGCCAGGTACACTGCAAACACACACACCCACACATACATACACAGAGACACCCAGATAAAGTGTTGGTTAGTCGAGGTTAGTTTTGTTAGGAGGGGAAGCACTCTCTGAAAAGAGGAGTCTTCACAAGCTTCGTAAAGGTTGAGAGGGATGGCTCTGCTCTTGTAGCGACTGGCAGCTTGTTCCAACATTGAGGGACAACAACGGAGAACAGTTTAGACTGAGGTCGCCTAGACTGTTCAGCCAACCAATATTTATATATGTATACAAAAATTACATCAGCATATACTGGAAGAGACTTATTATTTAATTATTGATACATGAATTTTAATAGCGATCTTTCTTTCTTTTAATCTGTATCGAAACGTATCAATAAATCCTTATTTTATTTTTTTTAACCCAGCCCTACTAGTTGCCTTTGCAGAGTCATGGTGCAGCTGCAAACAGAGGGGTCAAGCAAAAAACAAACAGCTCCTCAGTCTCACAACCATGCACAATTTCACTTTACTGCTCCCAAGCTGCCATTGGGCAGCACACTGCTGAAGTTTTTGCACCAAACCAATTCACATTCCAAATACCAACTGAATGCAACGCAACTTTATCTAATTGCAGTAACCTGAACACAGTTAAAGTGATGTTGTTGGATGAAAATCGTTTGCCACACAAATGAGTAAGGCAGAAAAAAAAATCAGTTACAGTCTCTGTGCAAGAGACAACAGCACAGTCTAGGTAAGCATCTCCTCAATCCTGATGTGAGCGAATCAAATGCCTCACCATGGAGCTACTTGCTCTCTGCTCCCCATGGAAGTACAGAAAGAAACACTGATGTTGATGTTGCTGTTGCTGTGTTGTAATTATTTTCTATATTTTGCACAGTATTTGCATCAGCGATGTCCTGATGTCCCCCTTCTCCTTCTGATCCCCTCCTCTCCTTATTAGCTATACAGTGGAGGCAAAGATTCCATTCCCTCTCCCACACACTGACACCCCCGCAGGAGAGTCCATTGATTGGGAGTTAATCATCACTGCTGCAATGCTCTTGTGTGGCTCTACCAAAAGTGCCATCAGTAATGCTGGTGTGTGTTGGTGCGTGTCATTTTGGGCTGGTGCACAGCTTTCCCAGCTGTGCTGAGTTTGCACGTGCAGTGTGACTAGAACATAATGCGAAATGGACTTAAGCTTGAGGCTTGACTCAGTATCCAGGTCTAGGCTCTGGTTTGGCTATGGTGGTGGATGTTGAAGGTTATTTGTACAGTACCAGTCAAAAGTTTGGACACACATTCTCGCTCAGTGGTTTTTCTTTACTGTTTTCTTCCTGTACATTGTAAATGAATACTGACAGCCTCCAGCTGTGCTGCATGGATGGACTGTGGGTGGGAGGGGAGCAGCTCCAGAAAGGGTTCCTGCATAGTTCAGCATTATTCTACAATGTAGAAAAAATAAAAAAGTAAAGAAAAACTATTGAAAGAGAAAGCGTGTCCAAACTTTTGACTGGTACTGTAGCTTAAAAAGCATTTTTCATTATGTGATTGCAGTGGGCTCCCAACCTCTGCGGCACATTCCCTCTGGGGCACATTCCCTCTGGGGCACATTCCCATTGGGGTCGGTCATGAGGGGAGCTGGAGCCCGGAGTTATATAATAGGAGGATTAAAAGGTGAAAAAGCATGGTGAGACCACTGTACAAAGCTGGGTTGTGGCCCTATGGTTTAAAAAAGTAGTAATAAACTTCTCCATATTAACAAAACATAATGTCAGTGTCGGTGGCGGATGCTGGTATTCCAAAGAGGGGAAGCTCACTGCCAACTTAATCATAAAATTTGTCCATTTACTTATATGTAAATTCTACCCTTTGTTCCTTCTCTAGAAAATGGTCTGTGACCCTATCATACCAAGTTGGTGTCTTTTCCAGAGATTTGACCAGTGTCCTCTCAATGGCCAGCAGAGCTAAAGTGCTTAGACGGCCTTGGCCCATTGTGTTGCGTGTGTATGATTTCAGCCTTTTTAAACAGGAGAAGCTCCTTTCTACACCGGCAGATGTAGCTCCAATTGTTGCAACCAATGACACCAGTTTATACAGCTGAGGCATTGCATGGTCTAACTCCATGTTTTTTAAAAAGACCAAGAAATCAGCCAACTTTCCCCTGTTACCCTGTAAATCCTTATTGGAATACAAGACTTGGAGTTCTGACCTCAATCTCTCTGCATCAAAGTATTGGCCATAACTTTTCAGGAGACTTTGGAATGCCTCCTCTGGAAACACCTCTCTCATGTTGTCAAACCTCCCTGGATGGACTAGCTCTAAGTAGCGCAAACTTTCTAAATTTGAAAAGCGCAAAGTAATCTGCTCCATGAGATTATCAAGGACGGCCATGTACAGATGTCTGTAACGCTGCTGAGGATCCTGGGATTCGGAAAGACGGCGCTTTCTCTTGGGCTCATCTTGTGGGTCACATGTGAGACCTGCTGCTTTGACATAAATAGCTTGGAAAGCCTCCTCTGACCTCCTATCTTTCACAAATGTAAGAAGAAACTCAATTCTTGCCTTACAGTAGAGAACATCCGTGGCCCTCTGCTGGACAATATCAAACACTACATTGGTCTCAGAGAAGATTTGTTCGTATGTGTACAGCATGAACACAAACTCAAAATCCTCTAGTTTCATTGCGAAACCTTTTGCACAGTCCAGTGTGTCATCATCCATGCTTTTATCTGCAATGATGTTGTAAAACGTCTGCAGGAGGGCCTCATAATTGTTTGCCACGGTGCTCACTATCCGCGACGTGAAATTCCATCGGGTAGGAGCGTTTCGTGGCAACCTTGAACAGCCTACAGACTCCATTAAAGCCATCCTCTTCGTGGATTTGGAGAAGAACGTTGTAAACCCCGAGAGTGATGCAAAAAATACTCTGGACTCTGACAAGCATTTAGCCCCCTGCGACAGCACCAGGTTGAGTCTGTGTGCATAGCAATGCACAAACATTGCAGTTGGAGCAATTGCCTTCACTTTGAGGCGATGAGGCGATTTAGGAAGGCTCGGTTTTGTTTTACATTTGCGTTGTGCTTTGCTACTTGAATGCGAGCACCATCGACAAGTGCGTGTTCAACTTTAACTCTGCCGAGGCAACTTAATCTCGCAAAGGCATTGACATGTTCGTTGCTCTTTTCGTGCCGTTTATATGCTTGGTCAAAGTTGGACAAATCCCCAAAGCCAAGTTTTGACCAGACAACACATCCGTGAGCTTTCATAAGGAGGCATGGCCAGCAGTACATTTTCTTAGTTACAGCACTCCCAGTCAGCCAGCTAATTTTGGCTTACCAAGAGGACTGAAAAGACCTGCTACTTTTCCCTGACTTTTTCACCAAATCAATTGCAGGCGTTGGTCTGCCCTGCTGTTTAATTTGAAGTTTCTCCTCATAACTATGACTATCAAATGGCTTTGCCAAAATCAAATCGACAATATTGACATTGTCTGCCATAGTGCTCTGCTAGCGGGCTAGTGTAGGTGCGCTAGCGGGCTAGTTCAGGAGAGCTAGTGGGCTAGTTAAGTAGCACTAGCGCCAACCTAACGAAACGAATTCTAACGAAACGAAATTAAAAACGAACAAGAAAATTGTAATAAACCAAAACGGAAATATGTGTGAGTGTGATTTATATACAGTGTAAGAAAAGTATTTTCGCTGAGGAAATGCTAAGAAATTGGTCACTGCTTGTCTTACGACTTCGCAATCAACATCCGCGATGGGACTGAGCTCCAGCAGCCAAGTGACAGTCTATGTATCAAAAACGCCAGCCAATCAAAACTGGATTCAGAGGTTCACCAATCAACACGGGGACTGCTTGAAGTCCGCACCAGCAAAACTCCGCCCACCATTCCATTCACCCCCAGAGACGGCGGGAGAAAAAAATGGCATTTCTCCAATGACTATCCAGTTTCCATGCGTAGAAAATTAGGGGTCTGTGCTGGCCCATTGAAGTGCATTGACGCTGGACGTCTATGAGGAAATGCGGTGGCCATAGGCCATGAGAACAAAGTGGAATGCTAAGTTAACGACACCAACTCAGTTGATTTGTGATAATGGGCCTATTATTAACAAACTGCTGTTTGAAATGAACATGTTTTAAGGCATTTTGTAAACATTTGACCATTACAATTTTTTTTACATTTTAGGGGAAGCAGAGCTTCCCTTGCAGTCTTAGAGAAATCTCCTCTGGTCAGTGTCATTGTTTTTCCTCTAATATGGGATATTAGCAGTTATGCCAGGGATGGCATCTCTGCTATTTTTCGCTACACTGATTTGCTTGTCCCTCTTGAGGTACATGGTGTTACTATGGGAGATGGCAGGGTGTGTATAGCTCTTTAGCCAGTCTACCAGTGCAACACAGAGAGGATACATGTTCATACATTTTATTAGAATCATTATTCCCTCACACCTTCACTATTCACAGTTAATTTTAAGATGTTTTTAAAATGAAAAACATCTTAAACGTTGGCAGTATGTCACATCTGAATGTCAAGCACATTGCACCATCTGGCACATCATTTTCCAGAATTTAAGACAGTATTTTCCTCATCAACACCACCTACCATATTAGAGAGAAGTGTACAGTAAAGGATATGTTATGATGCTATGTGGACACCACAGGCTGCACACACACACCACGACCAGTACATTAGTCCCATCACAGCACCTTAAGTAGTGTCTACCACCAGGGGGAAATAGGGCCGCACAATATATCGAGAATATCGTGATATCACAATATACAATATTGTGATATACATATGGAAAAACATGGCTTAACTGCAATACATGGGACGGATATTTGAGAAATCAAATACTACTGCCCTTGATATCCACCCCAATAAGCTTCGCATTGGCTACGGCCTAGTGGTGAAGATTAAGCTGAAAGATGTTAAAACTATATTTAAATATTTAAATGTTTAAACTATATTTTAAAATGTAAAAGTTTATTTATTGCAAAACATATCGGCATCGCAACATTCAGCAATGTTACAGCATATATCGCACATTTTTCCAATATCGTGCAGCCATGTTGGGATATGTGTAGCAGAGTATTATGTGATGCTTCTGTGTGGCCACCACAGTTTGCATATGCATCAAGTGTGACCAGTACATCAAGCATCACAGCACCTTAATTAGTGTTTTCCACAAACGAGAGGTGTGTAGTAAAATATGAGGTATAGGGCTGTATGATAACCTGAGTTTGCAAACACACCGTGATCTGTACATCAAGCATCATAGCTCCTAAAGCAGCATCTACCACCAGTGGGAGATGCAAAGCAAAATATATGTTATGGTGCTGTGTGATTACCACAGTTTATACACGAGTTAAGTAGCATCTACCATCTACAAGAGATGTTTAGACGAGAGGCGTTATGATGCTGTGTACCATAGACACCACAGTTTGAATGCACTCCGTGACCACTACATCGAGGATAAGAGTGCCTTTAAGTAGTGTCTACCACCAGCTGGGCCTGCCAGTCTCCCAGCCCAGCCCTCTGCACAGGGACAAAATCCCCCCGGGAGCCAGCAACTCACTGGGTCATTTCTCACAGCTGGCAATTTTTGTGTAGGACTGCCAGGCCGAAAGAGGAAAAAAAAAACAAGCAAATCTTGCTCAGCAACATATATAGACATATAGTCTCTGCAGCAGAGCTGATGTTTGGGGAATGTAAGTGAGACGTTTGGGAATTGACATTACTGCTGACATACAGTATGAGGTAGATTATAGATTAGACCCGCAGGCTAATAAGAATTATTCATTACGACCCAAGTCATAACAGAGTGGTTTATAAAATGATGGAGGCGTATTTTAAAACAATGCCAGTTTCAGCCTCAGCCATGTTTGTGGAAGTGAATGAGACTTTCCTGGTTTATACCCAGCCTTTATCAGGAGCCCTGCCCTGGTCATTAATGTTTACACCACAGACTTTTGATCACCCTATATCAGCTGATGTGAGGGAGCCATGACTTGAGTCATTAAAAATTAACTGGTAGGCTATTTGTGTTTGAATTATGCCAGTCACAGTTAAAGAGGTCCGTACATGTTGACTCACTGATTTTGCCCGTAATAGAAGTTTATGTGTCATCAGTCTCCTCAATGAGTGTTACCACCCTATGACTGGAGGAAGGCATATCTGAGGTTAAAGATGGCAGGAAGGAGCTGTAGAAATTCTCTGAAAGAAAAAGACAAAGGAGAGAGAGAGAGCAGACAAAGGTAAAAAAAGACAACACCCAGGCAAAAGAACATGGTGCGGCAGAAGAGAGAGAGAGGAAAAAAAGGGCCTAGCTTCAGCACCCGGGACACTATTTCATACCTTCATATTTCTTCTGGCTGCTCTGAGATGAGAAATGGGTGCTTCATAGGCAGCACTATGTATGTTTTTTCACCACGCCCACACACACACACACACACAAAAATACACACACATACAGTGCTGTCGGCCGACAGGCAAGGTCATCTGCTCGCACCCACAATAGCTCTTTTTTTTTTGTCTTCGTCGTTACTTGCAACACTGTCATACGACAAGCTCGGTAGTAATCTGCGACTATGTAACTGAGATCAGTTCGGTGGGAGGACTTTGAATTGGACCGGACAAGGCCTTCTGTAGCTTTTCTTTAGAGGGAGTATTCATCTGGCCTAGAATCAGTAGCACAAAAACACTTGGGGGGGGGGGGGGGGTGGAGAAGGGAAAGGGTGTATCTGAAGAGAAAGGACACTGGCTATTAGTAAATGGCCCTGAAGCCTAATGGCCAGTAAGAGACTCTGCAGATTGCATGATGGGTAAAGGAGATTAGAAGCTGCATATATTCTGTTACATATAGATCATTTTGCAACCATAAAGCACATTAGATGCCCACATAATCACATTGTAGCAAGCATGTCATTTTTATTTTTTTGTGTGTTTTTGCGACATAACTTGCTCTCACTGTTGTCTTCTTTCTGTCTGTGCCTTGTCTGGTATATCTTATCTCGCTGTCTGTCTCCCAAACACTTTGCCCCCCCCCCCGTCTCTCTCTCTCTCTCTCTCTCTCTCTCTCTCTCTCTCTCCCTCTCTCCCTTCCTCCTCCTCTCCTGTCACCTCTCTTCTCCCTGTAGTGCTGTCCTCAGTGTCTTCCATAAAGGTGACAGCGCCGTCTGAGATCAACGCGGTGAAGGGCGAGGATGTCACCCTGCCCTGCTCCTTCGCCTCCAGCAGCGGCGTCACCAGCAGCATGTCTGCCACATGGTCCTACACGCCCAGCGATGGCGGCATCCGCCAAACCGTGAGTACTTAGTTAGTTAGTTAGTTAGTTAGTTAGTTAGTTAGTTAGTTTGTTTGTTTGTTTATTTATCGTGGTGTATGAAAAGGATGACCATTAACAAGTCTGGGTGCATACGTATGTCCTTTTCATTTTAAAACACAGTGCTTTTTTGTTTTTCTTCTAGCCCCCCCTTCTATTCTATTTAAATATGACAATTACTCATGCATTTAAATATGAAAATATATACGAATTATGACTTTCGATATAGCAAATATAGACACAACATATATATAAAGACACATACATTAGTGTGTGTAAATGAGGACTTTTAGCAAATGTGGGTACATATAACAAGGTAGTCATTTGTAACAGTAACATTTCAGTTGTTAATTTGTTTATTTATTGTCCCTTTGGGGGAAATTCATCTTCAGTCTTTAGTCTACAATTTTTATGTAAAAGTTGCTCTGTGATTTTCACAGGCTTTGTGACACATAACATCACTTTAAAAAAAAGAATATCAGACATTTAGGGCATACATAGGTAGGGTTTGGGACACATACAGAAGGCATATACAAAACAAAACTGGACATCATCACAGTGAGAGAGTACACATAGTGTGGAGTGGAGAAAATATAATATATAACCCCTTTCCTGCGTCTCTCGGCACAGGGCCAGCCTCTGTGTGTGTGGCCATTTTATGAAGACGTGTTGAAAGACTTTCCTGTTTTTTTTTTGTTTTTTTTTTCACACAGAGAACCTTCACATTACCTGTCGCTTGTTAGCATCTCTACCACGTCAGCAGCTCTGTCAAAGTGCTTTTGCTCTTTACCAATTTGTGTTTGTATGTAGTTAATTAAACATAAACGGCCCCCCAGGACCCATGTCCTCGCAACGCTCCCGCCCCATTTGCTATCTGTCTGTCTGTCTGTCTGTCTCTCTCTCTCTCTCTCTCTCTCTCTCTCTCTCTCTCTCTCCCTCTCTCTCTCTCTCTCTCTCTCTCTGTCTCTCTCTCTCACACACACACACACACACACACACACACACACACACACACACACACTCTGACTCTGTCTCCTGCTGACATGTGGAGAGAAAACAGGGGCTATATCTGGAGTAGCGTGTTTGTTTCGGGGTGCCATGCTGTTGTTTGTGTGTCAGCTCCAAGTGAGGCACCCTTGGGAATGATTCGCTGACACCATTTCAGTTTTAAATGTGGAGTGACTTTCCCCCTGAGATGACTTGGTGGGGCGGGTCATGTGATGTCACACAGTGACAAGGTTGTACACAGTATGGCGCACCACACTTCATAGTTGAAGTAGGAAGTAATTGTGCTTCTCTGGGCCTCTGTGAACTATATTATTCTCCAATCTGGATTTGTGAGGGTATATCTTCCAGACATTGTTTATTCTCCAGTCTGGATTTGTGAGGGTATATCTTTCAGACATTGTTATGACTGCCGCTAGCGAAGCTAGCGAAAGCGGTCATTATTCACCTTATTCTGGAACCGACCATGGGCGGCGTGACGCTCTTCCGTATTGTAACGCTATTTCCGGGTACTATGCGCCCTAATGCAACCTTCTACTGTCTATGAATGCAACTCAGCTGATGTTACTTGAAATCTAACGATCTAAAATACCGGTCCATACATCTAGTATCGGAGTAAGCTATGCAATTAGACTACTGCTCCATGCTTCTAAATGTAATATTTCTGAACGTCACCAAACACGATATAAAACATTGTAACATTTTAGTGTGGGAACTTGGCTCAGCCAGAGGATAGGCAAACCAGGACCGAACTAAATATACAACGCCTTCAGAGCAAAATAACATCGTATTCCACAGGATCCGCACACAGAACAACTAGATTAACACATGAGAATGATAGCACAGGAAATTATGATGTTGGGAGAGTGCAGTGAATCCGTGCACTTTGCGAAATGTAGGGAGCTGGGTCGTCAGTGTCTTGCTGTCGGAGCAGACGGGTCAGTCAAGTGCAGGTGTAGCTATCTATGAAACAGCGCGACAGGCTGCTCATTATGCATTACCTAAAGTGAAATTAATCTATTGGTGGCTTGCAGAAGCTAAACGTGAGATGTTGCTAGGAAAACAGTAGCTTAAGCAACGTGGTCTGCAGTTAGGGAAGTAAAAATTACAATGGCCATTTTATTAATAAAGAAACAACCCAATATTTGTTTGTTCGTTTTTTTTTCGCAAATCTCATTACTGCTCCGCGCTTCTACATTTAATGTTTCTGAACGTCACCAAACACAACATTAAACATTGTAACATTTTCGTGTAGGAACTTGGCTCACGTGAAGCGGAGAGAGCTGCGTCGTCAGTGGCTTGCTGTCAGCGCAGGCGGCTCAGTCAAGTGCAGTTGTATGCGTGTGCGTTGTCTAGCATCTTAATCAGCATTGCCTAAGGTTAAAGTATTGTATTGGTGGCTTGCAGAAGCTAAACGTAAGATGCTGCTGGAAAAATAGTATCCTAAGTAACGTCTGCATAGTTAGGGAAGTTAAACATACAATGGCCATTTCCGTGAATAAAAAAAATCCCTTTCTGCACACACATGTTTATTTATTTTTTTGAGAAATTGCCCCCTGCCTCAGCCCACCGCTGCATGCTGCATGCTATCCAGCCACCCAGTGGAGTTCATTAACCTCGAGTGATGAGGCACAATCTCTCCATCCAATCTTTTTAGGTGTCTTTCTGAGTAAGCTATCCATCTTTATTTGCAAGGTTTTCCAACGTAGCTGACTTGCTGTAGCAAACCGACCGGAAGTAATGTTACAATCGCGGAAGACGAGCAATTTTGAAAATGGGCGTGTCAGAATAAGGTGAATAGAGTTGCCGCGACCATTTTTCCCTTTTTTTTTTTTCTTTTCTTTTTTTTCAGTGAATGTCCGTCAACGATTCCCGGGACACTGAAACTCGGGGGGACATGAATCTTTGTAGGCATGTAGCCCTAGAACTTCTCGAGCGACTAGAAGCTTTTGGTCCCCCGGGGCCACCCCCCCGCTGTGCCAGCGTACGTCAAAGAGGGGGAGACCGGCAAAAGTTTTTGCTGAATAGCTCAATGAACGTTTCACCCAACAACATAAAATTTTTGGGATATGTCGGTGTTACAGAGATGTATCGACCCAGCCAAAAAACGCTCACTTGAAGCATAGCGCCACCTAGTGATATGGGTAAATGCAAAAATTGGGATATTGAGTTGCCAATATCTTGGACCGAGAAGGTGGGAACTGTGCAAAATACGTCATGCACGATCAGCACAAAGACCTCTATAACCACAGCATGCGCCATACAATTTGGTCAATAGGGGGCGCTGTAATTGTAGAAAATGTCATTTTGCCTATTATCTAGAGAATGCTTACGTTTACAACAATTTTTTTTTTAATCATGAAATCTGTTGACCCTCACGCATTAAAAAACACTGGTCGACGCCCACTTCCAACGAGAACAATTTCCGTGAAATTTTAATATTGCGAAAACGAATCTGAACGAACTCGTCATAGGCCGTTCATGTGAATCTCACCAAATTTGGTATATGTCATCTACAGACAATGCTGACAAAAAGTTATTAAAGGATTTATCTTGAGATAAACCGTTCCGAAGTTACACGTCAATGAACATTTAACACTTAGCTTAAAATTCTTCAAATGGCCGTATCTTGGCTTTTAATTGCTCAAATTTGGTCAAAGTTAACATGCCATCTCTAAACAGCTTTCTTTTCATGTGTACTAAATTTTGTGACATTTCGTCATAGGAGGCGATGTTTATTGACGAAGCTAGGTGTCAAAAAACAGTTTTTGTTAAAAAACTTGTCAACAATTTTGCCCAAGACAACAATTTTGTGTTAGTATGTCGGTGTTACAGAGATGTATCGACCCAGCCCATAAACTCTCACTTGAAGCATAGCGCCACCTAGTGATATGGGTAAATGCAAAAATTGGGATTTTGAGTTGCCAAGATCTTGGACCGAGAAGGTGGGAACTGCGCAAAATACGTCATGCACGATCACCACAAAGACCTCTAACACCACAGAACATGCCATAAAATTTGGTCCATAGGGGGCGCTGTAATTGTAGAAAATGTCATTTTGCCTATTATCTAGAGAATGCTTACGTTTACAACAATTTTTTTTTATCGTGAAATCCATTGACGCTCACGCATTGAAAACACTGGTCGACGCCCACTTCCAACGAGAACAATTTCCGTGAAATTTTAATATTGCGAAAACGAATCTGAACGAACTCGTCATAGGTCGTTCATGTGAATCTCACCAAATTTGGTATATGTCATCTACAGACAATGCTGACAAAAAGTTATCAAAAGATTTATCTTGAGATAAACCGTTGGGAACTGCGCAAAATACGTCATGCTCGATCAGCACAAAGACCTCTAAAACCACAGCACGTGCCATACAATTTGGTCCATAGGGGGCGCTGTAATTGTGCAAAATCTCATTTTGCCGATTCCTTGCCTTCACAAATCACTCCTACACACTACACATTCAAAACCCACATCCATGCCCACTTCCAGGAAATCATTTCCACAGAAATTCTCACCTCACAACACTGCTCTACCACACACTCATCACACCAACAGTTCCCACATTTCAATATACTGCGGCGGTCATACCATGTACCGCTATGCGTTACATCTAGTTTTACTTGTCATCATGTTGGACACCAGCTGCAAGAAATCCAGGCCTGTGGTTTTTCTGCCTGCAGGTGACATCTCTCTCTCTCTCTCTCTCTCTCTATTTCTCTTTCTCTCTCTCTCTCTCTCCTCTCTCTCTCTCTCTCTCTCTCTCTCTCTCTCTCTCTCTCTCTCTTGCTCTCTTTCTCTCTCTCTTTCTCTTTCTCTCCATCTCTCTCTCCCTGGCTCTTTCTCTTTCTTTTTTCTCTCTCTCAGGCTCTTTCTCTCTCACAGTCTTTCTCCCAGTCACACTCACTCTTTTTCTCACCCATCTGTCTCTCTTTCTCTCTCTCTCTCTCTCTCTCTCTCTCTCTCTCTCTCTCTCTCTCTCTCTCTATCTCCCTCCATCTCTCAGTTTTGCGACTGACAGCTGTCAGTCATACAGCCAGTCTGAAAGTCTAGTTGTTTGCTGCTGCTTCAAAGGTGATGCTGAACCAGATGGATCTACAAAGTCTTTCTACATTCCCTACATTGCTGACATTAAAGGACACAGTTCCAGTGTTACAGTTTATAGCTTTAAATGTAGAATATGCAGAGAATGCAGATGTGTAGAAAATCTTTGCACCACACTCACTTGTGAATATCCTTGCTGTGGATTTGACTGCAGTTCTTATTATTAAAAAAACTGCAGTCCTGCCAAATCTCTGTCAGCTTGAGAGACACGCAAATGGGCGTTTGCTCCTGCACTCATGCTAAGCAGCTATTTCCACCGCCATCAGAAAAATATGCAGAGAAAATGTTGATTCAGTTTACAGATTTACAGATAAAAACAGAAGTTTTTATGAATTTACTGAAGATTGTGAGAGGTAATACAAGATGACACAAGACAGAGGTGCAGACACGATACAATATTGAAGAAAGTCTCTTTGGCGCAGGCCCCCGTCTTCGATGTAAGAGGTAGATGGCAGGGGCATGAGCCTGCCCCCATGGATAAGAGAGGGACCAACTGGTGACGGTGGTTGGAGAGGTGGTGGAGGATGCATCGTAGTTGACTTACTCTAGGTAGCAGAGAGCAGAGTTTAGGCAGGGCAATTTTAAAGAAACGTGGAAGCGTCACCTTGGCAGCTGAAATTGACTTAATGGATGACGTAGAAGTGAACCCCGGCACCAATAGCCATGATTGGTTAAACATAAATTGTGACTGACGTTGTGGGGAAAACCCTCAGTAGACTATAGGAAATATTTGATTAGTTAAATAGGGAAAAAGCAAGCGATAGAGCTACAAGACAAATCGAGTCTTCCTGGCAGAACTTTTGCCTTAGCTCCCATTTCTGTGACATACGCCGGGGAGCTGGGGAGCCTTAAATTGGCACTCATGCTAAGCAGCTATTCCCACTGCCATTGAAAAAAATTATGCAGAGAAAATGTTGATTCAATTGATATATTATTCACACATGTGCTAACTCAGGGATGGACGCCTTTCTGCACTGCTGTCAACACCAGCTGACACTCTGGAGCAGCCTTGGACGTATTACTGTGCTGCTCCTCCACACTGTACTCTGCAGCGTGCAGGAGTGTGTCTGGGGAAATGGCTATCCCTGGCTATCCCTGTGGCATGAGCTGGGGAGCCTTAAATCTGAGGTCGCGGGTCAACACAGGAGCATCACTTAAGCGGATGCAGACAGTAAGAGGTTTCAGTAAATCTCACCGATAAGTGACCGCCTCACTGGCTGTGGCCATGCATAAGTAACCACAGGATGTCGGCACAGTTCGTATACCATCTATCTGTGTTTTAGAGGTTAATATTTCATGAGTTGTGGAAGTGTTATGCAAGGCCCCGGCTTGCCAGCCCACTCATGACATTGTTGGTTCAGGAGAAATAATGATGACTGACAGCCATGTCATATTAGGCAAACTACATAATAGTTTGGATTCCTGTCAAGTCTTTTTTTCTTGTTCTTGTCTGTTTTGTTAAAGCTTCTACTTTGTAAAGTCAGCATGAGGTTAATGGCATTCACACAGCGTGACCTTATCTCCGTCGGTGCCAGAGGCGGATAATATTTTAAATTGAATATCCCAGTCAGATGCCTCTCAAGACATAATGGGGAAATGTTGTCAGAAAACTTGCCTCCAACCTGACCTCTTTAATCACCAGCTTTGCTCTCTCATAGTCAGGAGCTCTGGAATTGTTTATTTCTTCAGAAGAGAAGCAGCATGCCTTTACAATTTGCATATTTTTGTTTTATTAAAGGGGTCATATTATACTCTTTTTCAACAAGTTATGGGCTTAGTTATAAGTGCTAAGGTTTATGGGCTATAAAAACATGAAGTTCAAAGACATGAATGACCAGTTCTATTGAGGCCATTTTTTAACCCTTCAGAATGAGTCGTTTGGGTCTACTGGTGTTAATTTGTAACATCGTAGATCACAGATGTCAAACCACACTCTGCTATGTCACACACTGCTGTAGACGAACTTGGGTGGCCATTCCTCCCAGGTGAGACTGAGGTCTGGCCGCTCATCCTCCAGAGAATGGCTAATAGGCTACGAGGTGCTCCAGTACGGCTCAATCTGGTATTGTTTGACGATGTTTTCCTATATTGTACAGTTGTTAGCGGCTGTACATGTGTTTCATAGAGCTTCCTGCAAAGTTTGACATTCCATTCGGATGTCACGTCAGAAGCCAGACCAGAAAAACACAGTATCCCTGACACCAAAATCTTTCAACTGACTCACAGCAAACAAATGAATGTTTCTTTTTTTTTTTTGGCGCTTGGAGTGTTTGTTGGAGCAGTACAGACAATACAATACAATCCAAATGACTATACAAAAATGCTCAAAAAGTGATTTTAGCATAATATGGCTCCTTTAAATCAGAAAGGGCGTCATTAATGTTGGATCCATGACTCTGGTACTTGGCTGGTGTTTAAAGAGCTCCTACTCACTGAAGCACCAGGTCAGGCCACCGGAACAATTTTGGAGCGTTAAACTCCAACTAGCAAACTGGAGTGACATGCTAAAAGTGTGCGCTTGTCATAAGCGTAATAAGTGCTTTAAAATACTGTTTGCACGTACAGCTCTTACTACAGTGGGCACTTTCCATAATTGAATCACTCCTGAAATGATGTCATGTGGGTTTCTCAGTACTTCACGACTGATTGGATTGGCGTTAAGGCCCTGGGTTTATGTACAATCACTCAGCCTCGTCTGAGTCGGCATCCACAAAAACAAGTATTTCATCCGAGCGTTCTCTGCAGTCGTCACTGTGTAAGTGGACCTAATAATTCCATTTAATATTGAAATGGGGTGGGCGGCCTGCCGTTCTCTGGGACCAGTGCAGCAGAGTTGCATTTCCCTTGCTCAAAACTTCACGGCTGAAGTTTGCCTTCACTGTAGATTAGGCTTGGGCAGTATTTTACAAAGTACAGTATGCCGAGTATTTTCAAACACTGGCTGCAAGATTTTTAATACTGTTTTAGTACTGTTGCTAACATCAAAATAGTATAGAAATGCTCTGATCGATGCTAAAGAAGCAGTTTCTTGCATTCTATATGAAAGGTTAAAATAAGGAAACTTAGAAAAGATTCCAGGATATTAAATCTTTTAAGGCTTCTTTATTGAGCTGCTACTCTTATTTAAAGCACTTAAAATGAAAGTGAAAACGAGCCATACCTACTCACACAACATTTATGTACACTTCTATACCGACGTACCAGGGTATTATGTCAGGAAAATATTGTGGTATGAAAAATTGGATACTGCCCAAGCCTACTTTAGATGCCTCATTACTAATGAGAGGCCAGCTTCAGAAAGTAAACATCTACCACATATATGTTCATCCTTAGCACTTTAAATTGATGAATTAACCATTTAGCTTCATCTGCTTGGCCAAAGAGTTATTCACAATCAATTTAGTAAGTAGGTGGAAAGAATACGCTCCAGGATGTTAACTTTCTGGCACTGAACATTACCGCCTCTGTAAAGTAAAAAGTCTGCCACATATTTGTTCAGCCTGTCCCCTCAAAATAGGTGAGTTACCCATTTGGCTGTACTGATTAGGACCAAATGCTAACTAGATGGAACAAATACACTCATGGACCCTCCCTTTCTAAAGCTCTTTAAGAGGCCTACTGTATAGTGGTCAATCCCTACTAAGTGTTGCACCATAGCATTTCCCAGTTTGCGGCAGTTAAGTGTGTGGCAGAACGGTTTGCCTGTACTCAGCAGAGAACAGGAACGCAGAGTGGTGGTCAGTTGTGCTGCATTAGAGTACGGTTTACAAAGAGAGGAAGCAGTGGTTGCCAGGGGCCAGCAGCGTAAGTGTCAGTGGCTGGTGTTGATGGAGCTGTGCCTTGCATAGATGCAGAGATGGGCTGGCTCCTTGGCTGCCTGGCTGGCTGGTTGATGGCTGGCTGGCTGGCTTGATAATAATGGCCTCTAGAGCTCTTGAG
Organism: Coilia nasus; assembly: GCA_027475355.1. Lineage (NCBI taxonomy): Eukaryota > Metazoa > Chordata > Actinopteri > Clupeiformes > Engraulidae > Coilia > Coilia nasus. Next base: position 47,673 of record CM050215.1, on the reverse strand, counting down.
GGGGAGCCTGTTAAGGATTCAGCGAAAATGTGCAGAAGCGAGTCATTTTGAAGTGTAGTTGCTAGGCACCGTGTGTGCGCGCGCTTTCGTGTGTCAGCGAGTGCATGCCTCTGTGTATGTGTGTGTGTATGTGTATGTGTGTACGTGTCAGTCAGGGAGGAGAGAGAGAAAGA
>CM050215.1:15000-42500 GCA_027475355.1 Coilia nasus | reverse complement strand
ATTGTTTGTTATAGTAAATTCCTTGCTGTAAGCTAGCAGGTGTTTCAGTGAATGTACATGGTGGATGTAGTTTGGCCATCATGAAGACAAACACAAATACACACACACACTTTTACACCTCTATTTGAGCAGAAAAGTACCACGTTACAAGTAGTAGTAACTTATATTGATTTGGTTGTGCCTGTGGAAGGATATTTTTGTATGTTTTAGTTCCTTGTTTGAGTCTGTGCCTTTGACCGCATATAGCAGGTCTATTTCAAATTCGCACTACCCCAAATGCTCCCGGTCTTATTCTCCCCCTCCTTTGTCTTCCCTCAGAGACATGTATGGATACAAGCCGCCAGTCCAGAAGCAAAAGACTACAACATGCTGCAATATGTACTTTACGGTAGGCTGCTATTCCCCACTCTCCCTCTCCCTCTCTCCTCAACAGCTTCATGGATGCGCCTCAGTGAAGGCCCACAGTCTCCCGTGTATCCCTTGTCTAACGCCCTCTCCCTTCCCGCTTTCAGGATTCGGAATACGAGGAGGATGAAGCCGACTACCATCACGCCCCCCATCGCAAGGGGGAAGGCATGGAGGAATCCCAGTGCTAATGTTCTAATGTTGCTCCGATGCCGACTGGAGCCCTAGCGTCGGTTCGGGCTTTTATGTAACGGATGCGCACTTCAACAAGTGCATGAATAATTAAGCCGGCTCGTGAGTTTGTGTATATTTATAAGGGCCGGGCCGTGCAGTTAGGAGAGAGTACTAAATATGTCACCGGTACATTAGACGCACTGCCAAGCAGCATTAATACTGCAATCAATTGGGGGTCCCCTGTGGGAATGCATGCTTTCAAAGAAGACGGACATGTACACACAAACGTGTTTGCGCATGTGTACAGACGCGCACACACACACACACACACACACACACACACACACATACACACACCCTTGCACACTCGCACACACACACACACACACACACACACATACACACACCCTTGCACACTCGCACACATGCACACACGCACAGACACGAACACACACACACACACACAAACACACACACACACACACAAACTGTATTTCTATTTCTATTTCTATATCTTACATACTTCTACTCTTTCTTGCACTAACTCTCTCCTCTCTCTCTCTCTCTCTCACACACACACAGACACACACACTCTTAGACACACACACACACACACACACAAAGACATTCATGCACACACACACATGCACACACACAGTTGCATGTGTGTTCCTGATCTATGTTTTTTGTTGTTTTGGGCTAAAAATGTCTGCGGTGGTTGGTAAAATGACTGAGACTAATGAGTCCTAAAGAGAGATAATGGTCTTAATTAGACATGCTGGCGAGTTAGCAACAACATGTAAATAATTAGCTGCCACAGGCCCCATGTAAGGTGTCTGAACCATGTTTGCTTGACCTGTATTTCATAAAGCTTTTTGTGTCCCCTTTCTGTCAGTCAGTGGCACCTCCGAAAGTGCTCAAAGCATTCGTTGGGCCATATTTTAATGAACTCTGCTAGCACATTCACGATGTGGTGTCGGTGTGTCTCATTAAAACACACACACACACACACACACACACACACACACACACACACACACACACACACACACACACACACACCAAACCAAACCAAACCAAAATGTGCCTCAGCTATGATGCAGTAGATTCATTTTTCTTATTGAACTTTTAATAACAAAATTGCCAGTAAACTTTGACTTTAAATATAACAGAATTATGAGAATTAAGTCAAACTGCGAATCACCTTTAACCATTAGATTTACCATTAAGGTGAGCTAAAACTAAGTTTCATTGAATACCCTCAATGCCCTTAAAGTGTCAGATAGATCTTCAGCGTCTTCTACCTTTGCATCTTTTTTTTTCTAACGTGCTGGATTTAGTATTTATACATGAAGTACTTTAACATGCTTTTTTATTTAAGGATAGATATTTATGTTGTTTGTTTTTCTGTAGTGTAGCACTTTGATTGTGTTCAAATACAAAAAAAAATGTAATGAGAACTTGCCTTAGGACATCTTTCACAGACCTAAATAATTATTCTTCCATACTCGATCTGTTTCACTTAAATATGTATTACACAAAACTTCTGTGAGAACATGATGTAAATATGAATACTCCCTATTCAGTACAAATGGGAGAATGTGTGAAAGAGGCATACAATAGGACTGTTTATTGTACAAACCATTTCTAGTGTTGGTAATAAAAAAAAAAAATCAGATATCAAGCTTGTAATCCATTTTTATGTGGCCTTATTCATTTTAACAAGACTATAATTTTGTTCACAACATGATCTGTCTCCCCTTCCTTGACATGCATTGTACAGGTAATAGAGGCTGCCACTGCAAAACTGCTGTATGCAGATCTGACTGCGGACTCGATGTGTGTGGAATGTAATTCGGTGTATTGTGTTGTGCTCAGCAAAAGGCTATTACACACAAACCAGAGCTGCACTAACTACATGCACATCCACTCTGCAATCCCCCCCACGTTTTTCCCCATCTTAAAACCAAAGTAGCTAATTTGTCATCTTGTCAGTCGACCCCTGTGGATGAGAGGAGGGAAAAAGTAACGAGAGAGAGAGCGAGCGAGGGAGGGAAAGAGAGGAAGAGAGGGGGGTAGAGAGAAAGCAGAAATGAAAACATCCACAGTTGTAAGCAAAGCATCAATTTTGCATGGCGGCGGCGGCGTGTGGAGGAGCAGCCGTCTTCTGGCGCGCCAGCGGAGCTTGTCGAACACCCTGGCCTGGGGGAGAGTCGCTGTGCTGGGCAGGGCCGCATCCAGCAGCCAGCATGCAGGAGGAGAGCTCGTCTGGCCTACATAGAGCCGCCGGTGCTGGCACTGTACTGCAGGGGAGCAGCGGTGCACTGGATCACCTTGGTGATGTAGTCACACAGTTACACCTGGAACAAATGGAGGAAGGAGGGGGGGGCGGGAGAATGGGATGCACTAATAGTAGCAGCAGGAAGGGTAGCAGAGAGAGGGAAGAGGAGAGAGAAAGAGAGAGAGAGGGGGAGAGAGAGAGAGGGGGAAGAGGAGAGAGGGAGAGGGAGAGAGAGAGAGAGGGAAGATGAGAGAGAGAGGGGGGGAAGGAGAGAGAAAGAGAGGGAAGGGGGGAGAGAGTGTGTGAGCGAAAGAGGGAAAGCTGACCTGCTTCAGTCATAGGCCTGAGATGGATCTCGGCACTGCAAAAGTAGAGCAAAAAAAAGAGAAAAATAATAGCAGTTTTGTTCTTTGGTGGACATTATCTCAGTACGTTTCTTTCCACAACACTGAGCTTATTTATGTTATTTTCAGGCCATTTTTGTTGTTAAATTGTCAATCTGATGTGATTAAATTTAGTTTATAAGTTTATAGAAGGTAATGAAATATGAAACTTGAATGTACCTCATTTCATGGAGTGACCGTCACTAGAGTTGTGGGTGTGCTCTGACTGCCATACTAATGGGCCGGGGTCTTTGGCTTTGCGGTCAGAGCCCATGTTTGGTACCCCGGAGACCCGGGTTCGAAGCCGGGTAGGGTGACTTCTCCCCTTCGCTACAAAATCCTCAGGTAAAGAAACTTCAACACAATGAAAAATGACATTTCTGTAACGTGTCTTGGATAAGCATATAATATAAAAAAGAGAGGGCCATATGGTAGCCTACATCCAATAGTACACACACACATTTCACAGAAATAGATTCTAGAACAGAACAGAACATTCCAGAAGCTTCAGATGAACAGCTGCCCTCACATCACCTGTTGCCCTTGCACAGTCTCTGCTTGTCCCACACATGAACATTCGTCACTGCCACTGATTCCGTTCTCGACTCATCTGTATTCTGTGCAGACTATACCCATTCCTGGATCATAATTTAATTTAGCGGGCTAACATTTACAGATGAATCACATATTTCGTTATTACAACAACTTGTCTTACAGCGAGAACAAATTGTCCATTCGTCACCAGGCCTGTCATTCACTTCACTAATATCAAGCTCTTCCGCAGGGCTACACTCACTGTTCTGTTAATGATGCTGGGCCCCAGCACGACACACACGTACGTAAGTCATGTCTTATACGGGGGGAGGGTCGACAGGAAGCTCTTATACTTCACACCTACACTGATTCATTGAGCATATGTGCTGCAGTCACGCAGACCAGCAAAAAAAGAAAAAAACACCAGTGATGCACAGTGCGCGCAGCATAAAAGCGTTTTACGTTGCAAGTCGTTACAATCACGCATCTGCTCACTGAGATCATCATCACCACTACAATGGCTGCCGTTTCCAAAGCATTCCACAAGTCAAGCGCAAGCAACCTTCTGCAGCTCAGGGGCAATGGTTGGGCCCCAGGAACAAGCAACAAGCCTCTCTCCCCTCCCAGAGGAAATCATGTTAAATTATGGATTCATTATTGACATCCATATTACTCCGCCACAGCGGACAGACACAGGCTGCCTGGGTCGCTCCAGGGGAAGTAGTCAGTCGCAGCTGATCCCCCCCTTGCTGATCCCCCCCCACCCACCCATGTCCATGCCGGGCAGGGCATTGATTCTAGAGGAGAGGGGACTGTGATCCGGCCGGAGGAGAGAACCAGTCCCCCCCCGACGTCCACCCACTCACCCCCACCTAAGCCTCCTTGCACACGGAAGGGACTGCTCCAGGCTGGTTGCCATGGTGAGGGATTACCTTGGAGGAGGCGGAGGTTTGATGCTGCTGTCCACGGGGTCTGCGTACCAACCAACACTCGTCAGAGTCAGGGGGAGGGTGGCTACAGTCGGCTGTGCGCCGGCTCGATGCCGTTGCCATGGTGATAGCTGGAGGAAGTGTGCCTGAGTAACGAAGAGCAAGGGGGAGCTGATGGTGGTTGGATGGTGGGGGTAGGGTGGGCTGTAAAAAAATAACTGTTGGATCTTTTCGGGTGTCAGGTGGGGGGTTGAAAACATCTGCTGACTATAAACATGCACACACACACACACATACACATACACGTATACACACACGCTTACGCACACACATTTTTCTCAGGGGAGTGCTAAAATCTCCAGCATCAGAATTAATGTTCAATTTTTGTCTACAGCACACTTGATGCATCTGCACTGTGTCAAGATTTGTGTAGCTCACATCTCAGCACAGGAGGGGGGATGTGCGAAGGGTCAATTGCACGGCAGTACACGCCAGTACAGTTGGGGTCCCGCATTATACCTGCACAGTGGAAACTTGGCAGTGAAAATAATAACAACAAACCTAAAAAAAGGGCTCCTGAATAATGCACTGGAAAGAGATCTGAAAACAGACACAGCGCCCCCCAACCCCCCCATCCTTCTCTCTCGATTCATGACTGGCCACAACCCAGTGCAGTCCACCTGTTCCTGGCACACCAGGCTTGTAGTTCATGCCATATTAACCATGAGGGGCAGCCTGTATTTACACACAACAGCCAGCCCCTTCTGCATAAGCCAGGGGAAGGCTTGCAGTGTAATGCATCAGAAACAGCGTTTGGGAAAAACTGGGTCTTGCGCTACAACAGATGACGGGCATAAGGTTTTAGGTTTTGGTATTATTCTCTGAGGGGAGTTCAGCTGTGGCAACCTTCACAATGGTGCCCTACTTGAGATGGTTAAATCTGTTAAAAAATAATATTCATCATATATTTGCCACCACTGCTATGTGATGTGCTTTGCTTTGTTAGATCTCTAATTAATTGTAATGTGTAGATTTAATTTCCCCTTTGCATTTTTTTTTAATCTCAGGCATTTACATTGACTGAATCAATATAGATAATCACATTAAATCCACCCACTGAGTAGTTCAATTATCACTGCAATAAGTAAAATAACATACAAACACAGAAGCATCTGTGTCAATAGCCCAAATCATACACACACACACACACACACACACACACACACACACACACACACACGCACACGCGCACACACACATACACACACAGAAATTCATATTCTTCTGGCTTTAGCTACTGGGAGTGATTGAAAATGATTGCGTCACAACCCGCTCCACCTCCTACGCTGCTGCTACGGTCTCGGCAGGCCTGGAGTGGTCGCCTCCAGAAAGGGCCGCCGCGACTGTCAGTCGCTACAGAGGAGCTGAGGACTTAAAGCCCACGCCCAGGGGACTGGCTGGAGGCACCCGTGGGGTTGTGATCCTTCATTGTGCATCCTGCCTCCTGCCTCCTGCATCTGCCCTGAGGTGGCAGCGGTGGGGGTGGGTCACGCTCCTGTCTCTATTTACTGGGGTGGGAGCACTGCATGGGGGGGGGGGGGGGGGGGGGGGGTTGGAGGGCTACCTAGTTATCACAGCACATGAACAGGTTGTGGATAAAACAAGAAGAACGACAAGAGGGGAAGGAAATAGAGAGAGAGAGAGGGTGAGTATGAGGGGGAGGGCTATGGCCTGGTCATCACTGCACATGAACAGGTTCTGGATAAAACTGAAGAACGAAGAGAGGGAAAAGAAAAAGAGAGAGGTAGAGAGGAGGGGTACGGTGTGAGAGTATTGGGGGGGAGTCTATTGCCTGGTCATTACAGCACATGAAGAGGTTCTGGATAAAACTGAAGAAAGAGAGGAAGGGAAGGTAAGGGAAGAGAGAGAGCAATAAAAAGACAGAAAGACAGAAAGAGAGGAAGACAGGAAAGGAGAGCACAGGAGGCCTCCTGGAGCAGTCTGCCATCTGTACCCAGGGGCTCTCCTTTGGCCATTGATTCTCAGTGCTGTTTCCATGTGAACAGCACGGTGGAGAGGGAGAGAGAGAGAGAGAGAGAGAGAGAGAGAGGCAAAAAAAGGAAAAAAAAGAAATAGGCATGTTTAAATTATTAGCTTGTTTTATTACCAAGCGAGGAATGAAAGATGAACTTATCCACAACCTGACGCCCTTTGTTAGCACTCTGGTAATGAATTCGTTTTATGCAGGAGGGGTGCAGGCAGAGGTATGCAGGAAACGTCTGGGACTGGGTAAAATATATACACTGCCAGAGCAGCCACAAATAGAAAAAAAATAGAAGTGAGTGAATGGCATGGGAAGAAAGGCAGTGGTGTAAGGTGAAATCATTTGATATTCATCCTTCAGAAGAATGTTAAATACAGAAGCTGTCGGCGAAAGCTCCATTACACCAGTGGCCACCGCCCAGTGCAGGGGGGCTGTGGGGCGGGGTGGTGGGGTGGCAGCCAGGCTGGGAGGTGCGTTGAGGTGGGCTGGGGTGTGGGGGGGTGAAACTGCTCCAGAATGGGAATTGTCTGTGGACAGATTGGAGGTATTCAATCATTCATACGAGGAGACACGGCAGGCGTGGAGGGTGGGGCAGTGGCTCGCGCCCGTGAGCACAGGCTCCAAGCCCGCTTCGCCTGGAAAATGGGGGGGCTGGGGTGGGTGGGTGAGGGGGTGTCGTAGAAGGAGGGGCGCAATGGGTGGGATAGGCCTCAGGGGGAGTGGGTGTAAGAGTGGGGAAGAGGAGGAGGAGGAGGGGGGGGGTGCCAGCAGAGAGCAGGGGAGAGGTGGAGACGAGGAGAGGAAGAGGGGGAGTGGGTGAGAAGAGAGGAGAGAGAGAGAGGAGGGGTCTAGAGGGTGGGATTCACAGTCATTGTTAGGCTCGCTGCTCGTCACAGAGAGAGGGAGAGAAAGAGAGAGGGAAGCAAGCGGAGAGGGCAGGCAGACAGTGAGTGTGTGTGCAAATTGTGATGAGTAAAAGCATTAGTCGACTCAGCTGTTGATACAGCCCGGTGTGAGTGAGTGCAAGAGCGTGAGCGCGCAAGAGAGAGCGCGAGCGAGAGCGAGAGCGAGAGAGAGGGAGAGAGAGAGAAGTGAAAGGAAAAAAGGAAGGAAAGAAGGGGAAAGAAAGGATACCACAACTATGCTGTGCTGTATAAGAAGAACAAAACCGGTAACTACCATCTGTTTTTCCCTCATTAGTATTTACAGTGAAAGGTAAAAATGCTTTCTTTTCATATCTTAAAGAATGACTGAAAAGACAGTTTACTGCAAGCGTGGTATTTTTTGGACTTTGTCTTGAAGTCCATGCTTTCCATGTTTCTTTCTGTCTGGCCATGAATCGCGACACACCTTGCTAATGAAATTATGCAAGAGTGTAAATGGTGATATATTCCTTATAGCTTTATGACAGTCAGATAGCATTCAATATTTGGTGGTATTTCTGTTATTCTCTTTCTATTTCATTAATAATGAATAACTTGCACCTGTTTGTCAGGTACTGCCTGTCTTCTGAGCTGTTGTCAGAATTAGGTGACAGAGGGTGACAGACTGCCTGCCATGCTGAAATAGTGTCTGGTTAGTGGCAATATTGCGAGTTGATGGAACAGCAGTTTGACATGATGTCGGCTTGATTCACCTGAAGATGGCTCTTAATTGAAGCACTAATTGCCACAAAAGTGCCGTTTTCCTCCCTTCATCCATTAACTGAGGAGCGGGGGATAGAGCTATAAGTTGCATGTGAAAAAGGGTGGGGTAGGGTCTTGCTGAACTCCAGTGGCAGTCGTGTGGCCACGGTCTCTGGGGACTCCAGCGGAAATGAATTAGTTCCTTAAAGGGATTATGATTGCTCTGGGACAAAAAGTGTATATTGTCACTTGAGACGCTGCTTCTGTCTGCGTTTGTTCTTGAGGCGTCCACACTTGTTTGTTCTCCATCGCCACAAGAGAAGGTACCGTGAGACTGAGGGTGGGTCTTGGCGAATTTAAAGAGAGCGGGCGTCTTGGTTTTCAAATGATATAAATTGTGTTTAATTGGCCGCCTATGTTGTGCCAGCGGCTGCTGGTTCGATTGTAAATTCGCTCGCTTCATAAAGCACCAAATTCGAGCAGCGCTGCCTGATTGCTGCTTAAATGTCAGCATGTATGAGTCATTTTTTGTCTCTCCCATGCGAAGAACATTGCACTGGTGTGGGTGAGGCTTCTCCTCTTACTGTTCACCACCGCATGAAAACCCTCGACTCTCCCAATAGTTCTGTCGACAGTCTTTCATCACCCTCCAGGCTTAGGGAGCTTGTTTAAAACGCGTTTCAAATCGCTCTTGTGCTTTTAAACAATGGGTAATAACAAATACCGAGGCTCCTGGCTCCTAGATAGTAAGAATAATGTACTAGCGCTTGAGTTACAAATGTGGTGTATGTAACTACATCAGCCTACCGCCACCAACTGAGAACTAGGCTAGTTCTGCAGCAAGGAGTGCGCACCGGTAAATGACAGTGTGCACGGCATAGTTGGATGCGCTCGGCGATGGTGCTGATGCCTTTGTTCTAGCAGGCTAATTTTGCCACAAAACAAGACGAGGTCCGATTTCACATTACTGTGTGCTGCATAGTGTACAATGATATCATAGCCTAAACAGTGATTACGGAATTTAATACATCCGAGTTGACGGAACAATTTCTGAATGGAACCTTTTCCGCTACCTGAACACTCCTGTGGGAGAAGATGGGATGAAAGGGTGTGGTGCTGTATGCGAGAGTAGGCGCAGTAGTGAGGATGGGTAGATTTCGCTGCAGACCGCAACCTTGTTTGTAGTCTGATACTCTCCCGGCCTTACATCTACATACAACACTATTTTAAAACCCGTTTGGCTTTTGCAACGACTGACTGACAAAACAAAAATAGTTTACAACCCTTTCGTATTGCAGTACACCAGCTCACATTATGAGAAGATGGTACCTGTGTAGCTGTCAGAATTTCATATGAAGGCATTGCTAAGGTAACACTAAGAGGTTTTCCAGTTCAGTTTGCATTTCTCACCCTCTATCGACTCACTCACTGTCGTGTAAGACGCGTTAAAGGGCTAGAGCGCGATATATTTTCATGTCAAAGGAGCCATTGTTTTAACTGTTCTGTCTGTGGTAATAGCGCTGTAATGATTTTCTCCTCGCCTTTTCCTCGCCTCTACCGCTGAAGTCCCAACGGTTGTGAGGCGGCCGTGTGACGTGGGGGAGGGTAAATTTAAAGATCCATCTATAACACTACACTAGGGTGTGGTTCTCGCCGGCCTCTCTGTCTGATTCCGTTTGAGACAGTGAACTAACACGGGTAGTATTATTGTACTGAAAACACACATCTAACCTCCACAAGACCGTTATTCGACAGTGAAATGGCTGCTGGCTCTAAATGATAGGGTTTAATTGTATTCTGTAGCTATCTGCATCTCCATCAAATATACACCGTGCATGAAAGCTTTTATGCCTCTCCATTAAACCGTGCATGGAAGCTTTTATGCCTGTAGTATTAAATTGGTCTATTGCTCTAAGATAAGATTCTCAAGTGAACCATCAGGGTTCAAACTTTAAATGAAGTCTTATTTAATAAAACAATTTAGCAGTCAAGATGAGGGATATGTCAGTGCCTGTTTATTTAGACAGTACTGTCAGAACTTTACAACATGAAATCTGACATCTTCAAGCAGTGACTAGACTTGAAATATCTATTCAGATGTTTTCCCCCAGAGTGTTTTATAGAACTGACATGAGAAAAGAACTGACACAAGTTTATATGATATAGAACACTTGTAAGATGAGGGACATTTGGACATTATCATTTATTAAGTCATGCTCAGACATGTAAAGAGTAAATTTAAGGGCTGAAGATCCTACTTCTGAGACTATGTAGGCGGCTTCCCTAATTTATGCTCTTTTGCGTGGGTAATGTGTTGATCCAAAGGTTGTGTGGCACATCAACTCTCCTGCAGCTACGTTTAAAAAAAAATCCAATGCAATCATTGATCACTCCGTCCTTAAAGATCGGTGGTGTCCTCAAGTAACACTCATGCAATCCCAGGTGAGCAAATGCTGCTGATCTTTAAACGCAGATGTAAGGAGAAGCACACCCAGTGGACCTGAGGTACCCCTCCCCCGTCCACAGGCCCTGCTCAGACACACCCAGCAGCACTTACTGCTTGAGCTGATTTATGGATGTCTGTTAACAGCAACCCGTGGAGGTTAGATGTCATGTCAATCATTTTGATTGGGCAATCTTGCCTTGCAGCCTCGATATGGATATTTACCGTGTGTGTGTGTGTGTGTGTGTGTGTGTGTGTGTGTGTGTGTGTGTATGTGTAGACCATGTGTGGACGCGGGGCAGGTGTCCATTTGTCCTCCTCTCTGCCACCACATTGCAAAGCTTTGTTCTCCTAAAGAGCGCGGGTTTACTGTCATCAATCAGAGATGGCTCAGAGTTCAAGGTGTACGCATACAATAAGTTAATGCCCCGTGATTCATTAGCTGTAGAAGACAAGAGACTGAACATGACACGGGGTTGACTATATATTTCTTGAGATGTTAAATTGGTGGGAAAACGGCAAAATGACAAGTGTGGTTTTAATGGGCCTGCATGATGGGAGTGCCATCCATAAAAGCCTGACAATTTATAGCCCATATATAGAGTTGCAGCAGTGGTAATATATTGAAAGGGTAAATCAATGCTAAAACAATAACCCGCACCCCTGAAACCCCAGACAATCTCGGATGACTTCATTTCACGAGGGTTTGACCCACATCTGCAGATACTCACTCACAAAAGGGTGGGTGCTGATGACCTCATCCCACACAAAAAAAAATGGCCCCTCCCAGTTTTCCCTTTCCACGTGGTCGACACAGCTAAGCGAGGTGATGGGAAAAGCTAAAATGATCTCAGCTCCAGTGCTGGGCATGTGCAAACTGTAGCCATGCATCACTGCTTAGAATAAAAGCCATTTGAGAGGAACGCATTTTTTGCTCAACGTTATAGCCAGCCACCAGCAAAGTGGCTAATTGCATTTACCTCAGTGGAGGAATAATCACCGGATGATATCATCGTCTCAAGTGATTCTACCATGATGGCTGTCTTGTGCTTTTGCACACTTGAGTCATAGGGCTATGAGTCATTGCTGGTAGTAAGAGTGATATCATACGTATGGGATATTTTCTTTCTCAAACCTCATTAGCATCACAACTGAATTCCCAGACTTGCAGTGAATACACTAACAGTAGGGACGGCCGGGAATACACTAACAGTAGGGACGGCAGTGACTACACTTACAGTAGAGACGGCCCAATTGGCAGCATTGAGCCCAACACAGAGGGCCACCTGGGCCAAGGGCTCCTTGAAAATGCACAGTAAACATTTCTTTTTGAAACCTAATAAATCAGTGTCAGTCACTGTGACGTTTCATACTTTTTTATGCTACAGCCATAGGTCCAGCATCTTGCAATTTCCTTGGCCAGTTCTGCAATGTAATGACTACATTTTAAATAAGGACTATCCATACATCATCCCAGTGCTTAGTGACCTTAGCTGACTTCCTTGTTCTCCAGCCAGAAGACATCCCATATATTAGCTGGCAACTGGGAAACTTGGCTTTGTTTCAAACTCACCAGTTAGGTGTGAGAGTTCAGATTGTGGAGAATATTTACCCACTGTGGTAGATGGGAAGAGTATTTAAGATTTAAGATGCGTATGCGAAATTACTTTCTCCTGCCAAAACGCTTATTATTTCCCAGCTGGAAAACACAAAGGTGTCCTCTAACCAAAAGGATGATACATTTTTCTTCCACGACATTTAATCAATCTGTTTAGTATGATTTGAAATGTGACTGAAAAGTCGGATGTCTCTGAAGATTAAAACCAAACATAATTTCAACAATAAATACATATTCATAAGATTTAAAACAGAGTCCGCTACAGGTTTACTTGGTAAGACTTTATAAGCATGTATGTCAGTTGGTTTGGTTAAGAAATAATTAATTTTTATAATGCAATATTCAAACCATCATCAGCTGTCTTGATCATTTGTTTTATCTCAGTGCTTAAGCTATGATTTATTTGATTTTGCCATTTTATTTGAGGTTTTATACTGGTCCTACTTATTTTGCATGTGATACAAGTTGGCTGTTTAAGTATTTACTTTTTTCCCATTTTGATGGCCTTAAACACAAATTTATTTACCATCATTTATGTTTTTTTTTTTTTCAGTTTTATGTTTGTTTGTTTTTCATCAGACTCTCATGAGTTGTAATACAACCCATAGTTGGCAGACAACTCCGTCTTTGGATCCTGAAAGCAAAGGTAATTATCTGGCCCTTGGCATTCCCTGGGGTAACCCCTCTGAACTCTTCTACAGTACTTACTTTTACTGCCTTTAAATCCCTCACTGTGCACCCATTAACCTGCAATGCAACCACCTAAAGCTTCCAAATCAGCCCTCCCTATGAGTTTCCTTAAAAAAACAACCCTCTTCTGAAATTCCTTTCATATCTTTTCTTCCTTTTAGGTTTGGGCTCTCCCACAGATTCTGCATTCACAAAACACGAAAGCCCCACACGTACATTATTTATAAAGATAAAATATGCTCAGACTGTATTGACAGACCACTGATAGTCTGTTACAACTAAATTCACATTTTGCATGTGGCATGTCTGCTCTAACACAGTAGCCTGACATTTCTATCACTAAAAAGCGGAATATTAAAATCAAAGTAGTGTAACTTAACAGTTTTTCTGCATCAGTTACTAAATTATGTAAGTATTTGACAGATCCTACAACATTAATTTCTATGATTTGCTTTAGAAGTACAGGAGGCAGACTCCTCTAACATCTATGTCAGATGGGATGAGTGAACGTGTGTGGAACTGACATGCCTATAGACCCATACCACGGGAGCAAGCCATGCTTTCCTAATTTAGTACGCTGCCATTTGGCTTCACTGTTGTTGCTGGCACCTTGGGCTGTACACGGTAAGGTAGGGGGTGGGTTGTAGCTTGTTCTGTAATTACGCCAACAGCAGTTAATAAATCAATGCTCAGGACATTAGCCGATCTGTAAAGCCCTCAGAGAGTTTATTTCAGGAGTGGCAGGTCATGGTTCTGAAATCTGTTATATAATATTATTCTGTGATTAATCAGCCGTGAAGTGATGACATCGGTGCACGTCTAGATCCCCACAGTGCAGCCGTGCCAACCATAACCATTGCCAGGGGACTGAATCTTTCAGTACTTTCATCATGCAGTAAAAAATATTTTATCATTTACGAGGGCAGCAGGTTCACTGCTGAAGCGAAAGATCAATATATTTTTGGATGGCTTAATTTTGAAATAGTGGAGGAGGCGTGCTAACCAAGTTCCTTTCAGCTCTTGGCTGCAGCAGCCCGGAGCAGAATTATTGTGGCTGTGTGCTGCAATCTGTCATTCCAGCACAATTAGTATGGTGGCCATAGACTGTGGCGACTTTGCAAATTAGGCAAGTTCACTCTGTTACCATCTTGGGTGAGCAGTGAGGTCACGCAGAATGTCCATCATAGTTAATAGTACCTCTGTGGCCTCTCCAGAGTCCAGTGTAGTCCAGTATAGTCGAAGACTTTTAGTAGCCCCTTATGGGAATTAATCAAGGCCTCTCTGAAATTTCTTTTTCATTACTGTGATACTAATCCATTAAATCATGGGATCTGTCACAGTATGCAGGAGAATATGAGCATATAGTGGGATTTATCATTGGAAATCCAAAGCATACTAATTAAAATGTCATTTTTGCGGGCTTTGACAGTACTTCATATCAATTCTCTGCGGCTGAACCTAAAGGATACGCAGAGTTAGGCACATGACTTAGGCACATGATAGCTAAATGATCTTTCACCCATCTCTCACCAACTGCAGGTTGAGAAGAATGAAGAGGCCGACCAAAAGATCGAGCAGGATGGCAACAAACCCGAGGACAAAGCCCACAAGGCTGCCACCAAGATCCAGGCCAGCTTTCGCGGACACATAACCCGCAAAAAAATGAAAGACGGCGACAAAGAGGAGGAGAAAGACGAGAACACCCCGGCAGCCACCGAGGAGGAGGCTGAGGCAGAGGCCGACGCCACCGCAGCGGAGGGCGAGGAGAAGAAGGAGGCCACGTCTCCGGCGGCGGAGAAGGCCGAGGAGGCGGCTCCCGCCGAGCCAGCAGCCAACGACGCCGCGGCGAGCGAGAAAGCCAAAAGCCCCGTCACGGACAAGCCGGCCGACCCTCCAGCCGCGTCCCCTGCGACGGCCGCCTCACCCGCTGCCGCCGCCCTTACGGAGCCCGCTAAGGAAGAGGCGGCCAAGCCAGAGGCAGAGGAGAAGCCCAAGGAGGCGGACAGCAAAGATGCCCCGGCGGCCGCTGAGAAGAAGGAGGAGGAGAAGGGGGAGCCCAAACAAGCCGACGTGCCTGCTGCAGACGCCAGCAAGACAGCCGATTGTGAGGAGACAAACCAAACACAAGAGAAAAAAGGTGAGTGGGAGCCTGGTGCCTCAGGGCAACATGAAGGGTTCACACTTCAATCCCGAGTGACCACTGAGTCAGTTTAGTGCACTTGAAAAACCAGACAGTGTTGTTGTGTCTGTATAGATTCTCATTCATCCAGGTCATGGGAGTCAAAGGAGCTAAGTTGTAAGCAACTGGACTTCTTTTTGGATAGTGTTGTCCTCAATTATTTCTATCATTTGAATCAAACTGATTATTCCATATTGTCATAGCCATGCTGTTACTGTAGAGGCCAAGACTGCAGAATATACTGTATAGACTTGCAAAGCAGAAAATAATTAAATACTACATTCTGATGTATATGGATGATACTATATATTACAGCACCTCATATTCAGTGGATATGACAGAGCTACCTTATCAGTCTGGTATGAGGGAAATAATTGATGAGGCTAAATTAATTATAGAATTGATTTCCCCGCAGTTGTACAAGTTACAGAGCACACAATGATTTTGTCGGGGAGTCTAGTATTGATTTGAGATGATCGACTTGGGGATGTAAACTGCGACCACAAATACTTTCCTAATGATATTTCCGTGCATACATCAGTCTAAGAACATCTCGACTGCCAGTCTAGATCACAGTTTTGTGCCATCGACACCCCTCCTGGAAGTGCCAGCTGTGGATGCAGGGACCAAGGAATTGCAGTTCAATTGTGTCTGGCGAGTTGATGTAGACACTTTGTCGTGTGGAGGCAAGGCTTCTGACAGCTGTCATGGTCACGGCAGATAAAGCAATCAGCAAGTGTCAGGGACACCAAATCAGTGCCTGTACTTCAGCGCCCGTCCTCCTCTTGCTCCAGGGCTTCAAAAGTCTGTTAGCGCTTGTCCCCTTCTCGCTCCGGAGCACCAAATCTCCTTAGCTAGAATGCCAGCTATGTGAGAAATGTACCAGCCTCTAGACTTTATTCATTCGGGGCGTGTGTATTTTATCTCTCTCTCTCTCTCTCTCCCTGCAGACGCTGCTGAGGAGTCGAAGGCGGCAGAGGAGACCCCGTCAGATGCAGCAAAGGCGGACGACAAAATTTAAAGAAGAAGAAATCGAAAGAAATTAAGATGCTTACAAATACTTAACAAAAAAAGGTTGCTCTTTGCCATGGCCGCAGGTTTTGCAAAGACAGTCTGTTTTTAATTTGTTTGGTCTTCTGTTATTTTTTGTGTGGCAATGATTTTCCTTATAGTGAAGGAGTTTCCAGTCATGGCCATTTTGACTCAAGCTAGGAGTGACAAGTGATGGCAATGACTGCCTCTACATGCAAAACTCACTGGTGAGGGTAAAAAGTACTTATATAATAATAATAATAACAATAATATTAGAAGACAAAAACAGCTCCAGCAGCATCCATTTCAACAAACCTAACCAAAGGACTGGTCATTCTCTCATTCTGCTTGATCTATAGCCTCGTTTACTCTTTCAGTAGTAATCCACTTCACATCCACAGTACAGTAGTATAGCCGAACCATTGTAAAACATGAAATAACTGCCGAAAAACAAAAAACGACAAAAAAACCTTGTCATTAAAACCCAAACATCGCTACTCCTGCTCTTCGTTTGCCAACATTTCATGAATAGCTTGAACCATTTAAGAAAAAAAGAAAAAAAGAAAAAAGAAAAATTGCATGGGAACTCCTCCATTGAGGAGAACTTTTGGCAGTCACCATTACAAAAACGAGAAAAAAAAGTGTGGCTTCTTTTTGATGTCCTTGGTGTTGTTATGACCGTTTGATATAAATTGGAATTATACCTGCACTGATGTTAAAAAAGAAGAAAATCAAACAAACAATTAAAAAAACATTTTCCTATGTTCAAGTGAGTGCAATGTCAAGTTTGAATCTAAGGAGTTAAATTGTGGAAATAAAAAAAAATGGTTTCAATGTCTGTTTTCAAAATAAAGAAATGTGCCAATTACATGAGATTTTGGGTTAATTTTCTGTCATAAAAACAAATGCGTGTAACTGTGTTTAACATTTACCCCAGCCACACCCATAATTCCTTAATGGCTATATTAACTCAGCTGTTAAACCAAAATACTAGTTAAACAATAATCAAAAATGTTCTAATTCAACATAAAATGTCCCAAAGACAAGAAAAGAAAGTAGGCAGAATAATGGCAATGGACATAAGGATGATGGCACTTGTTGTAGTGTAGTTAAGACTATGATTAGAGCATAAACAACTTGGCTGAAACCAGCACCAACCCCAAGGCACTGACCTACATGTGCTTAAATCAACATGAAGGGGGCCACAATAGTCTGCCTTGGTGGTGCCAGAGTATACAAAGCCATGTGCAGAGTAGAAGCAAAGTAGAGCTCATGTTTATTGTGAGAAACACTAGCAGAGAGGCACAGAGTCTTTAGGTGTCCTTTGAAGAAATAAATACTGTATTGGCAATGTATACCCAAAGAACACATGATTAAGTATGTATTGATGCTCGACAGGTTACCCAGGCCAGATTACAAATTTGAAAGTGTGTGTGTGTGGGGGGAAAAGATCAAATTGTCATTTAAGAGTGTGTTGAGGGTGACGGGCTTACCTAGCCTGGTAAACTAGCCCATCGTACTTCATTTCATTTTGTACAGAGGGTGTGGCAGTGCTTCCATTGACATTGCTGTATTAGGCAGAATTCGTCCTAGCCAATCAGCGAACAGAGGGAGTGTTCTTGAGTGATGACATTGACTGTATGTGCTACATTTGAAATATAGTGTGTAGGCAGGCTAATTGCATATGTCATGACCAGATGGGTAAAGGCAGAGACACTTGTTTTAAACTCCAGGAAGAAATTGTTTCTCAATTTAGCACTGACAGACCCTCTGTACAAAACTAAATGAAGTACGAGGGCATGGTTTACCAGTCTAGGGCTTACCTACCCACCTGAAGAATCCCTGTGTGGGGAAGGACTGTGTGGCAGGCTCAGAATCACTGCACTCCGACCTCTCCTCCTCTCCCTGCCCCAGCACCTCTCTTTCCATCCCCCGTATCCAAAGACTTCCTCCAGAGGCACCAGTCTTTGCCAAACGCTGCCCAAATCCCCTGGCAACACCAGAGACACCATAACAGGATTACACGCGGTCCTTTCTGTGAAATGAATGTCACACATTGAGATAATAGACCCAGTCAACAACAAACATTACACGGCACTCCTGCCTACAGCACTGACTTAAGGCAATTAGGACATGTAGGGTGGCAAAAGGCCTTTGTGCTGCTGACTGTTGCGGCAGGAAATGTGCAAAAGATGGGCAAATTCACGTTGGCTCACTATGCCCCGTGCTCTGAGTTCAGTGCGCCATCTACTGCCTCAGGGCAGCACAACGCATTTATTTTTTATTAAAGCGAGGTCGCGAATACAAGACATTCCCATTTACAGTATCATGCACAGTGATGGCTTGCTGCAGTAGTAGTAGCTGCTACCTTCCTCTGGGAGCGGAGGACACGTGTGTGCAGCCTTTGAAAGGGTTCAGAGAGACTAGAGAGAGGCGCTTACCTTTCATCTGTCCTTCCCACAATTTTGGCTGCTCTTTAGCCGTTAAATTTGCTGACTGGGCTTTCTACAGTACATGGCCATGTTTAGTGACACACACACACTCTCTAATCTGCAGCCCGAGCTAACTGAACAAAATGAATTATTCGCCTGGGCTGGCGTATGTAAAAGGGCTCTCTAACGCACAGAGTATTTTTAGACTTAGAGTCTACTAGACATTTTCTCAAAGGAGTTCATCACTAGACATGATGTGAAGGATCCTTATTTCCCTCCTATTCAGCCTAATGGTGCTGATGAGCATACTAAAAGGCTACTGTGGTGTGCACTTTGCATTCGTGTGGCATATGGCCTTCACACAAGAAGTTTGTGAGCCAAGGATCATCTCATTGACCAAAGAACAATGAAACAGGCCTACTGAAAAAGAAAAGGCTTGACTATAAAGGGCTAACTTGGCAGCAGGCCCACTGACAGTCTTGGCTGGGCCCAGGACAAGATAATCTGATGCCCCCCCCCCCTCCCCCCACATATTCCATAATGTAAGGAGGGACCAGAGGGACCAGTTCTGGGCCTACCTTTCCCTGGGCCCGGGACAAGAGACCCGTTTGTCTTCTTGACTTATGTCTTCTTGTAGCATGCACAGTCTAACCAGTAAATGTCTCTGCTCTCTTCATACATCTACAAACATGCGTGTGGTTGTCTAACATTATTAAGATGTGGATTAGATATATCACAGTCAATGAATTTGTCTTTTTTTTTTTTTTTACCAATTTGTGTGTTGTGTCTATAGATAACATGCTTTAGAAGGACACAAAGCAGGGTGATTAAAAAAAAAACATTGTAGAACAATCCTCAATCCTGACAATTAACAAGACATATGTTATTTTTTATTTGGATGTTACATGAAGAATAGCATGACCTATTCCACTTTTATTAATGTCAAGCACTCTCAAAAAAGACTTTGTCAATATTTTATCCCATCTTGAAATACAAGACATTGATTTTAACAATTTTATTTCATTTTTGAACATTTTATGGGTACTTTTACATGGCGATTTAGAAACTGACTGCAATTATCTTACAGTAAATCAAAGCGATTAGAAAACATACATAGCCCTGAAATGAGATTGTAAAAGGTTTCAGAGAATTCTCTTTGACAAGAGATGAGAAGTGACATTCAGTTGTGTTGTGCAGAGTAGACATGACATGGTCAATGAAAAGGCTGTCAGGATGTCCAAAAGAAATGAAAGGATTTCTACAAATAGTTTCTCTGTGAGAGCCCTTCTCACAGAGTAGATGTGCTTGAGTCAGACATGTAGCTGCTCTCCAGGGTTGGCGTTTTAGACCTTGAACTGCCACAGCCAACCATATGGCTGTATACTAGGAGTGCAGATACAGCCAAACCTGCATTCGTACAGTACACCTAAAGACACACACACACACACACACACATTGTACACACAGTCACATACAGATGTACACTTATATACATGAACACACACACACCCATACACCCACACACCCACACACACACACGCACATTTTTCTCTCCCAATTCCCCTATGGGGATAAAATCAGGGCTTGTAAGATCAGTGCCACCAGTACCATAGCCATCGTCTCCCCTGTTATCTAAAGGAGATGGGCAGTTCTCTTCATTTTTTGGGATGTGAAGTTTTTTTTTTCAAAGGATGTGGTCGGTTTTTTGCCTGGGGCCCCAACTGCATCTAGAATAGCCTCTGGTCAAAAAACTGGATTCCCTCTCTCCTCCCCAGAGCTCGGTGAACTCTGTTGTTTTTTTATATTTATGACGCCACAGTGATTAGTCTTTGCCTGATAGGGACAAAGACTTTAACTTGTAAAGTCAAACAATGTTAAATATGCTCGGTGTATGACAAACATACACACACACACTCTGTGACTCTTTGAAAATTATTTGCAAACTCAAGACTCATCGGGTCTTGGTGATGGCTTCTGTTTCTGTTAGATGTTAAACACAAGATGCTTTCAGATTGTTTTGCCATTCAGCTCACTGTCACTCAAGCTATGTATCTCAAATCCTTAGTTTACTGAAATGCTTACATTGTATGAAGAAGAAAAACGAAAAATATAAAGATGCCTTGGATTGAAAGGCCCATCTATTAGTCATTAGAAACATACAATGAATGCACCAACTGTATTAAAACCTGCCTCTAGTCACCTTCATTTTTTTCAGCCTTCATAGGCACCTACAAGTTAATTCGCAATAAATGAGCTATAAAATTAAATACCTATTTAGAAACATGGACATATATTAAATTGTTCTTTTTTCATAAGGACATTGGCTTCAAGTATATATATTTACACACTGTCGCAGACTAAAACAGCTGAAAAATATAGGCTATTGTAAATTTCAGTATGCAACACAAGCAAACGACCAACCGAAAACAAATAAAAAACAAATAAAAAAATGGTAACGCTTTATATTAAGGTCCTTGTAATATGCATTAATATTTAATAGTTAATAGGTAATAAGGTCCTTATAAGTGCATGTAAGATGCTTATTGACATTATTATGTTTATAAGACTATATATGTATTAATAGTCTCATTATAATATAGTTAATAGCAGACTCTAAGATATTTATAAGAACTTATAAGAAACTTGTTAACTGTTTGTTAATGTTTCATGAGTATTTTATAATTGTTCATAATAACATTACAAACACATATATTGACTCAACTAGCCTAACCATTATGTCTCTGTCATGCCTTTACTAATCTTTATTGTTTGATTTATTAACATTAATATATACTTTACTGGTCATCTATTATAAGTTAACTATGCGCTTGTTTACAGTTAACTGTGCTTTTTGCAGGTACTGGATCTAAAGCGAGAACAGTATCTTATAAAGACTGAAGAATCCTTTATTGTGCATTATTAAGCCTTTAAGAATACTTTTGGATTGTTGTTTGCATTTGTTTATGGCTAATGATTTTCACAAATTTGGAATGAACAATACATGTGGTCAAGGTTGTTATTGTATGATGTAAGGAAAACATTGCTTAACACAACAACATTTTCAACGGTGAAGCCCAATGTCTTCATTTATTGCTGTGGCATATTTTCCTACAAATGTAAAATAATAAATTAAGTTTTGACTGCAGCTAACTAGTTAGTATACATTCAAACATGCAGCTACAGTAGCTAGCTAGCCAAAGCTAGTCGTACAGTATAAGCAACCTATTTCCTACAGCGTTCTTAGTTACAAACATTTCAGAGAAAAGAGAGAAGCTATATTAATTCCATAAAGAGAAAAGCTATAATGTTTCCATAAATGTAGCCTAACCTGCCTGTAAATTGGCATAGCTGGAGAGAAAATAAGTTAGCAAGCTACCTGTTGCATAAACATTTAGTCACATTTCAGGTATTTGTAACGAAGAAAACAGTAGGAAATAAGTTGCTTATATGACTAGCTTTGGCTAGCTAGCTACATGTAGCTGCATGTTTGAATGTACACTAACTAGTTAGCTGCAGTTAAAACTTACCAGAAGAGTTATGCTCCATATCACAACAGCTCCTCTTTCAGCATTATCTTCAAATCCAGAAAGAGTTGGTTTATTTTTTAGGAAAATATGTCACATCAATAAATGACGACATTGGGCTTCACCGTTGAATGATTTGTTGTGTAAAGCCATTTTTTTCCTTCTATCATACAGTATGGACCTTGACCACATGTATTGTTCATTCCATATGTGAAATTTGTGAAAATCATTAGCCATAAATAAATGCATAACAGAAAATGTATTAGACTTAATTAGGCATTGTTCTCGCTTTAGATCTGATATCTGCAAAAAGCATAGTTAGCTGTTAACAAGTGCACAGTTACCTGATAACAAGGCCCAATTAAGGACAGTTTATTTTAATAAAACAATCAAAAAGTATTCTTAAATGCTTAATAATGCACAGTAAAGGATTTATCAGTCTTTATAAGACACTGTTCTCGCTTTAGATCTGGTACCTGCAAAAAGCTCAGTTAACTTACAATAGATGACCAGTAAAGTATATATGGTTGGGCTAGTTCAATATATGTGTTTGTAATGTTTTTATGAACAATTATAAACTACTCATTAAGCATTAACAAACAGTTAACATGTTTCTTATAAGTTCTTATAAATATCTTATAGTCTGCTAATAACTATATTATAATGATACTATTAATACATATATTAGTCTTATAAACACATAATAGTGTCAATAAGCATCTTATATGCACTTCTAAGGGCCTTATTACCTACTAACTATTGACTATTAATGCTTATTACAAGGACCTTAATATAAAGTGCTACCAAAAAAACACCCAAATTAGATAAATAGAAGCTGACCATTCATTGGTGTCACAAGTATAGTTCCCAATTACCATCAAAGTGTATTTTTATTTCAGCTGTTCCCAGGATATGGGGAACCCTGGGCCGCTTTCCTAACAGGGGAACACGGGCCGCTTTGTCAAGCTTTGACATTTGCCTTAGTGCCGTGCCCCTCAGTTTGTCATTACTAAGGTGTGTAAAAGCTGAAAGGGTTCAGTCAATCCTAACATTTACATTTCAGAAAGGAAAGTGATTTTTATCCCTGGGCACTTCCCCTCACTTAATCATCAGTGGCATCTCGAAAAAGGAACCCAAACCCTCCCAGACACTGTTTTTTTGAGCGTACAGACTGTAGACCCCTGCAATCTGCCATTCTTAGCACTGGCAACAGGCAAGACAGTGTGCGTCTCCATCTGTTATGAAGCCCATTCAGATGGGAACAGTTGTGGCATTGCAATGGAGATCACGCACAAGTGCTGTCTTCTGTTTGCTGGAGTTAGGGAGTGAATAATGTATGCCTAAACTAGCAAACGTCTTGCACTGAGACCCACTGGGCTTCTGGTGTTTGTTCGCTAAGTCAATATACTGTGTCTTTTGTTTATTTGTTTATTTTAATGGATATTTGGTGGGTAAATATGTGATTATGCTTTTGAGCAGAGACACGAGAAGCAGCTTGTCAAGAGGCAATGCAGGCGACTTCTGTGGACCCCCAGGTCACTACAGGACCCCCACAGCCTAACAAACCTTAAACTACAGTAGTGGCAATCCAGCTTTCACTGAAAATTGTGGATTGCATTCTGCCTGGGGCCTCAACAGACTCTAAAATTGCCTCTGCTTCTAAGTAGCTAAAAGCTGCGGCCCTGACAAACAGGACCTCCAGAGATACCAGCAAGGCTTACACTTTCTGGAGAGGAGAGCCTGGTGTCTGAACATTGCCCATTTGTCTTTGAAGGGTTGACGCATGGTTTTAAAAATCCTGGCCTTGTGAAGACTTTGTGCACACAGGACAGTACCTAGCGTCACAAAGTCAGAACACGTTGAGGCAAAGCAACAAGGAAAATGAGTAATGGTTACAGTCAAAACAAAGCTAAACAAATAAACAACCGATTTGTTAAATAAACAACCCATCGATTAACAATGATTAATCGATTATCGATTAACAACAATCCATTCTTAAAAAGCACGGTTTTTGTTTTTATAGTTCTTCTTTTTCTTTTTTCATCTTTTTGTTTAATTTCACCACAATTCACATCATGTTTCTCTGTTTTTCCACTGTTACTTTAACATAACAGTAGCCCGTTGTAGTAGCTTCTTTTTCTCCAAAATTGTAAATGTCACTAGGGCGTGGCCAGAAGCTCACTGGTAAGGGTGGCGGCAAGATTCTGCAAACAGTCTGGATGTAATTTTGCTGTTGTTATTGTTGTTGTTGTTGACTGGAGGGGGGTGAAGGGTGAGGGGCGGGTTGGGTGGCAGAGGGTGGGGTGGGGTCATCATTTTGCTTTTGTATTAACATTTCAAGAGGAGGCAGGTGAGGGAGCCCAGGAGAAGCCACAGTGACTGGCTGACCGCAACCGCGCTGCTCATGGTTGTCCCGGGTCCTGAGGACAGACAAACAAACAGACGAAACACTACAACTCACTGTGACTGAAAAAAATGTAACTACAACATTACAACATTACTACGACATTACAGAGAGTCTTTAGTAACACATTACAACCTGGTCATTGCCATTCTGGTAACAACAAAGTTATAATAGGGGGTGCGTCTTAAAGGGTTAACTGTAACTGTCTCAGTTTTATGGCCCCTGAATGAAAAACAAAAAACAATATCTCCATTTGCTTTCTGTGGTGGCCAATTTTTTCTTCACACAAGTCTACACCAGAGATTTACTTGAAATTCATACATTTCTTTCTCATTTTCACATGTTTCATCACTTTCATAATTTTAAAAAATGCTTTGAACATTGTCCATTTGGACAGTGAAATCAAGCAATATTGACTAATTTTTATCAATGAACCACTGATTTTCTCTCACAGGTCAACTTTTCTGAGAAGAGCTTAATTACTTAATGTTTTTTATCTGTCTCAAACTCTGTGCAATGATTAGTTTGCTGATCACACGTCTGCGTAATTTGGCTTCCAGAATTAAATAAAGCAATCACACTGAAGGACATGTTAACGATGCTCCATAAAATTGTCCACTAAAGAACAATGAAGATCTACAGGAAGCTCCCTTTCATGGACTGTTGTGACATCTAGTGGCCACTACCAAAAATTACATTTGGATCACACATTTTTATGTGTGAGAATCTAATGCCAGTAAAACTATTAATACTTATTTTACTACTACTACTACTACTACTACTATTACTACTACTATTACTACTACTACTACTACTACTACTACTACTACTACGACTTCTATTTCTACTCCTACTAATATTACTACTGCACTCTGTTACTACGACTACGACTTCTATTTCTACTCCTACTAATATTACTACTACTACTACTATAGTTACTACGACTACTGTGACTTTCTGAGTACTGTGACTATTTTTCACTACAACTACTTCTACTACTGTTACTTTTACTACTACTACTACTACTACTACTACTACTACTACTACTACTACTACTACTACCTCTTCTTGTGATAAACATAATATAGGTATGTGGTAAGAGGTTAAACAATGCATGTGTTGAGGTACTGTACTTTCATGGCCATCTGGACACTGTACTGTACAGTGTGCTGTGTAATTATGCCTCACATCAGTAAATCAGTGATTAATGTATTCAGGTAGACGGCCCCAAACCAAGCAACAATACAACAATTAAGTTAATGAAGCGAGGTCAATAGCAGGAAGGAGGAAATGGGGCTGGGTGCAGAGGGCGGATGCGTCTCCTCTCGTCTCACCACCAGGAAACAGGACATGCGAGGAGACCTGGAACAGCAGCCGCCGTCTGTGTGTGTGTGTGTGTGTGTGTGTGTGTGTGTGTGTGTGTGTGTGTGTGTGTGTGTGTGTGTGTGTGTGTGTGTGTGTGTGTGTGTGTATGTTGTGTGTGTTTGTGTGCGTGTGTGTGGGTGTTTGTATGCGTGCATGTGGTGTGCGTGCATGTGGTGTGTGTGTGTGTGATGGATTTCACAGAGGCGGAAAGAGACGAGGGCCATGACAGACAAGATATGCCTGATGAACCTTGGTGCGCAGGGAAAAAGCCTTTAATCTAAGTCAAAGTCGAATTATGAATCATATTAAGCTAACTATAAATACTAATTAATAACTTATTAATTATTATTGTGTATCTTCTGAAGTTGTGACCTGATTTTTGTAATGTTGAAGTTGTTTTAAAGTCAGGCAGACTCCTCGTTGAGAAGTCTAAGAAATCTGCCTTTGTATTTCAAATGTGGACCAGCTGCTTGTAATGTTATATTTTGACAAGAAAGTGCTGAATGCCTAACCCAGAGGAAAATATTACTTTTTTGAGTTATGTTGTCTTTTAGATATAAATTAAATCTTACATTAAGCTGATTTGTGTCTTTTTCTTCTAAAAGGGTTTTAAAGAGAAACAATTCAGTGCGATCTGGTCTGGTATGAAAATACTTCTTAAATTAAACTCCCAAGAAACAGTGTCCTGTGAAGGCCAATATAAGTCCAATCTAAGCTCAGTGTACAGCTGTGTTGACATCAGAAACGACCAAAACGATCAGAGGAACGGAAGTCATTATTTCTTTATGGAGAGTTGGCGAATTGGGTGAACAAAGCGAGTTAATTACTGAGCTAAATCCAACATTTCAAATGATACATCATGAGCAAACAAAGCGAATTTAACAGCGAAGCGTCGCTTTGACAGCGACCTTGGCGACCTGTTTGCTTTGGTCGCTCCTGATCTGTACGTACAGTAACATCTTAAAATGGTTTTATACAATTCTTTTTCTCCTGAGGGGGCTATAGGAGAAACAAGTCAGACGAGCTGTGAAGATCTGTTAACATCAATCACTGCAGGCACATGGATGAGTTCAATCCGACTGTAAACGGATTGGGATCATATCGAATTCATGTGCACAGGCTAAACATCGTATAGGGATTGGTTCCAATTGCAACCCCTGGCATAAGCCGATATTAATCCGCTTGGTGCCGCCTTGTGCACGGGATTGGTTTGGATTCGCCAACGGCACAGTTTGTGTCGTACCAAGGAAACCAAAAACGCTGCTTGTTCGTTCATACGGACTTCCAAACAAAGGAGAATGCACAACATGTATGCAAATGCTGCTCTGTGAACCTCCTCGAAGGCCATCTTTGTTTGTATGCTGCCAGATAGTTTGTTTATTTTCTTTTTAGCAGCCGTCAACTGGAAGTAGTTCTAACACTACTTGTTGAAAGGAAT
>CM050215.1:7500-10000 GCA_027475355.1 Coilia nasus | reverse complement strand
GAATGTGATTCAGTGAGACAGGTTAGTTAATTGTACAGTACATGGAAGTCAATGATTGATCAATCAATCACTAACCTATAAGCAAATATTCAATAACACTTCGACATTACTGTGAACTAAGCCTAACTGACTACCTGCAAACTAGCCCTCATAACCACACCCTTAAACCAGGCCATGTGTTTGTTGGCAGGGGAATCTCACCAGACTGAAGGTCGTTTGTTCATGATGGCTAGTCAAAAATAAAGTATTAATAAGTAATAATTCAATTTTTTGCAGCAGGACTTCATGTGGGGGCGGGCTGCCACTCCAACACAATTCCCAGTCCACACAATCCCACGACACATATAGGCGCTCAGCTGTTCCGCATAAACAGGACATTAGTGATAAATTCATTACTGCTAATGAGCTTATCCGTGACATATCTTGTGCAAAACCTCTAAATAACGAGAACAGGGAAAATTAAACAGTCTTGTCTTAACCAGTTAATGAAGAGCCCCTTACCCCAAACCAATATTAATACAAACGACATGGGGGGTAAACAGTTGGGAAGAATGTGTTCTGGCTGGGACGGTGGGTGCAAATCCTGCCAGGTAAATGGCGGTGATGGAGCGGCTCTTGTCAGTGCGGTGCCCACAAACTGCCACCGATCTCGGGACCTGTGTGTGTGTGTGTGTGTGTGTGTGTGTGTGTGAATGTGTGTGTTGTGTGTGTTTGTGTGTGGCAGATCGGTGGTTGCCCCTTCATTATTTCCAAACTCTCTGATTTGTGCCAGGCATCAAAGGCGATGTGTAGACCCGGGTCCTGGACGTGAGACAGCATTGCGCCTAATTAGGGACATACGTCTCCCCCCTGGCACCTGTCTTTATGGCGCTGTTTACCTCTCAGGAAACCCTCCTGAATTCAGTATTACACCTGTGTGTGTCTGCTCACGCTGTGCGAGTGTGTGTGTATGTGTGTGTGTGTGTCCCTGTGTGTGTGAGAGTGTGTGTATTTATGTGTGTTTGTGTGTTAGTGAGTGTGTGTGTGTGGGAGTGTGAGTGTGTGCGCGTGTGTGTGT
Organism: Coilia nasus; assembly: GCA_027475355.1. Lineage (NCBI taxonomy): Eukaryota > Metazoa > Chordata > Actinopteri > Clupeiformes > Engraulidae > Coilia > Coilia nasus. The sequence continues at coordinate 8,943 of CM050215.1, read as the reverse complement.
GTGTGTTAGTATGTGAGTGTGTTTGTGGATATTGGAGGAGTTGGGGGGTTGGGCTAATAAGCTGGGATGACTGGGGCAATGACATAACAGCCAATCATAACTCACACAGCAGTCACAGTAGCCTACACATACGCACATACACACTAGCATAGACCGACCGGCAGACAGACAGACAAACACATACACACTGAGAAAGAATAAGGGGAAAAAAGATAGACAGAATAGCAAGACAAACACGCACACATACACACACACAAAGACATTTCACAGACAGAAACAACTGCATGCAGGCACACACACAGACACACAGACACAAGACAATCCTTGCACGCCTCCACTGAAGTCGAAAGCTTTTAAATGATTTATTTAGGATTTGTGTGAGGGGATGGGGTGGGTGAGAGCTTCAGACAGGCAACATCTCATGTACGGGCTTTCAGAGTGAGCTCATACGTGCTGCAGAAAAGCCACACACATCTCCAGCTGAAAGTAAACTTTGGTGCTTTCGAGTAAATGCACTTAGGCACCTTATCTGCGCCGCCGAGCGCCTGAAACTATGGGGTTCCTTAGCTGAACATGTCTTAATCATCGCATGTGGTCTGTCACAACAAATATACCAACTGACTTGTCAGTGAGCCAATGTCTACGGTTTCTTCTCACCTTAGATGTGCAAGTCATGGATTACTCGTGATGATGCAGCCGTGGTGTGGGAGAAACAATACGTCAAAGCAGATTTATAGTAAATCATTGCTGAGGATAGATCATGGCAATTGTGAGCATGATACGTTTAAGTTCAAGTTAATTTGAAGATATTTTACTTAATAACATTTAGCATGATACTGCATACATGTATACATTTATTTTAATTATGCATTAAATACATTTCAATGTATAACATAACCTTGAAATGACCACAGAACATTACTGTACTGTATATTGATCATTATAGGGGCTTGTCATATTTGCTGGAGCCAAGGTAATCATGATTTCACTAACAGCAAATGCATAATAGGTGGGGCCATCATGCAATTAGTTTTGATCCAGACCGACTGAATTCTAGAGTGTCAGTCAGAGCACTGCAGGTTGCCCAGTCATGATATGAATTCCCTAAATGCCCCACTCATGATAATTGCACTGATAGAATCCTGCCAGGACAAACTGCAGAACATTTTTATCTCAAGTAATGAATTGCGCTCCACTCCCGCCATAGAAAAACTCTCAGAAAATGTCCTGGATGATTCAAAAACCCATTTATTTCAACACAATTGCAACACTGGCAGTTATTGTTTAAAAGAGGCTTATTACAGGCCTCCTCTGTGAAGGTGGCTCTGGTGATAAATGCTCCCTGTTGTGAGGGCGAGAGGATGGAAAGTGACACAGGGACATTCTCATAGGGAAGGGTGCTGCTGCAATACGCTACAAATCCTGCCTCTCGCTGGACAGCCA
>CM050215.1:0-5000 GCA_027475355.1 Coilia nasus | reverse complement strand
CACCACTATAGCCCCCCCCCCCCCAAACAATGATAAAGATAACTTTTCCATTGTAAGTTTGTTGTACTTTTGAACTTTAAATCTGAATCAAAGTGGCATGCCAGTGTCTTTGGAAAGTACTGCTACAGTGTTCTTTAGGGATGTTATGATGACGATAGCTAAGGTAGACTTCCTACTAGGATGACTCCATTCTCCATTCTACTAAGATCACATCCATATTTTCATCACTACTATCACCCAACAGGTGGCTCATATTTGTCTTAAAACTGTCACATCTCATTCACCTCTGTCTAGATGTCCATGGGGTAGCCTCCTCATGTCCTGTATTCCTATATCAACAGGATCTGAGATCTTCTAAACAAAGAGTGGACAGGGGCCTTCAAAGACATTTTTTAACATACTCAAGAGAGTATTATCATTATTTTTGATTTGCTATTGTTATTATGATTTGTGATTGTTATTTTGTTTGCATTGTTGTTACATTCAATTCAACTGTCAAACAGACATTACAGTAGAAATACCACTTATGTTTTGCTCACTGCATTTACACATATTCATATATGTGTATAAGCTGTGTATAAATGGCCTTGCTGCCACAGCATGGTACTATCACTGCTCTTAGTATCTGGATGCAGATTTGGGTAGTAAGTTGTAGCTGCTGCTAGCTGCAACTCTCCCCTCCTCGCTGCTGAGTCGTGATGAGTCATGGATCTGGCAGAGAAACACATGCTAGCAGCGAGCATCCCTCAGAATATCTGGCCACAGTCCAAAGGGTGGGCAGTAGGTGCTACCAACTGTACCTGGCCATGACTTGGAACAGTTGCTTGTGATCAGTGCATTCTGATTATAATTCAGACTGACAGAGGTGTGAGAGAGAGCACTGTTGCAGTAACACAAGACTCAACAGAGTTCCAAACACTTGCCCTTGCTGCCTTGGGGCTTGGAGCATCTCAGCCACATACCCTACTGTTTATCAGGCCAATGCTCCAGAGACTCCAAGGCCTTCCTCTCTCAGCCTAGCAAACAGTGTGCTCTATCTAAGACAGGATGCAAGCAAACACACACCAACACACTCACAAACACGCACGCACGCACGCACGCACGCACACACACACACACACACACACAAACACCATTAACTATCTGTGTACAAATACAGGTCAGAGGTTGAGGTTCCTGTGAGACTCTTGAGCAGCAAAACTCTCATGGCCACTCCAGTCCACAACACACATCTCAGCGCACACAAACACACACACACACACCAACAAAACATCAAAGCAAAACACAACCGAAAGGGAGTAGCTGTTCAGCGAGACTTTGCACTGTGGGATTTGATAAAGTGCTGTGAGGATGTGTTTTCATGTGAGTGCGTTACAAGGCCTTTGGCTTTTATTTGGAGAGGTTTTCAAATCAGGTGTATCTCATCTTGTCTCCTCAGAGTCCACCCCCTGCTCTCACTACACCACAAGAGATCTCAAACACACTTCTACAACACAATAGACAAAACTATGAGATGTCCACAGCTGTACCAAAAACATATAGGAACCCCAGATAAGAAGCACATCAAACATGCCCATCCATGTGCATCAAGGACAGCACTCTGTAGATATCCATTGAGACAATGCTGCATCTCATTAGGCTGGGTTCTTAACCTTCACTCTGGCAGTGGTTTGCAAAGTCTTCGGGTGAATTATTAAAAGGTGAGACTTGTCCTTTGGGAAGAACTGACCCAGACCACTGGAAAACCATCAGATACTCCTCAAAAAGGATGATAATAGCAAGGGTGTTGGAGGTTGTTTTCTTTATTTGCACAATCATAAATAAATAAGTCTGCCACCAAATCCTATTAGCATTTGGTGGCATAATGCCTTCTGTAACATCTGGCCATAACTGAGGTTACTCAGGACATGCCAAACTTTTTTGTTTGTTTGCCGATGCAAAAACGTTTTAATTAGGAGTAGAGGTGTTGCATTTGCATTAAGTCATTCTACATACAACATCTTAATGACTGATGGTCAAGTGGATGCACTGGATGTTCTGTGTGAGGAAAAGTCACCTTGTGGCTCTGGCTCGTGTCACACTCACACTGACTGACTGACAGATGGGGGTCTTTATCAGTCGTGTCCTTGGCCGCCACCTGAATAATCCCATCGTTGTCTTTCTGATGTTAAAATGCACAGGCGGACTCAGACAGAGGAAGTTCAGTCATCTTTAGGCTCCATCTGTGCAGAGAGTAAGGCTGACTCCCCTTGTTATTCTAACTCTGGCTTCAAAAGTTGAATTAATTAACCGATGCAGGTGATTGACAAAATGCAGTGCGAAAACTTTTGGGGCAAGTTGGCAGTGCAGCAAATGAATTTTTTTTTTGAAAATTTCTACTGCATCTGTCATTGGGTTTAAGCCTTGGAAAACACAATGTGGTCTACAGTTTGTTCTCCCTTTTGGACCTACATAACTGCTCTTTGTGTCTACATCTGTAGTCAAAGTTGAAGACGCTGAGTCGCAAAAGCTTTGCTTACTTTGAATGAAACATCAATTTTTATTGACTCTCGGTCTGACCATCTCGCCACTGCTATCCAAAGGTGCCAGACAGCGCTGAAATGGAGGACATGACTGTGTGTTTTTTTTTTGCTGTTTGCCTGACAGATTCACTCAGACATCTCTCTGGCACATCTCCCAAGAAAATGTCTCTATGTGGCTCTCTGAATGCCCACAGAATACCAGCATATGTGATACTGCCAACAAGTTTGAGAGCAAGTGTGTGTGAGTGTGTCTCTCTGTATCTGTGTGTATGTGTGTGACAGAGAAAGAGAGAGAGAGAGAGAGAGAGAGAGAGAGAGAGAGAGAGAGAGAGAGAGAGAGAGAGAGAAGGAGAGCATGTGTGGATGGTGTATGCTTGTGTGAAAAGGGGCTAAGAGTTGGTGGTGAATAGGTGTCTGTAAAATTAAAATTAGGGCTGAGTTTCTGTTCACAGAGCTTCAGAAGGTCTCCCAAGTGGAGAGGGACTATAAAACTCTATCCAGGCTGGGTGAGAAGAACGGCCATTGCTGTGCACTGCCCTCCCATAGGCTCACTGGTAACAGCACCAGGCGTCTGGATACTAAAATATGAGGTGTCAGTCCTGGCTTCAGAAAGTAAAAACTCTGCCATGTTTGGGTTTGTCAGATGATTCCACTGACCTGTCTGATGATTTGTGTTCCCATTAGTATTACCTGCTTCTGAAAATGGTCAAATAGGGTTTTTACTTTCTAAAGGTGACACTGACACCTCTGTCTGAAATGGCAAACTCTTTCGCGCCCATCACCTCTCGCTACAACAGTGGTAACAGAGCAACACCTGTGATGCCTACAGGCCTCCAGCAGGTGGAGCCGGCCAATTACAGCAGAATAAAAACTCAAGCTCCAGACGTGCACGTCCTCTGTAATATCAAAGAGGGAGAGGGTTTTGCCACCATTATTCCCCCCACCCCCTTCTCATCACATAGATTAACTTCAGACACATCCTTTTTAAATGTGACAACATAAAAGGTGTAATCTTCTCAGGAATTATTAGCAAGACAGGAGAGAGGGAGCTATTATGTGCATTTCTCTCTAAGAACTTCTGCTCATCAATCACGAGTTTGTTGTGAAAGAGAAAGCTCCCACATATTGATTAGCAGAAGAGATGTACAAGACTCAGCGCAATTAAAAACAAAATCAAAGCCTAGAAAAAACAACTGGATCAAAAGAGTGTTTCATTTTTGTTTGTTTCCATTTCCAACACATACAGTACATGTCTGAAAAGCAATTAATACAAGCTGGCTTACAGACACTCAAACATTAAAAACTCAAAACAGAACAGCTAATGCATGGTCTAGTCAAACTGATGTCATGTAAGAAAAAGCCTTTTTTCCCTCTCTAAGCTAGGTCAGACAGCTGGCCACAGTCTTGCGCGTTAAGCAGACAGATGTCAGAGCTGACCCACCCCACTCAGTGGGTACATGCTGTAGAGTTTGGGCAACATTGACCACCCCCATTTGCTGGCTTTGCCGCGGAGGAGCCCTGGAGGCCGAGGGAGTGGGGTGGACGAGCCCTAAATGCCCCGCCCTTCGCCTCATTGATTACTGTTCTGCACGTGCACACACACATGTACACAAGCACGCACACAGACATGTACACACACACACACACACACACACACACACACACACACACGCATGCACACACACGCACACACACGCACACACACACACACACACACACACACACACACACACACACACACACACACACACACACACGCACACGCACACATACAGCATCCACACAAGGACAAACACACATATGAGCACACACATACACACACAGACACACACACGCACAAACATGAGACATGCCAGACAAAAACACAGAGACAGACAGCACTCTCTGACTGCAGGCAATGCTAGCCCTGGCAATCCATTTTTTAAAGAAAGCTAAGAAATACGTCTAGCAAGAATCTCAGTAATGTGAGCCCAAGAGAGCAGACATAAAAGGCTGTGCTGAAATCACTGTGATTCATACAAGTTTTTTTAGTAGTAGGGCTGATCAGGGGTAACACTTTTTCCTTTCACTCTAATTAATTATGAGAGTAGGCCTGTTGATCATCATCCACTGGCGTTTTGGTAGTGACTGCCTCAACCTTGACTCTACACACACACACACACACACACACACACACACAAGCGTGCATGCACATACACAAACACACCCATACTCACACACAAGCGTGTGCACACACACGCACACACACGGATAGCACACACACACACACAAACACTCAATCTGTGCCTGTACGGATTCCCAGCAAAACATCCCACTGAAAAGAAACAAAAAAGGCCACACTTGAACACAGCAATGTTGTGACCACATCCAAAACAACAAAGCATTCTGGGATTTCTGTGCTTTTGTTTTTCTGTTAGGCTTTCTCATCAGACCCCTGATGAAAGTGATGGAGAGGGTTGCTAACATCACTATGTATAG
>CM050214.1:38650206-38792572 GCA_027475355.1 Coilia nasus | reverse complement strand
CTATACATAGTGATGTTCTAACCCTAACCCTAACCCTAACCCTAACCCTAACCCTAACCCTAACCCTAACCCTAACCCTAACCCTAACCCTAACCTAACCCTAACCCTAACCCTAACCCTAACCCTAACCCTAACCTAACCCTAACCCTAACCCTAACCCTAACCCTAACCCTAACCCTAACCCCTAACCCTAACCCTAACCCTAACCCTAACCCTAACCCTAACCCTAACCCTAACCCTAACCCTAACCCTAACCCTAACCCTAACCCTAACCCTAACCCTAACCCTAACCCTAACCCTAACCCTAACCCTAACCCTAACCCTAACCCTAACCCTAACCCTAACCCTAACCCTAACCCTAACCCTAACCCTAACCCTAACCCTAACCCTAACCCTAACCCTAACCCTAACCCTAACCCTAACCCTAACCCTAACCCTAACCTAACCCTAACCCTAACCCTAACCTAACCCTAACCCTAACCCTAACCCTAACCCTAACCCTAACCCTAACCCTAACCCTAACCCTAACCCTAACCCTAACCCTAACCTAACCCTAACCCTAACCCTAACCCTAACCCTAACCCTAACCTAACCCTAACCCTAACCCTAACCCTAACCCTAAACCCTAACCCTAACCCTAACCCTAACCCTAACCCTAACCCTAACCCTAACCCTAACCCTAACCCTAACCCTAACCCTAACCCTAACCCTAACCCTAACCCTAACCCTAACCCTAACCCTAACCCTAACCCTAACCCTAACCCTAACCCTAACCCTAACCCTAACCCTAACCCTAACCCTAACCCTAACCCTAACCCTAACCCTAACCCTAACCCTAACCCTAACCCTAACCCTAACCCTAACCCTAACCCTAACCCTAACCCTAACCCTAACCCTAACCCTAACCCTAACCCTAACCCTAACCCTAACCCTAACCCTAACCCTAACCCTAACCCTAACCCTAACCCTAACCCTAACCCTAACCCTAACCCTAACCCTAACCCTAACCCTAACCCTAACCCTAACCCTAACCCTAACCCTAACCCTAACCCTAACCCTAACCCTAACCCTAACCCTAACCCTAACCCTAACCCTAACCCTAACCCTAACCCTAACCCTAACCCTAACCCTAACCCTAACCCTAACCCTAACCCTAACCCTAACCCTAACCCTAACCCTAACCCTAACCCTAACCCTAACCCTAACCCTAACCCTAACCCTAACCCTAACCCTAACCCTAACCCTAACCCTAACCCTAACCCTAACCCTAACCCTAACCCTAACCCTAACCCTAACCCTAACCCTAACCCTAACCCTAACCCTAACCCTAACCCTAACCCTAACCCTAACCCTAACCCTAACCCTAACCCTAACCCTAACCCTAACCCTAACCCTAACCCTAACCCTAACCCTAACCCTAACCCTAACCCTAACCCTAACCCTAACCCTAACCCTAACCCTAACCCTAACCCTAACCCTAACCCTAACCCTAACCCTAACCCTAACCCTAACCCTAACCCTAACCCTAACCCTAACCCTAACCCTAACCCTAACCCTAACCCTAACCCTAACCCTAACCCTAACCCTAACCCTAACCCTAACCCTAACCCTAACCCTAACCCTAACCCTAACCCTAACCCTAACCCTAACCCTAACCCTAACCCTAACCCTAACCCTAACCCTAACCCTAACCCTAACCCTAACCCTAACCCTAACCCTAACCCTAACCCTAACCCTAACCCTAACCCTAACCCTAACCCTAACCCTAACCCTAACCCTAACCCTAACCCTAACCCTAACCCTAACCCTAACCCTAACCCTAACCCTAACCCTAACCCTAACCCTAACCCTAACCCTAACCCTAACCCTAACCCTAACCCTAACCCTAACCCTAACCCTAACCCTAACCCTAACCCTAACCCTAACCCTAACCCTAACCCTAACCCTAACCCTAACCCTAACCCTAACCCTAACCCTAACCCTAACCCTAACCCTAACCCTAACCCTAACCCTAACCCTAACCCTAACCCTAACCCTAACCCTAACCCTAACCCTAACCCTAACCCTAACCCTAACCCTAACCCTAACCCTAACCCTAACCCTAACCCTAACCCTAACCCTAACCCTAACCCTAACCCTAACCCTAACCCTAACCCTAACCCTAACCCTAACCCTAACCCTAACCCTAACCCTAACCCTAACCCTAACCCTAACCCTAACCCTAACCCTAACCCTAACCCTAACCCTAACCCTAACCCTAACCCTAACCCTAACCCTAACCCTAACCCTAACCCTAACCCTAACCCTAACCCTAACCCTAACCCTAACCCTAACCCTAACCCTAACCCTAACCCTAACCCTAACCCTAACCCTAACCCTAACCCTAACCCTAACCCTAACCCTAACCCTAACCCTAACCCTAACCCTAACCCTAACCCTAACCCTAACCCTAACCCTAACCCTAACCCTAACCCTAACCCTAACCCTAACCCTAACCCTAACCCTAACCCTAACCCTAACCCTAACCCTAACCCTAACCCTAACCCTAACCCTAACCCTAACCCTAACCCTAACCCTAACCCTAACCCTAACCCTAACCCTAACCCTAACCCTAACCCTAACCCTAACCCTAACCCTAACCCTAACCCTAACCCTAACCCTAACCCTAACCCTAACCCTAACCCTAACCCTAACCCTAACCCTAACCCTAACCCTAACCCTAACCCTAACCCTAACCCTAACCCTAACCCTAACCCTAACCCTAACCCTAACCCTAACCCTAACCCTAACCCTAACCCTAACCCTAACCCTAACCCTAACCCTAACCCTAACCCTAACCCTAACCCTAACCCTAACCCTAACCCTAACCCTAACCCTAACCCTAACCCTAACCCTAACCCTAACCCTAACCCTAACCCTAACCCTAACCCTAACCCTAACCCTAACCCTAACCCTAACCCTAACCCTAACCCTAACCCTAACCCTAACCCTAACCCTAACCCTAACCCTAACCCTAACCCTAACCCTAACCCTAACCCTAACCCTAACCCTAACCCTAACCCTAACCCTAACCCTAACCCTAACCCTAACCCTAACCCTAACCCTAACCCTAACCCTAACCCTAACCCTAACCCTAACCCTAACCCTAACCCTAACCCTAACCCTAACCCTAACCCTAACCCTAACCCTAACCCTAACCCTAACCCTAACCCTAACCCTAACCCTAACCCTAACCCTAACCCTAACCCTAACCCTAACCCTAACCCTAACCCTAACCCTAACCCTAACCCTAACCCTAACCCTAACCCTAACCCTAACCCTAACCCTAACCCTAACCCTAACCCTAACCCTAACCCTAACCCTAACCCTAACCCTAACCCTAACCCTAACCCTAACCCTAACCCTAACCCTAACCCTAACCCTAACCCTAACCCTAACCCTAACCCTAACCCTAACCCTAACCCTAACCCTAACCCTAACCCTAACCCTAACCCTAACCCTAACCCTAACCCTAACCCTAACCCTAACCCTAACCCTAACCCTAACCCTAACCCTAACCCTAACCCTAACCCTAACCCTAACCCTAACCCTAACCCTAACCCTAACCCTAACCCTAACCCTAACCCTAACCCTAACCCTAACCCTAACCCTAACCCTAACCCTAACCCTAACCCTAACCCTAACCCTAACCCTAACCCTAACCCTAACCCTAACCCTAACCCTAACCCTAACCCTAACCCTAACCCTAACCCTAACCCTAACCCTAACCCTAACCCTAACCCTAACCCTAACCCTAACCCTAACCCTAACCCTAACCCTAACCCTAACCCTAACCCTAACCCTAACCCTAACCCTAACCCTAACCCTAACCCTAACCCTAACCCTAACCCTAACCCTAACCCTAACCCTAACCCTAACCCTAACCCTAACCCTAACCCTAACCCTAACCCTAACCCTAACCCTAACCCTAACCCTAACCCTAACCCTAACCCTAACCCTAACCCTAACCCTAACCCTAACCCTAACCCTAACCCTAACCCTAACCCTAACCCTAACCCTAACCCTAACCCTAACCCTAACCCTAACCCTAACCCTAACCCTAACCCTAACCCTAACCCTAACCCTAACCCTAACCCTAACCCTAACCCTAACCCTAACCCTAACCCTAACCCTAACCCTAACCCTAACCCTAACCCTAACCCTAACCCTAACCCTAACCCTAACCCTAACCCTAACCCTAACCCTAACCCTAACCCTAACCCTAACCCTAACCCTAACCCTAACCCTAACCCTAACCCTAACCCTAACCCTAACCCTAACCCTAACCCTAACCCTAACCCTAACCCTAACCCTAACCCTAACCCTAACCCTAACCCTAACCCTAACCCTAACCCTAACCCTAACCCTAACCCTAACCCTAACCCTAACCCTAACCCTAACCCTAACCCTAACCCTAACCCTAACCCTAACCCTAACCCTAACCCTAACCCTAACCCTAACCCTAACCCTAACCCTAACCCTAACCCTAACCCTAACCCTAACCCTAACCCTAACCCTAACCCTAACCCTAACCCTAACCCTAACCCTAACCCTAACCCTAACCCTAACCCTAACCCTAACCCTAACCCTAACCCTAACCCTAACCCTAACCCTAACCCTAACCCTAACCCTAACCCTAACCCTAACCCTAACCCTAACCCTAACCCTAACCCTAACCCTAACCCTAACCCTAACCCTAACCCTAACCCTAACCCTAACCCTAACCCTAACCCTAACCCTAACCCTAACCCTAACCCTAACCCTAACCCTAACCCTAACCCTAACCCTAACCCTAACCCTAACCCTAACCCTAACCCTAACCCTAACCCTAACCCTAACCCTAACCCTAACCCTAACCCTAACCCTAACCCTAACCCTAACCCTAACCCTAACCCTAACCCTAACCCTAACCCTAACCCTAACCCTAACCCTAACCCTAACCCTAACCCTAACCCTAACCCTAACCCTAACCCTAACCCTAACCCTAACCCTAACCCTAACCCTAACCCTAACCCTAACCCTAACCCTAACCCTAACCCTAACCCTAACCCTAACCCTAACCCTAACCCTAACCCTAACCCTAACCCTAACCCTAACCCTAACCCTAACCCTAACCCTAACCCTAACCCTAACCCTAACCCTAACCCTAACCCTAACCCTAACCCTAACCCTAACCCTAACCCTAACCCTAACCCTAACCCTAACCCTAACCCTAACCCTAACCCTAACCCTAACCCTAACCCTAACCCTAACCCTAACCCTAACCCTAACCCTAACCCTAACCCTAACCCTAACCCTAACCCTAACCCTAACCCTAACCCTAACCCTAACCCTAACCCTAACCCTAACCCTAACCCTAACCCTAACCCTAACCCTAACCCTAACCCTAACCCTAACCCTAACCCTAACCCTAACCCTAACCCTAACCCTAACCCTAACCCTAACCCTAACCCTAACCCTAACCCTAACCCTAACCCTAACCCTAACCCTAACCCTAACCCTAACCCTAACCCTAACCCTAACCCTAACCCTAACCCTAACCCTAACCCTAACCCTAACCCTAACCCTAACCCTAACCCTAACCCTAACCCTAACCCTAACCCTAACCCTAACCCTAACCCTAACCCTAACCCTAACCCTAACCCTAACCCTAACCCTAACCCTAACCCTAACCCTAACCCTAACCCTAACCCTAACCCTAACCCTAACCCTAACCCTAACCCTAACCCTAACCCTAACCCTAACCCTAACCCTAACCCTAACCCTAACCCTAACCCTAACCCTAACCCTAACCCTAACCCTAACCCTAACCCTAACCCTAACCCTAACCCTAACCCTAACCCTAACCCTAACCCTAACCCTAACCCTAACCCTAACCCTAACCCTAACCCTAACCCTAACCCTAACCCTAACCCTAACCCTAACCCTAACCCTAACCCTAACCCTAACCCTAACCCTAACCCTAACCCTAACCCTAACCCTAACCCTAACCCTAACCCTAACCCTAACCCTAACCCTAACCCTAACCCTAACCCTAACCCTAACCCTAACCCTAACCCTAACCCTAACCCTAACCCTAACCCTAACCCTAACCCTAACCCTAACCCTAACCCTAACCCTAACCCTAACCCTAACCCTAACCCTAACCCTAACCCTAACCCTAACCCTAACCCTAACCCTAACCCTAACCCTAACCCTAACCCTAACCCTAACCCTAACCCTAACCCTAACCCTAACCCTAACCCTAACCCTAACCCTAACCCTAACCCTAACCCTAACCCTAACCCTAACCCTAACCCTAACCCTAACCCTAACCCTAACCCTAACCCTAACCCTAACCCTAACCCTAACCCTAACCCTAACCCTAACCCTAACCCTAACCCTAACCCTAACCCTAACCCTAACCCTAACCCTAACCCTAACCCTAACCCTAACCCTAACCCTAACCCTAACCCTAACCCTAACCCTAACCCTAACCCTAACCCTAACCCTAACCCTAACCCTAACCCTAACCCTAACCCTAACCCTAACCCTAACCCTAACCCTAACCCTAACCCTAACCCTAACCCTAACCCTAACCCTAGAATGTATGATGGGATGGGACGATGGGGGTTGGTAGAGGGAAGGACCGTGCTTTTTACTGTACTGTACCATGCGGGCAGTGCGTGTCTTCACGTAGGCCCGCTTTATTACAGTATCGGATTTGATTTAAATTTCCTAACCCTAACCCTAACCCTAACCCTAACCCTAACCCTAACCCTAACCCTAACCCTAACCCTAACCCTAACCCTAGAACCCAACCATACCGAAATCACACAGAACCCAGACACACACCAACCACTCTACGCTCTTATCCTAACAGATTTAACCGCCCTGTACACCCAAACACACAAAATCAAAAGCAACCATCACGCTCAGGAACAAATCCTACTCATACACCCTATCAACCACGCCCTGTCACAACACATCAAAAACAACAATCCAGTGAAACATACCAACAAAAACAAACCAGACTACATACTGAGAAAGAGCCCACACGCCTTCTGAGCCCTAAAGACAGAGACATTGTTATGACGATGCACAACGCCATCATATTGAAGCACCACCTCCTCAACATCACGGACGGCGAAAAAACAGTCGAACCACCTGCCATTACCAATATGACACATCGCTTAACTGAATTCATCAAGCCATTTCTCCCTGATGAAAGCACCCGGGACCTTATTTTGGGAAATGCTAAAAATTGGGCCTGCACTACCCTGTTAGTATTGAGGGATCACTACAGTGACACTCTTGACAAACATATGTCCATGCTACTGTCGGAAGACATAGACGATTGGGAATCGCTATTCGAAATTGCAGCCACCAAGGCCAAACAAAGGCAGGGCAGGAGACTCACGGACCATAACATCCAAATCGCAAAAAATTACATAGAACCTTTTGTAGTAGATCCCTCAGATGATACGTCAGACAGTTCTCCCAACCCAAGACAGGAACATACCACACACGCTAACACACCAGACAACACCACAACAAGCACACACATTCATGATGATCACCTTGGCATCCCAACACATACCTCTACTCCGCAAGCGGATGATACCCCATCTGGCAACCTCATTACATTGGATGAGTGGAACCCACCTGCACCAATATCTCCACTTCCTCCCAGAACAAACCGAAATACACAAGAAACGGACACATGCAACCAATTAGTCACCATTCCTGACACAAATCCACAACACAACAACACCCCAACATCACATCAAACGCCTACACCAACTACACTCCTCTCAACACACAACACACCCAGACAAACTACACTTACATTGACTATCACACCACACAATCCTAATGTACCACAACCACAACACGATCTACCACCTATCAAGGTCAACAGACACCCCACAACCACACTCAAACAAAAGAACTGGACACTCCACATAGCCAAACCCAAACTCATCATTGGAGATTCCAACCTATCAAGAATTACCCAACACAACATACATAACTTACAAATAGACAGCTACCCGGGAGCTTCATTTACACACACAGAATCCTTGATCAACAGGGCCACTTCATCTACCGTTCTACAAAGCATCGTCCTCTCCTTCGGATTAAACAACAAAGCCACCAAAGTTAAAGAAACTACAATCAAACAAATACAAAGAACACTTAAACTGTTACGTGAAAAATTCCCAGGAACCAAAATCTACATCCCTATAATCAATTACTCAAACGGACTCCCATATGCGGAACAGACAACACTTAAAGAATTAAATACTTACATTGAAAAAAATTACCAATTCATCCCACCATTACCGACTGAACAATTCCACACCGAAGCAGACAACATACACTGGACACCTGAAACGGCACGCAACATACTAAAACACTGGACTACTTTTTTAGGTTAGAAAACCCCATAAACCCATCAGGGGACGGGGAACCCGACAACATCCTACGCCTATCAAAACACTTCCAACCTACCACATCACAAATCTCTCTACTCAATAAAGGCCTCACATTTATACCCACACAGAAATACACACGCACCCACAAACAACAACTTCACCAGGACATTCAAACATACCACCGGAGAATTAAATTATCCCTCTTCTTTGAAGACCAACAAAAAACACCACTGCCATTCATACTCCCATCAGATTGGACCCCTAAAGACCAACACCTACCAGACCACCTACACCAACTTATACAACAAGATTTTAAGGATTTCACAAAAATACCTACACAATACACTGAAACACCTAATGTTACACAGGAAGAAATCAGAGCATTAAAACAACTTTCCAACAACCACAACATCATCATAAAACCAGCCGACAAAGGAAACAAAATAGTAATAATGGACAAACAACAATACCTGACAGAAGCATATCACCAACTCAACAACCAAGAATATTACAAAAAATTAGCCCAACCCATCTACCCGGATACAGTCCCCAAAATCAAAACAATATTGGACAACTTGAAAACAAAAAAATTCATCAACACCAAACAACACACGTACTTACAAGGCACCCCACCTATAAGACCTAGACTATTCTATATTCTACCTAAAATACACAAAGACCCTTCTACATGGACTGTTCCCCACACCATCCCTCCCGGCCGTCCCATAGTCTCGGATATAAACAGCGAATCCTACAAAACAGCAGAGTATATAGAACATTTCCTCACACCCCTATCTACAAAACACCCAAGTTATATTAAGGACACCTATCACTTCACCACAATCATTAACAATATCACAATCCCTACCAACGCCTATCTATTTACAATGGACATTAATAGCCTGTACACAAACATCGAGACACCACAAGGACTTTCAGCAGTCAGACAATCCTTCCTAAAACATCCTAATAAAGCACGACCGGACAAGGAATTATTACAACTATTAGAAATCAATTTAAACTACAACGACTTTGAGTTCAACCAGGAATACTACCTACAGACAAAGGGAACAGCTATGGGCAAAAAATTTGCACCTGCCTACGCTAATATTTTCATGGCACATTGGGAAGAGGGGGCTCTAGCTAAATGTCAAAACACTCCACTCCATTATTACAGATATTTAGACGATATATTCGGCATATGGACACACACGGAACAAGACTTCGCACATTTTACACACATTCTCAACACACACTCTCCATCCATCACACTCAAAGCAGAACTACACACCACATCAGTTAACTTTCTAGACACAACAGTTTACAAAGGCAACAAATTCATTGACACGGGAAAACTAGACATTAAAGTTTACTTCAAAGATACAGACACACATGCACTTTTACACAAAAAAAGCTTCCACCCAAGACACACTTTTAAAGGTTTAGTCAAATCACAACTCATACGTTTCCACAGAATATGTACCCAACAAACTGATTTCCTCACAGCCACCAAAACACTATTCAAAGCACTGAAACACAGAAACTACACGCGATCATTTCTAAGACACTGCCTCAAAACATTCCGAAAACAAACACATCACACTACTGATAACATTATCCCACTCATCACAACATACTCCACACCCAATGTACTGATTAACAGGAAACTGAAACATAACTTCAAAACCATTCTACAACAAAACAATTACCTGCCAGACCACAAAATCATTTCCGCACACAGAAGAAACAAAAATTTACAGGACTATCTAGTACATGCCAAAATCAAAACAAACAACACACCTAAACCCAAATACCAAACAGATTCATTTACACATATCAAGTGGTTCTATAATGCTGACAAGACACATATCTACCCCATCACCCACAGGTTGCCTCCTACTACAAAAAATACAGTCTATTTGATATGGTGCAATCAATGCCAAATACAATACGTTGGAGAGACAGGCAATCAACTAACGACACGCCTAACACAACACAGATACAATATCACGAGACACAAACAAACACATTTACCTATAGTCCAACACTTCATTACACACGGCATACGACAACTCAGATGCACAATCATCAAACACGACCCCTCATGGACTACTAAACAACGACAAAAACAGGAAAGACACTGGATATTTACACTCAACACAAAACAACCCACAGGTCTGAACATTAAATAAAGTTACACAACACAACACTTAATCTAGGAAGGACAGTGCCCTTCACTATATGGCACCATGGCCAGAGACGCGGGAATCACCCCCAACCCATCCCTAACCTTAACCCCCTTACCCCAACCCTTAAACCTAACCCCAACCCCAACCCCATCCCTAAACCTAACCCCAACCCTTAAACCTAACCCCAACCCCAACCCCATCCCTAAACCTAACCCCAACCCTTAAACCTAACCCCAATCCCAAACATAACCCCAACCCCCTCATCTCCTACTCCCAGATGACCCCGCGACTGGGCCTTTTTTGCCATATTAGTTATTTTCTTTTACCTAACCGGCCAGATACCTCCTAAACCTAGTGTTGTCAATGCAATAAGCACACTGCAAAAACATCATACATCATACACGCAATAACTCTCAAGACACATCTTAACTTTATTTTGTTTTTAAAGAAGACCTTTATGTCATACAATAACACACACTTCCTAAATATGAAACAATTATCAGAACTCATACAAAGAAAGGACAATTATAATAAATAAAAACCAACCACTTACCATCTACTTACCTCACCATCGACAACTTCGCTGAACAATCCCAATATAATGCAGAAACAACCCAATTTAAACACACGATTATGACATAATACATCGAAACACACAGAATCACGATACAACTCATAGATGGAAAATCCTTTATTTCATAAAGGAACACATATAACTCACAAAAATAATTACCAAAGGATTTATAGGAAACCTACAACGACACCGACCAATCTCCATTACTTACCTTAGATCAGTTCGCCAAACAACCTATCCTAAGAATACCACCACATTAAATAACATAACCTATATACTAAAAATAAACCTACATTTTATATTTTCAACCACTCATTATTGATTTATCCTGCTATAGATGACTTCGCCGAGCAATCCCATTTAATACAAGAACAGCTTAACCTAAACACAAAAGTGTGACACAATACATCAAAATACACAAAGAATCACGACACAAATCATTGTTAGAAAATCCTTTATTTCATACATACAACACGCAAACAATTACTAAAACTCTAAGACCTAAAAGAAAAGCAACAACAAAAACCGACCACTTTTCATCTACTTACCTTTCCACAGATCATTTCGCCGAAAAACCTAACCTAAGAATACCATCATACTATTAAACAAGACTCACACATTATAAATATACCTACATTAAATATAAAACCTACATCAAATATTAAATCAACCACTTACCATTACTTACCTTCGATTTGTAGGAAACCTACATCGACATCGACCAATCTCCATTACTTACCTTAGATCAGTTCGCCGAACAACCTATCCTAAGAATACCACCACATTAAATAACATAACCTATACACTAAAAATAAACCTACATTTTATATTTTCAATCACTCACTATTGATTTATCCTACTATAGATAACTTCGCCGAGCAATCCCATTTAATACAAGAACAGCTTAACCTAAACGCAAAAGTGTGACACAATACATCAAAATACACAAAGTATCACGACACAAATCATTGTTAGAAAATCCTTTATTTCATACATACAACACACAAACAATTACTAAAACTCTAAGACTTAAAAGAAAACCGACAACAAAAACCGACCACTTTTCATCTACTTACCTTTCCACAGATCATTTCGCCGAAAAACCTAACCTAAGAATACCATCACACTATTAAACAAGACCCAAACATTATAAATATACTTACATTAAATATAAAACCTACATCAAATATTAAATCAACCACTTACCATGACTTACCTTCTCATAGAAAACTTCGCCGAACATCTAAACCTACATTAACATCGATTTTCCTTCCATTCGGTACCACGAGTCCAGTTTCGAGGGGAGGAGCCGAGACTATATAAAGGGGAGCTCCCCCAGACCGGCACTCACTCTCACACCACACATCGAAAGGAACACTTCTCTCTGTGCGCACCCTGCAAGCCTGCCTGAAGAAGGTCCCAATAGTGGACCGAAACGCGTCGCAATAGGCTTGCTTACTTGACATTCACTATCTACATTTCATTATAATACATTTTTATTTTTATTTGCTTTGATACAACTATATTACATCTACTGATAAACATTGGACTGACCTATTTACTACACAGATTTGAAATACACTATTTCATCACGATCTTACACACACACACACACCACTCCACAGTTTACATCACAGGACTATACAATTTTATTTTATTGGCTTTGATACAGCCATACTACAACTACTATACAGACCTAAACTACACCACCCTATCACGATATTACACACACACGCACGCATCATTTCACGATCTACATCACATTGATACATTTTCAAGTCTATTTGCTGTGATACAGCCAGACTACAACTACTATACAGATTTGAACTATACCACCCTATCACGATATTACATAAACATACAACACTTCACGGTCTACATCACATTACTATACATTATCAATATTTTTACTTATTTTGATACAGCCATACTACAACCACTACACAGACTTGAACTACAACACCTCATCACGATATTACACACACTCCACTTCTTAGACAAATTCTTTTCACACCTCTAAACACAACAACCAAAGGACAATGTCAGATGATGGTTGGACAGTAGTCCGCTATGGACGAAGACATCACCACAACAACACGAGATCAGTACAACAGTACTCTTCACCCAACAGACAAAACACAAACAGACCACGATATCCTGAGCATGGAACAAGATCTTTCACAGACCATAGAACATATGCACAAGTGGCAGCAACTCCGCCACATCCAGAGAATCCCTACCAAAGACGAACACGAGCACCTTTCCCAAAACGAACACGCCCACCCATCCATTACAGAACACATACACAATTTACAACACCACTAACACATACTGACAACTCCTACCGTCAACGCACACAATCACCTACTCATCACAGAACCCAACCATACCGAAATCACACAGAACCCAGACACACACCAACCACTCTACGCTCTTATCCTAACAGATTTAACCGCCCTGTACACCCAAACACACAAAATCAAAAGCAACCATCACGCTCAGGAACAAATCCTACTCATACACCCTATCAACCACGCCCTGTCACAACACATCAAAAACAACAATCCAGTGAAACATACCAACAAAAACAAACCAGACTACATACTGAGAAAGAGCCCACACGCCTTCTGAGCCCTAAAGACAGAGACATTGTTATGACGATGCACAACGCCATCATATTGAAGCACCACCTCCTCAACATCACGGACGGCGAAAAAACAGTCGAACCACCTGCCATTACCAATATGACACATCGCTTAACTGAATTCATCAAGCCATTTCTCCCTGATGAAAGCACCCGGGACCTTATTTTGGGAAATGCTAAAAATTGGGCCTGCACTACCCTGTTAGTATTGAGGGATCACTACAGTGACACTCTTGACAAACATATGTCCATGCTACTGTCGGAAGACATAGACGATTGGGAATCGCTATTCGAAATTGCAGCCACCAAGGCCAAACAAAGGCAGGGCAGGAGACTCACGGACCATAACATCCAAATCGCAAAAAATTACATAGAACCTTTTGTAGTAGATCCCTCAGATGATACGTCAGACAGTTCTCCCAACCCAAGACAGGAACATACCACACACGCTAACACACCAGACAACACCACAACAAGCACACACATTCATGATGATCACCTTGGCATCCCAACACATACCTCTACTCCGCAAGCGGATGATACCCCATCTGGCAACCTCATTACATTGGATGAGTGGAACCCACCTGCACCAATATCTCCACTTCCTCCCAGAACAAACCGAAATACACAAGAAACGGACACATGCAACCAATTAGTCACCATTCCTGACACAAATCCACAACACAACAACACCCCAACATCACATCAAACGCCTACACCAACTACACTCCTCTCAACACACAACACACCCAGACAAACTACACTTACATTGACTATCACACCACACAATCCTAATGTACCACAACCACAACACGATCTACCACCTATCAAGGTCAACAGACACCCCACAACCACACTCAAACAAAAGAACTGGACACTCCACATAGCCAAACCCAAACTCATCATTGGAGATTCCAACCTATCAAGAATTACCCAACACAACATACATAACTTACAAATAGACAGCTACCCGGGAGCTTCATTTACACACACAGAATCCTTGATCAACAGGGCCACTTCATCTACCGTTCTACAAAGCATCGTCCTCTCCTTCGGATTAAACAACAAAGCCACCAAAGTTAAAGAAACTACAATCAAACAAATACAAAGAACACTTAAACTGTTACGTGAAAAATTCCCAGGAACCAAAATCTACATCCCTATAATCAATTACTCAAACGGACTCCCATATGCGGAACAGACAACACTTAAAGAATTAAATACTTACATTGAAAAAAATTACCAATTCATCCCACCATTACCGACTGAACAATTCCACACCGAAGCAGACAACATACACTGGACACCTGAAACGGCACGCAACATACTAAAACACTGGACTACTTTTTTAGGTTAGAAAACCCCATAAACCCATCAGGGGACGGGGAACCCGACAACATCCTACGCCTATCAAAACACTTCCAACCTACCACATCACAAATCTCTCTACTCAATAAAGGCCTCACATTTATACCCACACAGAAATACACACGCACCCACAAACAACAACTTCACCAGGACATTCAAACATACCACCGGAGAATTAAATTATCCCTCTTCTTTGAAGACCAACAAAAAACACCACTGCCATTCATACTCCCATCAGATTGGACCCCTAAAGACCAACACCTACCAGACCACCTACACCAACTTATACAACAAGATTTTAAGGATTTCACAAAAATACCTACACAATACACTGAAACACCTAATGTTACACAGGAAGAAATCAGAGCATTAAAACAACTTTCCAACAACCACAACATCATCATAAAACCAGCCGACAAAGGAAACAAAATAGTAATAATGGACAAACAACAATACCTGACAGAAGCATATCACCAACTCAACAACCAAGAATATTACAAAAAATTAGCCCAACCCATCTACCCGGATACAGTCCCCAAAATCAAAACAATATTGGACAACTTGAAAACAAAAAAATTCATCAACACCAAACAACACACGTACTTACAAGGCACCCCACCTATAAGACCTAGACTATTCTATATTCTACCTAAAATACACAAAGACCCTTCTACATGGACTGTTCCCCACACCATCCCTCCCGGCCGTCCCATAGTCTCGGATATAAACAGCGAATCCTACAAAACAGCAGAGTATATAGAACATTTCCTCACACCCCTATCTACAAAACACCCAAGTTATATTAAGGACACCTATCACTTCACCACAATCATTAACAATATCACAATCCCTACCAACGCCTATCTATTTACAATGGACATTAATAGCCTGTACACAAACATCGAGACACCACAAGGACTTTCAGCAGTCAGACAATCCTTCCTAAAACATCCTAATAAAGCACGACCGGACAAGGAATTATTACAACTATTAGAAATCAATTTAAACTACAACGACTTTGAGTTCAACCAGGAATACTACCTACAGACAAAGGGAACAGCTATGGGCAAAAAATTTGCACCTGCCTACGCTAATATTTTCATGGCACATTGGGAAGAGGGGGCTCTAGCTAAATGTCAAAACACTCCACTCCATTATTACAGATATTTAGACGATATATTCGGCATATGGACACACACGGAACAAGACTTCGCACATTTTACACACATTCTCAACACACACTCTCCATCCATCACACTCAAAGCAGAACTACACACCACATCAGTTAACTTTCTAGACACAACAGTTTACAAAGGCAACAAATTCATTGACACGGGAAAACTAGACATTAAAGTTTACTTCAAAGATACAGACACACATGCACTTTTACACAAAAAAAGCTTCCACCCAAGACACACTTTTAAAGGTTTAGTCAAATCACAACTCATACGTTTCCACAGAATATGTACCCAACAAACTGATTTCCTCACAGCCACCAAAACACTATTCAAAGCACTGAAACACAGAAACTACACGCGATCATTTCTAAGACACTGCCTCAAAACATTCCGAAAACAAACACATCACACTACTGATAACATTATCCCACTCATCACAACATACTCCACACCCAATGTACTGATTAACAGGAAACTGAAACATAACTTCAAAACCATTCTACAACAAAACAATTACCTGCCAGACCACAAAATCATTTCCGCACACAGAAGAAACAAAAATTTACAGGACTATCTAGTACATGCCAAAATCAAAACAAACAACACACCTAAACCCAAATACCAAACAGATTCATTTACACATATCAAGTGGTTCTATAATGCTGACAAGACACATATCTACCCCATCACCCACAGGTTGCCTCCTACTACAAAAAATACAGTCTATTTGATATGGTGCAATCAATGCCAAATACAATACGTTGGAGAGACAGGCAATCAACTAACGACACGCCTAACACAACACAGATACAATATCACGAGACACAAACAAACACATTTACCTATAGTCCAACACTTCATTACACACGGCATACGACAACTCAGATGCACAATCATCAAACACGACCCCTCATGGACTACTAAACAACGACAAAAACAGGAAAGACACTGGATATTTACACTCAACACAAAACAACCCACAGGTCTGAACATTAAATAAAGTTACACAACACAACACTTAATCTAGGAAGGACAGTGCCCTTCACTATATGGCACCATGGCCAGAGACGCGGGAATCACCCCCAACCCATCCCTAACCTTAACCCCCTTACCCCAACCCTTAAACCTAACCCCAACCCCAACCCCATCCCTAAACCTAACCCCAACCCTTAAACCTAACCCCAACCCCAACCCCATCCCTAAACCTAACCCCAACCCTTAAACCTAACCCCAATCCCAAACATAACCCCAACCCCCTCATCTCCTACTCCCAGATGACCCCGCGACTGGGCCTTTTTTGCCATATTAGTTATTTTCTTTTACCTAACCCTAACCCTAACCCTAACCCTAACCCTAACCCTAACCCACACCCTAAACATAACCCCAACTAGGCGGACTGTTACAACCCCAATTTGGATGATTAACCCCAATTAGTGGACTACCCTAACCCTATAATTGGAAGAATTAACCCTAATTTGGTGAACCTTAACCTAACCCGACTTTGGAAGCGCTAATCCTAATTGGGATAGTGAACTGATGCGAACGGAGCGTCTCAGGGGGAGGTGAACTGTGAAGGAAGGTAAAGCTACATGATGAATGTGCCCGCAGGAGGAATGTGCCCAGAGTTCCCGTGAGGGGGGAGGTGAACCCGTGTATGGCCAGTGCCCATCCTGAGCTCCACCTCGGTGGGGACAGGCTTACTTACCTTTACCTAACCTTGCGAGTGCCTGCACGGGATCTGCCTTCTGTGAGAGAAAGACTGACCTCCACAGATCTGCCGTCTGATGGCAAAGTGACCAGCAGATCTGCCCGGTTTGGACCTGCAAAGAAAAAGAACAGTTAGCAAAAGGGACAAACAAAACAACAAAATGGCACACTTACCTGTTGGATGTGGAAGAAAAACAAACACCTGTAAAGAAAAAAGACAGAGATCAACAAATTGATACACCAAAATAAACAAAAAGATATATACTTACTTGTTAGATGCTCAGAACCCCTAAAAAAGGAAGAAAAAGTACAAAAATACTTATAATAAACCTAAAAGAGGTTTATTTTAAACCCCATAAAAAAGAAGGGAAGCAAAATTATACTAGAAGAATTGAAGCCCAAAAAGAGGCATATTTTGAAAACTCAAACAAAAAAGGCGATGCGACTGGAGAGTATAAAAGGAGAAACCGAGCGCAGAGCTGTCATTTCTATTTGGAGCCTCGAGGACTCAACATACCCCACAGATGGATGAAGACACAAAAAGTTGTCAGAATGAAGACTACATATGGTAAGCTAAACTAAGCTACACCCAAGAGGAAGAACACCACTCGGCAGAACACCAAAACTGGTGAGATGAATTTTTTGGCTACTCTATCACACTATAAAGACCCTCAAGACCGAAATTTAAAGCTAAAATAAGCTACATAACAAAGCTAAGAGAAGCAGGAAGATAAGCTAAAATAAGCTAAACCTTGAACTAAAGTGAAGCCAAAATGGGCACAGGAAGCTAAAATAAGCTACGTTAAAGCTAAAAAAAGCTAAAATAAGCTGAACTAAAGCTAACATGAATAAAGACTAAGGCCAAAATAGGCATGAAGAAAAAAACTAAGAAGTTAAAGCCAAGATGAGCAACAGTAAGAAGAGACAAATGACTACACAAACACAAGGAGGATTTGAAAACAACAATTTTTTGTCGGGTGTGATAGATAGAAAGCCCTTTGAAGTACCATTGCCGAAGTCATCTTGGGCCAAAATCCTGTGGAGGAAAAACAAAAGTTAAAACTGGGAACAAGATAAAGCTAAATTAGACATTCATATACCCCACTAATTAAGAAGAAAGCTAAATTAAGCATCTACAAAAGCCCAAAAGAGCCCCTACCATGCCTGATGAGGACGAAGGAGTCCGAAACGCGTCGCAGAAATGGGACCTATTTGCTAATCCCCACACCTACCCACACCCTAAACATAACCCCAACTAGGCGGACTGTTACAACCCCAATTTGGATGATTAACCCCAATTAGTGGACTACCCTAACCCTATAATTGGAAGAATTAACCCTAATTTGGTGAACCTTAACCTAACCCGACTTTGGAAGCGCTAATCCTAATTGGGATAGTGAACTGATGCGAACGGAGCGTCTCAGGGGGAGGTGAACTGTGAAGGAAGGTAAAGCTACATGATGAATGTGCCCGCAGGAGGAATGTGCCCAGAGTTCCCGTGAGGGGGGAGGTGAACCCGTGTATGGCCAGTGCCCATCCTGAGCTCCACCTCGGTGGGGACAGGCTTACTTACCTTTACCTAACCTTGCGAGTGCCTGCACGGGATCTGCCTTCTGTGAGAGAAAGACTGACCTCCACAGATCTGCCGTCTGATGGCAAAGTGACCAGCAGATCTGCCCGGTTTGGACCTGCAAAGAAAAAGAACAGTTAGCAAAAGGGACAAACAAAACAACAAAATGGCACACTTACCTGTTGGATGTGGAAGAAAAACAAACACCTGTAAAGAAAAAAGACAGAGATCAACAAATTGATACACCAAAATAAACAAAAAGATATATACTTACTTGTTAGATGCTCAGAACCCCTAAAAAAGGAAGAAAAAGTACAAAAATACTTATAATAAACCTAAAAGAGGTTTATTTTAAACCCCATAAAAAAGAAGGGAAGCAAAATTATACTAGAAGAATTGAAGCCCAAAAAGAGGCATATTTTGAAAACTCAAACAAAAAAGGCGATGCGACTGGAGAGTATAAAAGGAGAAACCGAGCGCAGAGCTGTCATTTCTATTTGGAGCCTCGAGGACTCAACATACCCCACAGATGGATGAAGACACAAAAAGTTGTCAGAATGAAGACTACATATGGTAAGCTAAACTAAGCTACACCCAAGAGGAAGAACACCACTCGGCAGAACACCAAAACTGGTGAGATGAATTTTTTGGCTACTCTATCACACTATAAAGACCCTCAAGACCGAAATTTAAAGCTAAAATAAGCTACATAACAAAGCTAAGAGAAGCAGGAAGATAAGCTAAAATAAGCTAAACCTTGAACTAAAGTGAAGCCAAAATGGGCACAGGAAGCTAAAATAAGCTACGTTAAAGCTAAAAAAAGCTAAAATAAGCTGAACTAAAGCTAACATGAATAAAGACTAAGGCCAAAATAGGCATGAAGAAAAAAACTAAGAAGTTAAAGCCAAGATGAGCAACAGTAAGAAGAGACAAATGACTACACAAACACAAGGAGGATTTGAAAACAACAATTTTTTGTCGGGTGTGATAGATAGAAAGCCCTTTGAAGTACCATTGCCGAAGTCATCTTGGGCCAAAATCCTGTGGAGGAAAAACAAAAGTTAAAACTGGGAACAAGATAAAGCTAAATTAGACATTCATATACCCCACTAATTAAGAAGAAAGCTAAATTAAGCATCTACAAAAGCCCAAAAGAGCCCCTACCATGCCTGATGAGGACGAAGGAGTCCGAAACGCGTCGCAGAAATGGGACCTATTTGCTAATCCCCACACCTACCCACACCCTAAACATAACCCCAACTAGGCGGACTGTTACAACCCCAATTTGGATGATTAACCCCAATTAGTGGACTACCCTAACCCTATAATTGGAAGAATTAACCCTAATTTGGTGAACCTTAACCTAACCCGACTTTGGAAGCGCTAATCCTAATTGGGATAGTGAACTGATGCGAACGGAGCGTCTCAGGGGGAGGTGAACTGTGAAGGAAGGTAAAGCTACATGATGAATGTGCCCGCAGGAGGAATGTGCCCAGAGTTCCCGTGAGGGGGGAGGTGAACCCGTGTATGGCCAGTGCCCATCCTGAGCTCCACCTCGGTGGGGACAGGCTTACTTACCTTTACCTAACCTTGCGAGTGCCTGCACGGGATCTGCCTTCTGTGAGAGAAAGACTGACCTCCACAGATCTGCCGTCTGATGGCAAAGTGACCAGCAGATCTGCCCGGTTTGGACCTGCAAAGAAAAAGAACAGTTAGCAAAAGGGACAAACAAAACAACAAAATGGCACACTTACCTGTTGGATGTGGAAGAAAAACAAACACCTGTAAAGAAAAAAGACAGAGATCAACAAATTGATACACCAAAATAAACAAAAAGATATATACTTACTTGTTAGATGCTCAGAACCCCTAAAAAAGGAAGAAAAAGTACAAAAATACTTATAATAAACCTAAAAGAGGTTTATTTTAAACCCCATAAAAAAGAAGGGAAGCAAAATTATACTAGAAGAATTGAAGCCCAAAAAGAGGCATATTTTGAAAACTCAAACAAAAAAGGCGATGCGACTGGAGAGTATAAAAGGAGAAACCGAGCGCAGAGCTGTCATTTCTATTTGGAGCCTCGAGGACTCAACATACCCCACAGATGGATGAAGACACAAAAAGTTGTCAGAATGAAGACTACATATGGTAAGCTAAACTAAGCTACACCCAAGAGGAAGAACACCACTCGGCAGAACACCAAAACTGGTGAGATGAATTTTTTGGCTACTCTATCACACTATAAAGACCCTCAAGACCGAAATTTAAAGCTAAAATAAGCTACATAACAAAGCTAAGAGAAGCAGGAAGATAAGCTAAAATAAGCTAAACCTTGAACTAAAGTGAAGCCAAAATGGGCACAGGAAGCTAAAATAAGCTACGTTAAAGCTAAAAAAAGCTAAAATAAGCTGAACTAAAGCTAACATGAATAAAGACTAAGGCCAAAATAGGCATGAAGAAAAAAACTAAGAAGTTAAAGCCAAGATGAGCAACAGTAAGAAGAGACAAATGACTACACAAACACAAGGAGGATTTGAAAACAACAATTTTTTGTCGGGTGTGATAGATAGAAAGCCCTTTGAAGTACCATTGCCGAAGTCATCTTGGGCCAAAATCCTGTGGAGGAAAAACAAAAGTTAAAACTGGGAACAAGATAAAGCTAAATTAGACATTCATATACCCCACTAATTAAGAAGAAAGCTAAATTAAGCATCTACAAAAGCCCAAAAGAGCCCCTACCATGCCTGATGAGGACGAAGGAGTCCGAAACGCGTCGCAGAAATGGGACCTATTTGCTAATCCCCACACCTACCCACACCCTAAACATAACCCCAACTAGGCGGACTGTTACAACCCCAATTTGGATGATTAACCCCAATTAGTGGACTACCCTAACCCTATAATTGGAAGAATTAACCCTAATTTGGTGAACCTTAACCTAACCCGACTTTGGAAGCGCTAATCCTAATTGGGATAGTGAACTGATGCGAACGGAGCGTCTCAGGGGGAGGTGAACTGTGAAGGAAGGTAAAGCTACATGATGAATGTGCCCGCAGGAGGAATGTGCCCAGAGTTCCCGTGAGGGGGGAGGTGAACCCGTGTATGGCCAGTGCCCATCCTGAGCTCCACCTCGGTGGGGACAGGCTTACTTACCTTTACCTAACCTTGCGAGTGCCTGCACGGGATCTGCCTTCTGTGAGAGAAAGACTGACCTCCACAGATCTGCCGTCTGATGGCAAAGTGACCAGCAGATCTGCCCGGTTTGGACCTGCAAAGAAAAAGAACAGTTAGCAAAAGGGACAAACAAAACAACAAAATGGCACACTTACCTGTTGGATGTGGAAGAAAAACAAACACCTGTAAAGAAAAAAGACAGAGATCAACAAATTGATACACCAAAATAAACAAAAAGATATATACTTACTTGTTAGATGCTCAGAACCCCTAAAAAAGGAAGAAAAAGTACAAAAATACTTATAATAAACCTAAAAGAGGTTTATTTTAAACCCCATAAAAAAGAAGGGAAGCAAAATTATACTAGAAGAATTGAAGCCCAAAAAGAGGCATATTTTGAAAACTCAAACAAAAAAGGCGATGCGACTGGAGAGTATAAAAGGAGAAACCGAGCGCAGAGCTGTCATTTCTATTTGGAGCCTCGAGGACTCAACATACCCCACAGATGGATGAAGACACAAAAAGTTGTCAGAATGAAGACTACATATGGTAAGCTAAACTAAGCTACACCCAAGAGGAAGAACACCACTCGGCAGAACACCAAAACTGGTGAGATGAATTTTTTGGCTACTCTATCACACTATAAAGACCCTCAAGACCGAAATTTAAAGCTAAAATAAGCTACATAACAAAGCTAAGAGAAGCAGGAAGATAAGCTAAAATAAGCTAAACCTTGAACTAAAGTGAAGCCAAAATGGGCACAGGAAGCTAAAATAAGCTACGTTAAAGCTAAAAAAAGCTAAAATAAGCTGAACTAAAGCTAACATGAATAAAGACTAAGGCCAAAATAGGCATGAAGAAAAAAACTAAGAAGTTAAAGCCAAGATGAGCAACAGTAAGAAGAGACAAATGACTACACAAACACAAGGAGGATTTGAAAACAACAATTTTTTGTCGGGTGTGATAGATAGAAAGCCCTTTGAAGTACCATTGCCGAAGTCATCTTGGGCCAAAATCCTGTGGAGGAAAAACAAAAGTTAAAACTGGGAACAAGATAAAGCTAAATTAGACATTCATATACCCCACTAATTAAGAAGAAAGCTAAATTAAGCATCTACAAAAGCCCAAAAGAGCCCCTACCATGCCTGATGAGGACGAAGGAGTCCGAAACGCGTCGCAGAAATGGGACCTATTTGCTAATCCCCACACCTACCCACACCCTAAACATAACCCCAACTAGGCGGACTGTTACAACCCCAATTTGGATGATTAACCCCAATTAGTGGACTACCCTAACCCTATAATTGGAAGAATTAACCCTAATTTGGTGAACCTTAACCTAACCCGACTTTGGAAGCGCTAATCCTAATTGGGATAGTGAACTGATGCGAACGGAGCGTCTCAGGGGGAGGTGAACTGTGAAGGAAGGTAAAGCTACATGATGAATGTGCCCGCAGGAGGAATGTGCCCAGAGTTCCCGTGAGGGGGGAGGTGAACCCGTGTATGGCCAGTGCCCATCCTGAGCTCCACCTCGGTGGGGACAGGCTTACTTACCTTTACCTAACCTTGCGAGTGCCTGCACGGGATCTGCCTTCTGTGAGAGAAAGACTGACCTCCACAGATCTGCCGTCTGATGGCAAAGTGACCAGCAGATCTGCCCGGTTTGGACCTGCAAAGAAAAAGAACAGTTAGCAAAAGGGACAAACAAAACAACAAAATGGCACACTTACCTGTTGGATGTGGAAGAAAAACAAACACCTGTAAAGAAAAAAGACAGAGATCAACAAATTGATACACCAAAATAAACAAAAAGATATATACTTACTTGTTAGATGCTCAGAACCCCTAAAAAAGGAAGAAAAAGTACAAAAATACTTATAATAAACCTAAAAGAGGTTTATTTTAAACCCCATAAAAAAGAAGGGAAGCAAAATTATACTAGAAGAATTGAAGCCCAAAAAGAGGCATATTTTGAAAACTCAAACAAAAAAGGCGATGCGACTGGAGAGTATAAAAGGAGAAACCGAGCGCAGAGCTGTCATTTCTATTTGGAGCCTCGAGGACTCAACATACCCCACAGATGGATGAAGACACAAAAAGTTGTCAGAATGAAGACTACATATGGTAAGCTAAACTAAGCTACACCCAAGAGGAAGAACACCACTCGGCAGAACACCAAAACTGGTGAGATGAATTTTTTGGCTACTCTATCACACTATAAAGACCCTCAAGACCGAAATTTAAAGCTAAAATAAGCTACATAACAAAGCTAAGAGAAGCAGGAAGATAAGCTAAAATAAGCTAAACCTTGAACTAAAGTGAAGCCAAAATGGGCACAGGAAGCTAAAATAAGCTACGTTAAAGCTAAAAAAAGCTAAAATAAGCTGAACTAAAGCTAACATGAATAAAGACTAAGGCCAAAATAGGCATGAAGAAAAAAACTAAGAAGTTAAAGCCAAGATGAGCAACAGTAAGAAGAGACAAATGACTACACAAACACAAGGAGGATTTGAAAACAACAATTTTTTGTCGGGTGTGATAGATAGAAAGCCCTTTGAAGTACCATTGCCGAAGTCATCTTGGGCCAAAATCCTGTGGAGGAAAAACAAAAGTTAAAACTGGGAACAAGATAAAGCTAAATTAGACATTCATATACCCCACTAATTAAGAAGAAAGCTAAATTAAGCATCTACAAAAGCCCAAAAGAGCCCCTACCATGCCTGATGAGGACGAAGGAGTCCGAAACGCGTCGCAGAAATGGGACCTATTTGCTAATCCCCACACCTACCCACACCCTAAACATAACCCCAACTAGGCGGACTGTTACAACCCCAATTTGGATGATTAACCCCAATTAGTGGACTACCCTAACCCTATAATTGGAAGAATTAACCCTAATTTGGTGAACCTTAACCTAACCCGACTTTGGAAGCGCTAATCCTAATTGGGATAGTGAACTGATGCGAACGGAGCGTCTCAGGGGGAGGTGAACTGTGAAGGAAGGTAAAGCTACATGATGAATGTGCCCGCAGGAGGAATGTGCCCAGAGTTCCCGTGAGGGGGGAGGTGAACCCGTGTATGGCCAGTGCCCATCCTGAGCTCCACCTCGGTGGGGACAGGCTTACTTACCTTTACCTAACCTTGCGAGTGCCTGCACGGGATCTGCCTTCTGTGAGAGAAAGACTGACCTCCACAGATCTGCCGTCTGATGGCAAAGTGACCAGCAGATCTGCCCGGTTTGGACCTGCAAAGAAAAAGAACAGTTAGCAAAAGGGACAAACAAAACAACAAAATGGCACACTTACCTGTTGGATGTGGAAGAAAAACAAACACCTGTAAAGAAAAAAGACAGAGATCAACAAATTGATACACCAAAATAAACAAAAAGATATATACTTACTTGTTAGATGCTCAGAACCCCTAAAAAAGGAAGAAAAAGTACAAAAATACTTATAATAAACCTAAAAGAGGTTTATTTTAAACCCCATAAAAAAGAAGGGAAGCAAAATTATACTAGAAGAATTGAAGCCCAAAAAGAGGCATATTTTGAAAACTCAAACAAAAAAGGCGATGCGACTGGAGAGTATAAAAGGAGAAACCGAGCGCAGAGCTGTCATTTCTATTTGGAGCCTCGAGGACTCAACATACCCCACAGATGGATGAAGACACAAAAAGTTGTCAGAATGAAGACTACATATGGTAAGCTAAACTAAGCTACACCCAAGAGGAAGAACACCACTCGGCAGAACACCAAAACTGGTGAGATGAATTTTTTGGCTACTCTATCACACTATAAAGACCCTCAAGACCGAAATTTAAAGCTAAAATAAGCTACATAACAAAGCTAAGAGAAGCAGGAAGATAAGCTAAAATAAGCTAAACCTTGAACTAAAGTGAAGCCAAAATGGGCACAGGAAGCTAAAATAAGCTACGTTAAAGCTAAAAAAAGCTAAAATAAGCTGAACTAAAGCTAACATGAATAAAGACTAAGGCCAAAATAGGCATGAAGAAAAAAACTAAGAAGTTAAAGCCAAGATGAGCAACAGTAAGAAGAGACAAATGACTACACAAACACAAGGAGGATTTGAAAACAACAATTTTTTGTCGGGTGTGATAGATAGAAAGCCCTTTGAAGTACCATTGCCGAAGTCATCTTGGGCCAAAATCCTGTGGAGGAAAAACAAAAGTTAAAACTGGGAACAAGATAAAGCTAAATTAGACATTCATATACCCCACTAATTAAGAAGAAAGCTAAATTAAGCATCTACAAAAGCCCAAAAGAGCCCCTACCATGCCTGATGAGGACGAAGGAGTCCGAAACGCGTCGCAGAAATGGGACCTATTTGCTAATCCCCACACCTACCCACACCCTAAACATAACCCCAACTAGGCGGACTGTTACAACCCCAATTTGGATGATTAACCCCAATTAGTGGACTACCCTAACCCTATAATTGGAAGAATTAACCCTAATTTGGTGAACCTTAACCTAACCCGACTTTGGAAGCGCTAATCCTAATTGGGATAGTGAACTGATGCGAACGGAGCGTCTCAGGGGGAGGTGAACTGTGAAGGAAGGTAAAGCTACATGATGAATGTGCCCGCAGGAGGAATGTGCCCAGAGTTCCCGTGAGGGGGGAGGTGAACCCGTGTATGGCCAGTGCCCATCCTGAGCTCCACCTCGGTGGGGACAGGCTTACTTACCTTTACCTAACCTTGCGAGTGCCTGCACGGGATCTGCCTTCTGTGAGAGAAAGACTGACCTCCACAGATCTGCCGTCTGATGGCAAAGTGACCAGCAGATCTGCCCGGTTTGGACCTGCAAAGAAAAAGAACAGTTAGCAAAAGGGACAAACAAAACAACAAAATGGCACACTTACCTGTTGGATGTGGAAGAAAAACAAACACCTGTAAAGAAAAAAGACAGAGATCAACAAATTGATACACCAAAATAAACAAAAAGATATATACTTACTTGTTAGATGCTCAGAACCCCTAAAAAAGGAAGAAAAAGTACAAAAATACTTATAATAAACCTAAAAGAGGTTTATTTTAAACCCCATAAAAAAGAAGGGAAGCAAAATTATACTAGAAGAATTGAAGCCCAAAAAGAGGCATATTTTGAAAACTCAAACAAAAAAGGCGATGCGACTGGAGAGTATAAAAGGAGAAACCGAGCGCAGAGCTGTCATTTCTATTTGGAGCCTCGAGGACTCAACATACCCCACAGATGGATGAAGACACAAAAAGTTGTCAGAATGAAGACTACATATGGTAAGCTAAACTAAGCTACACCCAAGAGGAAGAACACCACTCGGCAGAACACCAAAACTGGTGAGATGAATTTTTTGGCTACTCTATCACACTATAAAGACCCTCAAGACCGAAATTTAAAGCTAAAATAAGCTACATAACAAAGCTAAGAGAAGCAGGAAGATAAGCTAAAATAAGCTAAACCTTGAACTAAAGTGAAGCCAAAATGGGCACAGGAAGCTAAAATAAGCTACGTTAAAGCTAAAAAAAGCTAAAATAAGCTGAACTAAAGCTAACATGAATAAAGACTAAGGCCAAAATAGGCATGAAGAAAAAAACTAAGAAGTTAAAGCCAAGATGAGCAACAGTAAGAAGAGACAAATGACTACACAAACACAAGGAGGATTTGAAAACAACAATTTTTTGTCGGGTGTGATAGATAGAAAGCCCTTTGAAGTACCATTGCCGAAGTCATCTTGGGCCAAAATCCTGTGGAGGAAAAACAAAAGTTAAAACTGGGAACAAGATAAAGCTAAATTAGACATTCATATACCCCACTAATTAAGAAGAAAGCTAAATTAAGCATCTACAAAAGCCCAAAAGAGCCCCTACCATGCCTGATGAGGACGAAGGAGTCCGAAACGCGTCGCAGAAATGGGACCTATTTGCTAATCCCCACACCTACCCACACCCTAAACATAACCCCAACTAGGCGGACTGTTACAACCCCAATTTGGATGATTAACCCCAATTAGTGGACTACCCTAACCCTATAATTGGAAGAATTAACCCTAATTTGGTGAACCTTAACCTAACCCGACTTTGGAAGCGCTAATCCTAATTGGGATAGTGAACTGATGCGAACGGAGCGTCTCAGGGGGAGGTGAACTGTGAAGGAAGGTAAAGCTACATGATGAATGTGCCCGCAGGAGGAATGTGCCCAGAGTTCCCGTGAGGGGGGAGGTGAACCCGTGTATGGCCAGTGCCCATCCTGAGCTCCACCTCGGTGGGGACAGGCTTACTTACCTTTACCTAACCTTGCGAGTGCCTGCACGGGATCTGCCTTCTGTGA
Source organism: Coilia nasus (assembly GCA_027475355.1). NCBI lineage: Eukaryota > Metazoa > Chordata > Actinopteri > Clupeiformes > Engraulidae > Coilia > Coilia nasus. The sequence goes on along the minus strand of CM050214.1, from coordinate 38,763,390 downwards.
GAGAAAGACTGACCTCCACAGATCTGCCGTCTGATGGCAAAGTGACCAGCAGATCTGCCCGGTTTGGACCTGCAAAGAAAAAGAACAGTTAGCAAAAGGGACAAACAAAACAACAAAATGGCACACTTACCTGTTGGATGTGGAAGAAAAACAAACACCTGTAAAGAAAAAAGACAGAGATCAACAAATTGATACACCAAAATAAACAAAAAGATATATACTTACTTGTTAGATGCTCAGAACCCCTAAAAAAGGAAGAAAAAGTACAAAAATACTTATAATAAACCTAAAAGAGGTTTATTTTAAACCCCATAAAAAAGAAGGGAAGCAAAATTATACTAGAAGAATTGAAGCCCAAAAAGAGGCATATTTTGAAAACTCAAACAAAAAAGGCGATGCGACTGGAGAGTATAAAAGGAGAAACCGAGCGCAGAGCTGTCATTTCTATTTGGAGCCTCGAGGACTCAACATACCCCACAGATGGATGAAGACACAAAAAGTTGTCAGAATGAAGACTACATATGGTAAGCTAAACTAAGCTACACCCAAGAGGAAGAACACCACTCGGCAGAACACCAAAACTGGTGAGATGAATTTTTTGGCTACTCTATCACACTATAAAGACCCTCAAGACCGAAATTTAAAGCTAAAATAAGCTACATAACAAAGCTAAGAGAAGCAGGAAGATAAGCTAAAATAAGCTAAACCTTGAACTAAAGTGAAGCCAAAATGGGCACAGGAAGCTAAAATAAGCTACGTTAAAGCTAAAAAAAGCTAAAATAAGCTGAACTAAAGCTAACATGAATAAAGACTAAGGCCAAAATAGGCATGAAGAAAAAAACTAAGAAGTTAAAGCCAAGATGAGCAACAGTAAGAAGAGACAAATGACTACACAAACACAAGGAGGATTTGAAAACAACAATTTTTTGTCGGGTGTGATAGATAGAAAGCCCTTTGAAGTACCATTGCCGAAGTCATCTTGGGCCAAAATCCTGTGGAGGAAAAACAAAAGTTAAAACTGGGAACAAGATAAAGCTAAATTAGACATTCATATACCCCACTAATTAAGAAGAAAGCTAAATTAAGCATCTACAAAAGCCCAAAAGAGCCCCTACCATGCCTGATGAGGACGAAGGAGTCCGAAACGCGTCGCAGAAATGGGACCTATTTGCTAATCCCCACACCTACCCACACCCTAAACATAACCCCAACTAGGCGGACTGTTACAACCCCAATTTGGATGATTAACCCCAATTAGTGGACTACCCTAACCCTATAATTGGAAGAATTAACCCTAATTTGGTGAACCTTAACCTAACCCGACTTTGGAAGCGCTAATCCTAATTGGGATAGTGAACTGATGCGAACGGAGCGTCTCAGGGGGAGGTGAACTGTGAAGGAAGGTAAAGCTACATGATGAATGTGCCCGCAGGAGGAATGTGCCCAGAGTTCCCGTGAGGGGGGAGGTGAACCCGTGTATGGCCAGTGCCCATCCTGAGCTCCACCTCGGTGGGGACAGGCTTACTTACCTTTACCTAACCTTGCGAGTGCCTGCACGGGATCTGCCTTCTGTGAGAGAAAGACTGACCTCCACAGATCTGCCGTCTGATGGCAAAGTGACCAGCAGATCTGCCCGGTTTGGACCTGCAAAGAAAAAGAACAGTTAGCAAAAGGGACAAACAAAACAACAAAATGGCACACTTACCTGTTGGATGTGGAAGAAAAACAAACACCTGTAAAGAAAAAAGACAGAGATCAACAAATTGATACACCAAAATAAACAAAAAGAATATACTTACTTGTTAGATGCTCAGAACCCCTAAAAAAGGAAGAAAAAGTACAAAAATACTTATAATAAACCTAAAAGAGGTTTATTTTAAACCCCATAAAAAAGAAGGGAAGCAAAATTATACTAGAAGAATTGAAGCCCAAAAAGAGGCATATTTTGAAAACTCAAACAAAAAAGGCGATGCGACTGGAGAGTATAAAAGGAGAAACCGAGCGCAGAGCTGTCATTTCTATTTGGAGCCTCGAGGACTCAACATACCCCACAGATGGATGAAGACACAAAAAGTTGTCAGAATGAAGACTACATATGGTAAGCTAAACTAAGCTACACCCAAGAGGAAGAACACCACTCGGCAGAACACCAAAACTGGTGAGATGAATTTTTTGGCTACTCTATCACACTATAAAGACCCTCAAGACCGAAATTTAAAGCTAAAATAAGCTACATAACAAAGCTAAGAGAAGCAGGAAGATAAGCTAAAATAAGCTAAACCTTGAACTAAAGTGAAGCCAAAATGGGCACAGGAAGCTAAAATAAGCTACGTTAAAGCTAAAAAAAGCTAAAATAAGCTGAACTAAAGCTAACATGAATAAAGACTAAGGCCAAAATAGGCATGAAGAAAAAAACTAAGAAGTTAAAGCCAAGATGAGCAACAGTAAGAAGAGACAAATGACTACACAAACACAAGGAGGATTTGAAAACAACAATTTTTTGTCGGGTGTGATAGATAGAAAGCCCTTTGAAGTACCATTGCCGAAGTCATCTTGGGCCAAAATCCTGTGGAGGAAAAACAAAAGTTAAAACTGGGAACAAGATAAAGCTAAATTAGACATTCATATACCCCACTAATTAAGAAGAAAGCTAAATTAAGCATCTACAAAAGCCCAAAAGAGCCCCTACCATGCCTGATGAGGACGAAGGAGTCCGAAACGCGTCGCAGAAATGGGACCTATTTGCTAATCCCCACACCTACCCACACCCTAAACATAACCCCAACTAGGCGGACTGTTACAACCCCAATTTGGATGATTAACCCCAATTAGTGGACTACCCTAACCCTATAATTGGAAGAATTAACCCTAATTTGGTGAACCTTAACCTAACCCGACTTTGGAAGCGCTAATCCTAATTGGGATAGTGAACTGATGCGAACGGAGCGTCTCAGGGGGAGGTGAACTGTGAAGGAAGGTAAAGCTACATGATGAATGTGCCCGCAGGAGGAATGTGCCCAGAGTTCCCGTGAGGGGGGAGGTGAACCCGTGTATGGCCAGTGCCCATCCTGAGCTCCACCTCGGTGGGGACAGGCTTACTTACCTTTACCTAACCTTGCGAGTGCCTGCACGGGATCTGCCTTCTGTGAGAGAAAGACTGACCTCCACAGATCTGCCGTCTGATGGCAAAGTGACCAGCAGATCTGCCCGGTTTGGACCTGCAAAGAAAAAGAACAGTTAGCAAAAGGGACAAACAAAACAACAAAATGGCACACTTACCTGTTGGATGTGGAAGAAAAACAAACACCTGTAAAGAAAAAAGACAGAGATCAACAAATTGATACACCAAAATAAACAAAAAGATATATACTTACTTGTTAGATGCTCAGAACCCCTAAAAAAGGAAGAAAAAGTACAAAAATACTTATAATAAACCTAAAAGAGGTTTATTTTAAACCCCATAAAAAAGAAGGGAAGCAAAATTATACTAGAAGAATTGAAGCCCAAAAAGAGGCATATTTTGAAAACTCAAACAAAAAAGGCGATGCGACTGGAGAGTATAAAAGGAGAAACCGAGCGCAGAGCTGTCATTTCTATTTGGAGCCTCGAGGACTCAACATACCCCACAGATGGATGAAGACACAAAAAGTTGTCAGAATGAAGACTACATATGGTAAGCTAAACTAAGCTACACCCAAGAGGAAGAACACCACTCGGCAGAACACCAAAACTGGTGAGATGAATTTTTTGGCTACTCTATCACACTATAAAGACCCTCAAGACCGAAATTTAAAGCTAAAATAAGCTACATAACAAAGCTAAGAGAAGCAGGAAGATAAGCTAAAATAAGCTAAACCTTGAACTAAAGTGAAGCCAAAATGGGCACAGGAAGCTAAAATAAGCTACGTTAAAGCTAAAAAAAGCTAAAATAAGCTGAACTAAAGCTAACATGAATAAAGACTAAGGCCAAAATAGGCATGAAGAAAAAAACTAAGAAGTTAAAGCCAAGATGAGCAACAGTAAGAAGAGACAAATGACTACACAAACACAAGGAGGATTTGAAAACAACAATTTTTTGTCGGGTGTGATAGATAGAAAGCCCTTTGAAGTACCATTGCCGAAGTCATCTTGGGCCAAAATCCTGTGGAGGAAAAACAAAAGTTAAAACTGGGAACAAGATAAAGCTAAATTAGACATTCATATACCCCACTAATTAAGAAGAAAGCTAAATTAAGCATCTACAAAAGCCCAAAAGAGCCCCTACCATGCCTGATGAGGACGAAGGAGTCCGAAACGCGTCGCAGAAATGGGACCTATTTGCTAATCCCCACACCTACCCACACCCTAAACATAACCCCAACTAGGCGGACTGTTACAACCCCAATTTGGATGATTAACCCCAATTAGTGGACTACCCTAACCCTATAATTGGAAGAATTAACCCTAATTTGGTGAACCTTAACCTAACCCGACTTTGGAAGCGCTAATCCTAATTGGGATAGTGAACTGATGCGAACGGAGCGTCTCAGGGGGAGGTGAACTGTGAAGGAAGGTAAAGCTACATGATGAATGTGCCCGCAGGAGGAATGTGCCCAGAGTTCCCGTGAGGGGGGAGGTGAACCCGTGTATGGCCAGTGCCCATCCTGAGCTCCACCTCGGTGGGGACAGGCTTACTTACCTTTACCTAACCTTGCGAGTGCCTGCACGGGATCTGCCTTCTGTGAGAGAAAGACTGACCTCCACAGATCTGCCGTCTGATGGCAAAGTGACCAGCAGATCTGCCCGGTTTGGACCTGCAAAGAAAAAGAACAGTTAGCAAAAGGGACAAACAAAACAACAAAATGGCACACTTACCTGTTGGATGTGGAAGAAAAACAAACACCTGTAAAGAAAAAAGACAGAGATCAACAAATTGATACACCAAAATAAACAAAAAGATATATACTTACTTGTTAGATGCTCAGAACCCCTAAAAAAGGAAGAAAAAGTACAAAAATACTTATAATAAACCTAAAAGAGGTTTATTTTAAACCCCATAAAAAAGAAGGGAAGCAAAATTATACTAGAAGAATTGAAGCCCAAAAAGAGGCATATTTTGAAAACTCAAACAAAAAAGGCGATGCGACTGGAGAGTATAAAAGGAGAAACCGAGCGCAGAGCTGTCATTTCTATTTGGAGCCTCGAGGACTCAACATACCCCACAGATGGATGAAGACACAAAAAGTTGTCAGAATGAAGACTACATATGGTAAGCTAAACTAAGCTACACCCAAGAGGAAGAACACCACTCGGCAGAACACCAAAACTGGTGAGATGAATTTTTTGGCTACTCTATCACACTATAAAGACCCTCAAGACCGAAATTTAAAGCTAAAATAAGCTACATAACAAAGCTAAGAGAAGCAGGAAGATAAGCTAAAATAAGCTAAACCTTGAACTAAAGTGAAGCCAAAATGGGCACAGGAAGCTAAAATAAGCTACGTTAAAGCTAAAAAAAGCTAAAATAAGCTGAACTAAAGCTAACATGAATAAAGACTAAGGCCAAAATAGGCATGAAGAAAAAAACTAAGAAGTTAAAGCCAAGATGAGCAACAGTAAGAAGAGACAAATGACTACACAAACACAAGGAGGATTTGAAAACAACAATTTTTTGTCGGGTGTGATAGATAGAAAGCCCTTTGAAGTACCATTGCCGAAGTCATCTTGGGCCAAAATCCTGTGGAGGAAAAACAAAAGTTAAAACTGGGAACAAGATAAAGCTAAATTAGACATTCATATACCCCACTAATTAAGAAGAAAGCTAAATTAAGCATCTACAAAAGCCCAAAAGAGCCCCTACCATGCCTGATGAGGACGAAGGAGTCCGAAACGCGTCGCAGAAATGGGACCTATTTGCTAATCCCCACACCTACCCACACCCTAAACATAACCCCAACTAGGCGGACTGTTACAACCCCAATTTGGATGATTAACCCCAATTAGTGGACTACCCTAACCCTATAATTGGAAGAATTAACCCTAATTTGGTGAACCTTAACCTAACCCGACTTTGGAAGCGCTAATCCTAATTGGGATAGTGAACTGATGCGAACGGAGCGTCTCAGGGGGAGGTGAACTGTGAAGGAAGGTAAAGCTACATGATGAATGTGCCCGCAGGAGGAATGTGCCCAGAGTTCCCGTGAGGGGGGAGGTGAACCCGTGTATGGCCAGTGCCCATCCTGAGCTCCACCTCGGTGGGGACAGGCTTACTTACCTTTACCTAACCTTGCGAGTGCCTGCACGGGATCTGCCTTCTGTGAGAGAAAGACTGACCTCCACAGATCTGCCGTCTGATGGCAAAGTGACCAGCAGATCTGCCCGGTTTGGACCTGCAAAGAAAAAGAACAGTTAGCAAAAGGGACAAACAAAACAACAAAATGGCACACTTACCTGTTGGATGTGGAAGAAAAACAAACACCTGTAAAGAAAAAAGACAGAGATCAACAAATTGATACACCAAAATAAACAAAAAGATATATACTTACTTGTTAGATGCTCAGAACCCCTAAAAAAGGAAGAAAAAGTACAAAAATACTTATAATAAACCTAAAAGAGGTTTATTTTAAACCCCATAAAAAAGAAGGGAAGCAAAATTATACTAGAAGAATTGAAGCCCAAAAAGAGGCATATTTTGAAAACTCAAACAAAAAAGGCGATGCGACTGGAGAGTATAAAAGGAGAAACCGAGCGCAGAGCTGTCATTTCTATTTGGAGCCTCGAGGACTCAACATACCCCACAGATGGATGAAGACACAAAAAGTTGTCAGAATGAAGACTACATATGGTAAGCTAAACTAAGCTACACCCAAGAGGAAGAACACCACTCGGCAGAACACCAAAACTGGTGAGATGAATTTTTTGGCTACTCTATCACACTATAAAGACCCTCAAGACCGAAATTTAAAGCTAAAATAAGCTACATAACAAAGCTAAGAGAAGCAGGAAGATAAGCTAAAATAAGCTAAACCTTGAACTAAAGTGAAGCCAAAATGGGCACAGGAAGCTAAAATAAGCTACGTTAAAGCTAAAAAAAGCTAAAATAAGCTGAACTAAAGCTAACATGAATAAAGACTAAGGCCAAAATAGGCATGAAGAAAAAAACTAAGAAGTTAAAGCCAAGATGAGCAACAGTAAGAAGAGACAAATGACTACACAAACACAAGGAGGATTTGAAAACAACAATTTTTTGTCGGGTGTGATAGATAGAAAGCCCTTTGAAGTACCATTGCCGAAGTCATCTTGGGCCAAAATCCTGTGGAGGAAAAACAAAAGTTAAAACTGGGAACAAGATAAAGCTAAATTAGACATTCATATACCCCACTAATTAAGAAGAAAGCTAAATTAAGCATCTACAAAAGCCCAAAAGAGCCCCTACCATGCCTGATGAGGACGAAGGAGTCCGAAACGCGTCGCAGAAATGGGACCTATTTGCTAATCCCCACACCTACCCACACCCTAAACATAACCCCAACTAGGCGGACTGTTACAACCCCAATTTGGATGATTAACCCCAATTAGTGGACTACCCTAACCCTATAATTGGAAGAATTAACCCTAATTTGGTGAACCTTAACCTAACCCGACTTTGGAAGCGCTAATCCTAATTGGGATAGTGAACTGATGCGAACGGAGCGTCTCAGGGGGAGGTGAACTGTGAAGGAAGGTAAAGCTACATGATGAATGTGCCCGCAGGAGGAATGTGCCCAGAGTTCCCGTGAGGGGGGAGGTGAACCCGTGTATGGCCAGTGCCCATCCTGAGCTCCACCTCGGTGGGGACAGGCTTACTTACCTTTACCTAACCTTGCGAGTGCCTGCACGGGATCTGCCTTCTGTGAGAGAAAGACTGACCTCCACAGATCTGCCGTCTGATGGCAAAGTGACCAGCAGATCTGCCCGGTTTGGACCTGCAAAGAAAAAGAACAGTTAGCAAAAGGGACAAACAAAACAACAAAATGGCACACTTACCTGTTGGATGTGGAAGAAAAACAAACACCTGTAAAGAAAAAAGACAGAGATCAACAAATTGATACACCAAAATAAACAAAAAGATATATACTTACTTGTTAGATGCTCAGAACCCCTAAAAAAGGAAGAAAAAGTACAAAAATACTTATAATAAACCTAAAAGAGGTTTATTTTAAACCCCATAAAAAAGAAGGGAAGCAAAATTATACTAGAAGAATTGAAGCCCAAAAAGAGGCATATTTTGAAAACTCAAACAAAAAAGGCGATGCGACTGGAGAGTATAAAAGGAGAAACCGAGCGCAGAGCTGTCATTTCTATTTGGAGCCTCGAGGACTCAACATACCCCACAGATGGATGAAGACACAAAAAGTTGTCAGAATGAAGACTACATATGGTAAGCTAAACTAAGCTACACCCAAGAGGAAGAACACCACTCGGCAGAACACCAAAACTGGTGAGATGAATTTTTTGGCTACTCTATCACACTATAAAGACCCTCAAGACCGAAATTTAAAGCTAAAATAAGCTACATAACAAAGCTAAGAGAAGCAGGAAGATAAGCTAAAATAAGCTAAACCTTGAACTAAAGTGAAGCCAAAATGGGCACAGGAAGCTAAAATAAGCTACGTTAAAGCTAAAAAAAGCTAAAATAAGCTGAACTAAAGCTAACATGAATAAAGACTAAGGCCAAAATAGGCATGAAGAAAAAAACTAAGAAGTTAAAGCCAAGATGAGCAACAGTAAGAAGAGACAAATGACTACACAAACACAAGGAGGATTTGAAAACAACAATTTTTTGTCGGGTGTGATAGATAGAAAGCCCTTTGAAGTACCATTGCCGAAGTCATCTTGGGCCAAAATCCTGTGGAGGAAAAACAAAAGTTAAAACTGGGAACAAGATAAAGCTAAATTAGACATTCATATACCCCACTAATTAAGAAGAAAGCTAAATTAAGCATCTACAAAAGCCCAAAAGAGCCCCTACCATGCCTGATGAGGACGAAGGAGTCCGAAACGCGTCGCAGAAATGGGACCTATTTGCTAATCCCCACACCTACCCACACCCTAAACATAACCCCAACTAGGCGGACTGTTACAACCCCAATTTGGATGATTAACCCCAATTAGTGGACTACCCTAACCCTATAATTGGAAGAATTAACCCTAATTTGGTGAACCTTAACCTAACCCGACTTTGGAAGCGCTAATCCTAATTGGGATAGTGAACTGATGCGAACGGAGCGTCTCAGGGGGAGGTGAACTGTGAAGGAAGGTAAAGCTACATGATGAATGTGCCCGCAGGAGGAATGTGCCCAGAGTTCCCGTGAGGGGGGAGGTGAACCCGTGTATGGCCAGTGCCCATCCTGAGCTCCACCTCGGTGGGGACAGGCTTACTTACCTTTACCTAACCTTGCGAGTGCCTGCACGGGATCTGCCTTCTGTGAGAGAAAGACTGACCTCCACAGATCTGCCGTCTGATGGCAAAGTGACCAGCAGATCTGCCCGGTTTGGACCTGCAAAGAAAAAGAACAGTTAGCAAAAGGGACAAACAAAACAACAAAATGGCACACTTACCTGTTGGATGTGGAAGAAAAACAAACACCTGTAAAGAAAAAAGACAGAGATCAACAAATTGATACACCAAAATAAACAAAAAGATATATACTTACTTGTTAGATGCTCAGAACCCCTAAAAAAGGAAGAAAAAGTACAAAAATACTTATAATAAACCTAAAAGAGGTTTATTTTAAACCCCATAAAAAAGAAGGGAAGCAAAATTATACTAGAAGAATTGAAGCCCAAAAAGAGGCATATTTTGAAAACTCAAACAAAAAAGGCGATGCGACTGGAGAGTATAAAAGGAGAAACCGAGCGCAGAGCTGTCATTTCTATTTGGAGCCTCGAGGACTCAACATACCCCACAGATGGATGAAGACACAAAAAGTTGTCAGAATGAAGACTACATATGGTAAGCTAAACTAAGCTACACCCAAGAGGAAGAACACCACTCGGCAGAACACCAAAACTGGTGAGATGAATTTTTTGGCTACTCTATCACACTATAAAGACCCTCAAGACCGAAATTTAAAGCTAAAATAAGCTACATAACAAAGCTAAGAGAAGCAGGAAGATAAGCTAAAATAAGCTAAACCTTGAACTAAAGTGAAGCCAAAATGGGCACAGGAAGCTAAAATAAGCTACGTTAAAGCTAAAAAAAGCTAAAATAAGCTGAACTAAAGCTAACATGAATAAAGACTAAGGCCAAAATAGGCATGAAGAAAAAAACTAAGAAGTTAAAGCCAAGATGAGCAACAGTAAGAAGAGACAAATGACTACACAAACACAAGGAGGATTTGAAAACAACAATTTTTTGTCGGGTGTGATAGATAGAAAGCCCTTTGAAGTACCATTGCCGAAGTCATCTTGGGCCAAAATCCTGTGGAGGAAAAACAAAAGTTAAAACTGGGAACAAGATAAAGCTAAATTAGACATTCATATACCCCACTAATTAAGAAGAAAGCTAAATTAAGCATCTACAAAAGCCCAAAAGAGCCCCTACCATGCCTGATGAGGACGAAGGAGTCCGAAACGCGTCGCAGAAATGGGACCTATTTGCTAATCCCCACACCTACCCACACCCTAAACATAACCCCAACTAGGCGGACTGTTACAACCCCAATTTGGATGATTAACCCCAATTAGTGGACTACCCTAACCCTATAATTGGAAGAATTAACCCTAATTTGGTGAACCTTAACCTAACCCGACTTTGGAAGCGCTAATCCTAATTGGGATAGTGAACTGATGCGAACGGAGCGTCTCAGGGGGAGGTGAACTGTGAAGGAAGGTAAAGCTACATGATGAATGTGCCCGCAGGAGGAATGTGCCCAGAGTTCCCGTGAGGGGGGAGGTGAACCCGTGTATGGCCAGTGCCCATCCTGAGCTCCACCTCGGTGGGGACAGGCTTACTTACCTTTACCTAACCTTGCGAGTGCCTGCACGGGATCTGCCTTCTGTGAGAGAAAGACTGACCTCCACAGATCTGCCGTCTGATGGCAAAGTGACCAGCAGATCTGCCCGGTTTGGACCTGCAAAGAAAAAGAACAGTTAGCAAAAGGGACAAACAAAACAACAAAATGGCACACTTACCTGTTGGATGTGGAAGAAAAACAAACACCTGTAAAGAAAAAAGACAGAGATCAACAAATTGATACACCAAAATAAACAAAAAGATATATACTTACTTGTTAGATGCTCAGAACCCCTAAAAAAGGAAGAAAAAGTACAAAAATACTTATAATAAACCTAAAAGAGGTTTATTTTAAACCCCATAAAAAAGAAGGGAAGCAAAATTATACTAGAAGAATTGAAGCCCAAAAAGAGGCATATTTTGAAAACTCAAACAAAAAAGGCGATGCGACTGGAGAGTATAAAAGGAGAAACCGAGCGCAGAGCTGTCATTTCTATTTGGAGCCTCGAGGACTCAACATACCCCACAGATGGATGAAGACACAAAAAGTTGTCAGAATGAAGACTACATATGGTAAGCTAAACTAAGCTACACCCAAGAGGAAGAACACCACTCGGCAGAACACCAAAACTGGTGAGATGAATTTTTTGGCTACTCTATCACACTATAAAGACCCTCAAGACCGAAATTTAAAGCTAAAATAAGCTACATAACAAAGCTAAGAGAAGCAGGAAGATAAGCTAAAATAAGCTAAACCTTGAACTAAAGTGAAGCCAAAATGGGCACAGGAAGCTAAAATAAGCTACGTTAAAGCTAAAAAAAGCTAAAATAAGCTGAACTAAAGCTAACATGAATAAAGACTAAGGCCAAAATAGGCATGAAGAAAAAAACTAAGAAGTTAAAGCCAAGATGAGCAACAGTAAGAAGAGACAAATGACTACACAAACACAAGGAGGATTTGAAAACAACAATTTTTTGTCGGGTGTGATAGATAGAAAGCCCTTTGAAGTACCATTGCCGAAGTCATCTTGGGCCAAAATCCTGTGGAGGAAAAACAAAAGTTAAAACTGGGAACAAGATAAAGCTAAATTAGACATTCATATACCCCACTAATTAAGAAGAAAGCTAAATTAAGCATCTACAAAAGCCCAAAAGAGCCCCTACCATGCCTGATGAGGACGAAGGAGTCCGAAACGCGTCGCAGAAATGGGACCTATTTGCTAATCCCCACACCTACCCACACCCTAAACATAACCCCAACTAGGCGGACTGTTACAACCCCAATTTGGATGATTAACCCCAATTAGTGGACTACCCTAACCCTATAATTGGAAGAATTAACCCTAATTTGGTGAACCTTAACCTAACCCGACTTTGGAAGCGCTAATCCTAATTGGGATAGTGAACTGATGCGAACGGAGCGTCTCAGGGGGAGGTGAACTGTGAAGGAAGGTAAAGCTACATGATGAATGTGCCCGCAGGAGGAATGTGCCCAGAGTTCCCGTGAGGGGGGAGGTGAACCCGTGTATGGCCAGTGCCCATCCTGAGCTCCACCTCGGTGGGGACAGGCTTACTTACCTTTACCTAACCTTGCGAGTGCCTGCACGGGATCTGCCTTCTGTGAGAGAAAGACTGACCTCCACAGATCTGCCGTCTGATGGCAAAGTGACCAGCAGATCTGCCCGGTTTGGACCTGCAAAGAAAAAGAACAGTTAGCAAAAGGGACAAACAAAACAACAAAATGGCACACTTACCTGTTGGATGTGGAAGAAAAACAAACACCTGTAAAGAAAAAAGACAGAGATCAACAAATTGATACACCAAAATAAACAAAAAGATATATACTTACTTGTTAGATGCTCAGAACCCCTAAAAAAGGAAGAAAAAGTACAAAAATACTTATAATAAACCTAAAAGAGGTTTATTTTAAACCCCATAAAAAAGAAGGGAAGCAAAATTATACTAGAAGAATTGAAGCCCAAAAAGAGGCATATTTTGAAAACTCAAACAAAAAAGGCGATGCGACTGGAGAGTATAAAAGGAGAAACCGAGCGCAGAGCTGTCATTTCTATTTGGAGCCTCGAGGACTCAACATACCCCACAGATGGATGAAGACACAAAAAGTTGTCAGAATGAAGACTACATATGGTAAGCTAAACTAAGCTACACCCAAGAGGAAGAACACCACTCGGCAGAACACCAAAACTGGTGAGATGAATTTTTTGGCTACTCTATCACACTATAAAGACCCTCAAGACCGAAATTTAAAGCTAAAATAAGCTACATAACAAAGCTAAGAGAAGCAGGAAGATAAGCTAAAATAAGCTAAACCTTGAACTAAAGTGAAGCCAAAATGGGCACAGGAAGCTAAAATAAGCTACGTTAAAGCTAAAAAAAGCTAAAATAAGCTGAACTAAAGCTAACATGAATAAAGACTAAGGCCAAAATAGGCATGAAGAAAAAAACTAAGAAGTTAAAGCCAAGATGAGCAACAGTAAGAAGAGACAAATGACTACACAAACACAAGGAGGATTTGAAAACAACAATTTTTTGTCGGGTGTGATAGATAGAAAGCCCTTTGAAGTACCATTGCCGAAGTCATCTTGGGCCAAAATCCTGTGGAGGAAAAACAAAAGTTAAAACTGGGAACAAGATAAAGCTAAATTAGACATTCATATACCCCACTAATTAAGAAGAAAGCTAAATTAAGCATCTACAAAAGCCCAAAAGAGCCCCTACCATGCCTGATGAGGACGAAGGAACATCACTATGTATAAGGAAATGGGACCTATTTGCTAATCCCCACACCTACCCACACCCTAAACATAACCCCAACTAGGCGGACTGTTACAACCCCAATTTGGATGATTAACCCCAATTAGTGGACTACCCTAACCCTATAATTGGAAGAATTAACCCTAATTTGGTGAACCTTAACCTAACCCGACTTTGGAAGCGCTAATCCTAATTGGGATAGTGAACTGATGCGAACGGAGCGTCTCAGGGGGAGGTGAACTGTGAAGGAAGGTAAAGCTACATGATGAATGTGCCCGCAGGAGGAATGTGCCCAGAGTTCCCGTGAGGGGGGAGGTGAACCCGTGTATGGCCAGTGCCCATCCTGAGCTCCACCTCGGTGGGGACAGGCTTACTTACCTTTACCTAACCTTGCGAGTGCCTGCACGGGATCTGCCTTCTGTGAGAGAAAGACTGACCTCCACAGATCTGCCGTCTGATGGCAAAGTGACCAGCAGATCTGCCCGGTTTGGACCTGCAAAGAAAAAGAACAGTTAGCAAAAGGGACAAACAAAACAACAAAATGGCACACTTACCTGTTGGATGTGGAAGAAAAACAAACACCTGTAAAAAAAAAAAAAAAAAAAAAAAAAAAAAAAAAAAAAAAAAAAAAAAAAAAAGAAAAAAGACAGAGATCAACAAATTGATACACCAAAATAAACAAAAAGATATATACTTACTTGTTAGATGCTCAGAACCCCTAAAAAAGGAAGAAAAAGTACAAAAATACTTATAATAAACCTAAAAGAGGTTTATTTTAAACCCCATAAAAAAGAAGGGAAGCAAAATTATACTAGAAGAATTGAAGCCCAAAAAGAGGCATATTTTGAAAACTCAAACAAAAAAGGCGATGCGACTGGAGAGTATAAAAGGAGAAACCGAGCGCAGAGCTGTCATTTCTATTTGGAGCCTCGAGGACTCAACATACCCCACAGATGGATGAAGACACAAAAAGTTGTCAGAATGAAGACTACATATGGTAAGCTAAACTAAGCTACACCCAAGAGGAAGAACACCACTCGGCAGAACACCAAAACTGGTGAGATGAATTTTTTGGCTACTCTATCACACTATAAAGACCCTCAAGACCGAAATTTAAAGCTAAAATAAGCTACATAACAAAGCTAAGAGAAGCAGGAAGATAAGCTAAAATAAGCTAAACCTTGAACTAAAGTGAAGCCAAAATGGGCACAGGAAGCTAAAATAAGCTACGTTAAAGCTAAAAAAAAGCTAAAATAAGCTGAACTAAAGCTAACATGAATAAAGACTAAGGCCAAAATAGGCATGAAGAAAAAAACTAAGAAGTTAAAGCCAAGATGAGCAACAGTAAGAAGAGACAAATGACTACACAAACACAAGGAGGATTTGAAAACAACAATTTTTTGTCGGGTGTGATAGATAGAAAGCCCTTTGAAGTACCATTGCCGAAGTCATCTTGGGCCAAAATCCTGTGGAGGAAAAACAAAAGTTAAAACTGGGAACAAGATAAAGCTAAATTAGACATTCATATACCCCACTAATTAAGAAGAAAGCTAAATTAAGCATCTACAAAAGCCCAAAAGAGCCCCTACCATGCCTGATGAGGACGAAGGAGTCCGAAACGCGTCGCAGAAATGGGACCTATTTGCTAATCCCCACACCTACCCACACCCTAAACATAACCCCAACTAGGCGGACTGTTACAACCCCAATTTGGATGATTAACCCCAATTAGTGGACTACCCTAACCCTATAATTGGAAGAATTAACCCTAATTTGGTGAACCTTAACCTAACCCGACTTTGGAAGCGCTAATCCTAATTGGGATAGTGAACTGATGCGAACGGAGCGTCTCAGGGGGAGGTGAACTGTGAAGGAAGGTAAAGCTACATGATGAATGTGCCCGCAGGAGGAATGTGCCCAGAGTTCCCGTGAGGGGGGAGGTGAACCCGTGTATGGCCAGTGCCCATCCTGAGCTCCACCTCGGTGGGGACAGGCTTACTTACCTTTACCTAACCCTAACCCTAACCCTAACCCTAACCCTAACCCTAACCCTAGATTTTCTCATTCAAGTACTCTCCTCCACAAAATGACCAGGGATAACTTCCTTAAATTTGTGGAGAGACAAACGGTACTACAAAATCACCGCATCATAGCCGCACACAGGAAGAATCCTAACCTGAAGGACATTCTGGTGCGGAGTAGGCTTTCACCACCCAACCGGCCAAAAACACCATTCACAACCTCAGAATACCTCCCCAAACAGTGGGTCTCAAACCGACAGTCAAAACAACTCTTTAAAATTTGGCCTGAGGTGTCTTTCAGATCTTTTAATTGTGTTTATTTGATTTACTGTCAAAAATGTAACATACAGTATGTGGGTGAAACCAGGAACACTATTGCGACTAGATTAATTCAACATAAATATAATATAAGGAAAAAGAAGGAGACACACACGCACATTGTACAACATTTTATTTCACATGGTTTACATTCACTGAGAGTAATGGGATTGGAACAGAACGAAATGTGGACTACATTTACACGTAAAAGGACAGAAAGGAATTGGATAAAAAAATTGGGCACAGAACATCCATGGGGCCTCAATGAGAAATAGGGTCTTCAGGTTCCAAAGATCTTACCCTAACCTTCAACCTACTTTTTACCCCCTATTTAGTGGATTGGGCTTTGGGCTTTGGAACACCAATCCCCTACCCAGACCCTAAACCTAAAACTTAACCCCAAACCCAACTCTTACCCTAACCTTAACCCCTATCCACAACCCCAACTCTTAAAACTTCACCCCAAACCCAACTCTTACCCTAACCTTAACCCCTATCCACAACCCCAACTCTTATCCTTACCCTAACCTCTACCCTTACCCACACCCAAATCCCTAACCCACCATTGCCCTTAGTCCCAATCCATTTGGTCTTATCATCACCCCCTCTCATTGGATGATTCTTCTACAATAATTTCCATACTTATTTTACCCTACACTAATTCCCAGTATTTGTTTCCCTTTGTTTTGGGAGTGGAACGAACTGTAGGGTGATGGGACTTGGTGGCTAGACTGAGGACAGGCCTGTGCACAACGTGGACTCTGGCAATTGTTGGGGACCCGGTATAAATTTTACCTAACACGCCCGTGCCGTCTGGGTCCTGTCTGCCTTGTCCTGTTCCCCTCTGATCTTCCACATTGACAGGGTTATTTTAACCATTAATTAATCTTAACTGGGATTTTCAATGGTAGAAGGACCTCTTTGGGGATATTTATTTCATTTAATTTCTTAAAATACATACATAAACAGAAAATTATTTACATTTCATTAAGGATCAGAACTATTTTGTTCGTCCCTTATTAGTAGTAAGGTTAAAAACTATTTAATAGTCATCACATGTAAAACATTTATTTAAACAGTACATGTCATTCCATCCAAATCCTGAGGAGGGCAGCAGTACATAAGACAATTCAGTAAGTAGGAATGGAAAGTTTCTCTCTGACACTCATTAGATGACATGTAGAACATTATATTTATTATCAACTTTTTCTGTAATAGGATTTTGTCCTACTCCATTCAGAATTAGAATTATTTGGTGTATCCCTGATTTTTAGTAAGGCTTTAAAACCGTGGAATGGCATTGCACCACACGCAGAGCATTCATTTCAATGGCACATGCAGTTCCATGGAGATCCTGCAGATGGCAGTAGCTCATAAACGGGACATTGCAATTCACAGGAAGTACATTTCTCTCTGGCACTCGTGGAGTGAACATGTAGACTAACTGCTCTCTTGCCTTTGGTTAAAAACGACTTTCCTCCAGTGAATCAACACACAACAGCTGCCAGTAAGTATTTTTGCACTCTCATTTTCACATTTTTACAGTTTTATTTTATCAAGAGTGCCTTTTTAAGTTCGTTTTTTTGTCACTATTGGCAGCTTTAGGTCTCACTCAGTCTTAGTACTGACCAAAGCAGTTGATCTTTTTTCTTTTTATCTAGTTTAAAACAGTGTATTCACACATAAAGCCACCAGTAATTAGTACTGGATATTTTCATTTGGCTATTTTAAGTTCTTAAGCTTTGACTTCGTTTTTTTTCTCATTGGTTCCAGTTAAGATTGTAGGTTCCTTTTGAACTGGATTAACTGATTACAGACCATTGAATGTGATCTAGGTAGTTATAAGTTTTTTGTGTTTTTTACAATATAATTACCTGGACCAACTGTAGTAAGCCTTTTGCCTGATGAAGGTATATTTTTGACCGAAACGTTGCGACGATAGGCTTACAACTTTTTTTGTTACAATGACAAGATTCATGGATACACGAAATATAGGATGGCGTACGCATCCTGAACGGCGTCCATGGAAATCCAACCAACCTAGACAATTTTTTGACACCAGGTTTTCCCAACATGGGGATTACCCTTTTGATTATAACCCCCGATTCGATTATCAACCACAAAAATATAGGAATACCCCAAACCAACAAAACAGACGCAAATTTCGACAAGGTTACAATCAAGGAGGCTATAGGGGACAGAAATACAACCAACAGGCCCCACGATCGAGGAAACCCAACAGACAACAGCATTTTAAATACAGGAATGACAATGGTGAGCAAACTACCAACAATAGGGCCAAGAACACACCAGAATACGCAGAATTCTGTCTTCTGGTCCGTAAAATGTACAATCTCATCCGTGCTGTTCACCATCTCAACAAAGTTGGCAGGGCCTCAGATTCAAAATCAGAACCCCCTACAATCACACGCTTAACCACCTACCTCTCGGAGGTCATGAAACCGGCCAACATGACTGAAGACACACGATTGTTGCTGGAGGGTAATGCTCGCAACTGGGCCCACACTACTCGCCTCATTTTACGGGACCATTACAAACTGCAAATACGGGAGGCACGTCAAACCTGGCAAAATTCTTTACCTGATGATTGGCGCGAACCCTTCCAGGTAGCCGCAAGATGGGCACGCAGACACTTTGGAAAACGAATAGATGGGGACGCAGTGGAACAAGTGGAGGCTCTCTTTGTCACACTGGAAGAGAGGAGAGGGTTAAATACAACACCCCGACCACAGAGGGACAGGGATGACAGTGAGACCAGGCTTATCAGAGAGGACGGGGCCTTGTTCTCAGAAGAGGATTTTCCACCTCTTTCAAGGCCTGGGGATACTTCATCTCCCCTTATACCTCTCTTTGCCCCTCTATCTGGTTTATCCACCCCATCCCCTGCTCTACCCAAACCCCAACGACAAAGGGTGTCTAGGCGGTCCTCAGCCAACCCAGCCGTTGCTGAACGGGACAATTTTCCTGAGCTTTCTCACATACAGGAGGGACCTACATTGAGTCAAGCAGCGGCTACTTCCACCCCGAGGCTTATTGATGAGCCTTCTGTCCATTATGACCCACAATTAGTGGTTCATTCTCACACTTCCACCACTGCGGGTGATGACTTAGAGGTGATAGACGAGGCTACTATCAGTGAGACAGGGGCCTCACCACAAGGGGATAACCACACCTCACAACCAATCGTGATGGAGGCACCTGTAGAAGAACAAGACCTCCTGGTATCTTTGCATGAGGAGGGGAGGGAGCCAGCACAGCCCCCTTCATTGGTACCTGTACCTAGCGTGAACACCCCCCCACTTAGGCCCAGAATCAGACCAATTAGACATCTTTCTACAATCAGGAAGATGATTGATTGGACCCTCACTGTCCGTAAAAAGTATTTGATAGTAGGTGATTCTAACCTCTCCCGGATTCCTGATTTTGAAATAGAAGACCTACAGATAGATAGTTATCCCGGGGCCAACTTTAGACATGCGGAGGCCATTCTATCCAAAACCAAGGTTTTGGCCCAGGTGGAGAGGGTGGTCTTGGCATTTGGCTTAAACAATAGGACCCAGCAGTTCAGGGTCACAGCCATTAAACAAATGCAAAGGGCACTCAAAATGGCCAAGACCATGTTTCCTCAAGCCAGGATATGGATTCCGCTCATCAACTTCTCTAGGTCCTTGAAATTGCAGGAACAACTCACTTTAACGGCAATGAATGACCATATCCAGAAACACATTACTCATATCCCTCTTTTACCCGCCCAAAGATTTTTGGTGGAATCTGATGGAATTCACTGGACACCTGCAACAGCTAGGGCGATGCTGGAACACTGGAGTGTTTACTTAAACTTATAAGCCCTGCAAACCCAATAAAGGGGATGGAGGAACAGGGGGTAATTAACCTCTCAAAACAGTTTGTTCCAACTCAAAACCAATTGGTGGTATTGAAAAAGGGCTTATCTTTCGTCCCGGTCCCAAATTGGGACAGTAATTCTAAAAAACAGCTGAGGGCAGATTTGCAGGTGTATCATCGCCGCCTTCTATTAACAGCTTTTTTTGAATCCCGGGAGGACACTGAGCCGACCCCGTTTACACCGCAATCTAAATGGACACCTAAATTATCTCAAGTTCCACCTCCAGTGAGAAAGATAATTAGAGCTGACAAGTATGCTTTTCAAAATTTACATTGGGAGCAGAAAGACTTACCCAATCTTTCTTTTGGGGAAATGCAGGCTCTGAAACAACTAAAAGGAAACAAACAAATTATTATAAAACCAGCCGATAAGGGAAGTGCCGTGGTAATTATGGATATTCAACAGTACATTTGGGAAGCAGAACGACAATTAAATAATCCAGACCATTACATTAAATTGGACAAGCCCATTTATTTGGATACAATCCCACAAGTACAAAACATTTTAATGTCCTTAAAAGAAAAAGGTTTTTTGAATCAAAAACAGGTTCATTATTTAATTGGCAAAGACAAACCACGCCCTAGATACTTTTATTTACTGCCAAAGATCCATAAGGCTCCTGGATCCTGGAGCCGGCCTTATGAAATCCCCCCGGGTCGTCCGATTGTGTCAGACTGTAGCAGTGAAACCTATGGTACAGCGGAATATGTTGAATATTTTCTGAATCCGATTTCTACCAGACACCGTAGTTATCTAAAGGACACTTATGATTTTATTCAAAAAATTAGAGAACTAAAATTACCGTCACATTGTTTTTTGTTTACTATGGATATTGATAGTCTCTATACGAACATAGAGACACAAGCCGGGCTGGAAGCAGTAAAGGACTGGCTTAAGAGATATCCAGACCCGAAGAGACCTGATAGCCTACTCTTACAATTGCTGGAAATTAATCTCACAAAAAATGACTTTGAGTTCAATGGGCAATTTTATTTGCAGATTAAGGGTACGGCAATGGGCAAGCGTTTCGCTCCTTCCTATGCGAACATTTACATGGCCCAATGGGAGGAGGCAGCCCTCAGGTCCTGCCCAATCAAACCACTGCATTATTATAGATTCCTTGATGATATTTGGGGTGTCTGGTTGGGAACAGAACAGGAATTCACTAAGTTTGCTGACCATCTAAACAATTTCCATCGATCCATCAAAATTAAATCTACACTGCATAACTCTGAGGTCAATTTTTTGGACACAGTAACATATAAAGGCCCAGATTTTGAGGACACTGGACGTCTGGATGTCAGAGTATATTTTAAGGATACCGACACCCACGCTTTATTACACAAAAAAAGTTTTCACCCTAGGCACACCTTTAGGGGCATCATAAAATCCCAGTTATTACGTTTCCACAGAATTTGTACCCGCAAGGAAAGTTTCTGGGAAGCCACCAAGGTGCTCTTTCATGCCCTCAGGAAGAGGGGTTACTCGCGCTCTTTCTTGAGGAAAGCATGTAAGACTTTTTTGTGTGAAACCCCTCAGGATTCAAGACAATTAGTACCCTTTGTAACCACATTTTCTCATTCAAGTACTCTCCTCCACAAAATGACCAGGGATAACTTCCTTAAATTTGTGGAGAGACAAACGGTACTACAAAATCACCGCATCATAGCCGCACACAGGAAGAATCCTAACCTGAAGGACATTCTGGTGCGGAGTAGGCTTTCACCACCCAACCGGCCAAAAACACCATTCACAACCTCAGAATACCTCCCCAAACAGTGGGTCTCAAACCGACAGTCAAAACAACTCTTTAAAATTTGGCCTGAGGTGTCTTTCAGATCTTTTAATTGTGTTTATTTGATTTACTGTCAAAAATGTAACATACAGTATGTGGGTGAAACCAGGAACACTATTGCGACTAGATTAATTCAACATAAATATAATATAAGGAAAAAGAAGGAGACACACACGCACATTGTACAACATTTTATTTCACATGGTTTACATTCACTGAGAGTAATGGGATTGGAACAGAACGAAATGTGGACTACATTTACACGTAAAAGGACAGAAAGGAATTGGATAAAAAAATTGGGCACAGAACATCCATGGGGCCTCAATGAGAAATAGGGTCTTCAGGTTCCAAAGATCTTACCCTAACCTTCAACCTACTTTTTACCCCCTATTTAGTGGATTGGGCTTTGGGCTTTGGAACACCAATCCCCTACCCAGACCCTAAACCTAAAACTTAACCCCAAACCCAACTCTTACCCTAACCTTAACCCCTATCCACAACCCCAACTCTTAAAACTTCACCCCAAACCCAACTCTTACCCTAACCTTAACCCCTATCCACAACCCCAACTCTTATCCTTACCCTAACCTCTACCCTTACCCACACCCAAATCCCTAACCCACCATTGCCCTTAGTCCCAATCCATTTGGTCTTATCATCACCCCCTCTCATTGGATGATTCTTCTACAATAATTTCCATACTTATTTTACCCTACACTAATTCCCAGTATTTGTTTCCCTTTGTTTTGGGAGTGGAACGAACTGTAGGGTGATGGGACTTGGTGGCTAGACTGAGGACAGGCCTGTGCACAACGTGGACTCTGGCAATTGTTGGGGACCCGGTATAAATTTTACCTAACACGCCCGTGCCGTCTGGGTCCTGTCTGCCTTGTCCTGTTCCCCTCTGATCTTCCACATTGACAGGGTTATTTTAACCATTAATTAATCTTAACTGGGATTTTCAATGGTAGAAGGACCTCTTTGGGGATATTTATTTCATTTAATTTCTTAAAATACATACATAAACAGAAAATTATTTACATTTCATTAAGGATCAGAACTATTTTGTTCGTCCCTTATTAGTAGTAAGGTTAAAAACTATTTAATAGTCATCACATGTAAAACATTTATTTAAACAGTACATGTCATTCCATCCAAATCCTGAGGAGGGCAGCAGTACATAAGACAATTCAGTAAGTAGGAATGGAAAGTTTCTCTCTGACACTCATTAGATGACATGTAGAACATTATATTTATTATCAACTTTTTCTGTAATAGGATTTTGTCCTACTCCATTCAGAATTAGAATTATTTGGTGTATCCCTGATTTTTAGTAAGGCTTTAAAACCGTGGAATGGCATTGCACCACACGCAGAGCATTCATTTCAATGGCACATGCAGTTCCATGGAGATCCTGCAGATGGCAGTAGCTCATAAACGGGACATTGCAATTCACAGGAAGTACATTTCTCTCTGGCACTCGTGGAGTGAACATGTAGACTAACTGCTCTCTTGCCTTTGGTTAAAAACGACTTTCCTCCAGTGAATCAACACACAACAGCTGCCAGTAAGTATTTTTGCACTCTCATTTTCACATTTTTACAGTTTTATTTTATCAAGAGTGCCTTTTTAAGTTCGTTTTTTTGTCACTATTGGCAGCTTTAGGTCTCACTCAGTCTTAGTACTGACCAAAGCAGTTGATCTTTTTTCTTTTTATCTAGTTTAAAACAGTGTATTCACACATAAAGCCACCAGTAATTAGTACTGGATATTTTCATTTGGCTATTTTAAGTTCTTAAGCTTTGACTTCGTTTTTTTTCTCATTGGTTCCAGTTAAGATTGTAGGTTCCTTTTGAACTGGATTAACTGATTACAGACCATTGAATGTGATCTAGGTAGTTATAAGTTTTTTGTGTTTTTTACAATATAATTACCTGGACCAACTGTAGTAAGCCTTTTGCCTGATGAAGGTATATTTTTGACCGAAACGTTGCGACGATAGGCTTACAACTTTTTTTGTTACAATGACAAGATTCATGGATACACGAAATATAGGATGGCGTACGCATCCTGAACGGCGTCCATGGAAATCCAACCAACCTAGACAATTTTTTGACACCAGGTTTTCCCAACATGGGGATTACCCTTTTGATTATAACCCCCGATTCGATTATCAACCACAAAAATATAGGAATACCCCAAACCAACAAAACAGACGCAAATTTCGACAAGGTTACAATCAAGGAGGCTATAGGGGACAGAAATACAACCAACAGGCCCCACGATCGAGGAAACCCAACAGACAACAGCATTTTAAATACAGGAATGACAATGGTGAGCAAACTACCAACAATAGGGCCAAGAACACACCAGAATACGCAGAATTCTGTCTTCTGGTCCGTAAAATGTACAATCTCATCCGTGCTGTTCACCATCTCAACAAAGTTGGCAGGGCCTCAGATTCAAAATCAGAACCCCCTACAATCACACGCTTAACCACCTACCTCTCGGAGGTCATGAAACCGGCCAACATGACTGAAGACACACGATTGTTGCTGGAGGGTAATGCTCGCAACTGGGCCCACACTACTCGCCTCATTTTACGGGACCATTACAAACTGCAAATACGGGAGGCACGTCAAACCTGGCAAAATTCTTTACCTGATGATTGGCGCGAACCCTTCCAGGTAGCCGCAAGATGGGCACGCAGACACTTTGGAAAACGAATAGATGGGGACGCAGTGGAACAAGTGGAGGCTCTCTTTGTCACACTGGAAGAGAGGAGAGGGTTAAATACAACACCCCGACCACAGAGGGACAGGGATGACAGTGAGACCAGGCTTATCAGAGAGGACGGGGCCTTGTTCTCAGAAGAGGATTTTCCACCTCTTTCAAGGCCTGGGGATACTTCATCTCCCCTTATACCTCTCTTTGCCCCTCTATCTGGTTTATCCACCCCATCCCCTGCTCTACCCAAACCCCAACGACAAAGGGTGTCTAGGCGGTCCTCAGCCAACCCAGCCGTTGCTGAACGGGACAATTTTCCTGAGCTTTCTCACATACAGGAGGGACCTACATTGAGTCAAGCAGCGGCTACTTCCACCCCGAGGCTTATTGATGAGCCTTCTGTCCATTATGACCCACAATTAGTGGTTCATTCTCACACTTCCACCACTGCGGGTGATGACTTAGAGGTGATAGACGAGGCTACTATCAGTGAGACAGGGGCCTCACCACAAGGGGATAACCACACCTCACAACCAATCGTGATGGAGGCACCTGTAGAAGAACAAGACCTCCTGGTATCTTTGCATGAGGAGGGGAGGGAGCCAGCACAGCCCCCTTCATTGGTACCTGTACCTAGCGTGAACACCCCCCCACTTAGGCCCAGAATCAGACCAATTAGACATCTTTCTACAATCAGGAAGATGATTGATTGGACCCTCACTGTCCGTAAAAAGTATTTGATAGTAGGTGATTCTAACCTCTCCCGGATTCCTGATTTTGAAATAGAAGACCTACAGATAGATAGTTATCCCGGGGCCAACTTTAGACATGCGGAGGCCATTCTATCCAAAACCAAGGTTTTGGCCCAGGTGGAGAGGGTGGTCTTGGCATTTGGCTTAAACAATAGGACCCAGCAGTTCAGGGTCACAGCCATTAAACAAATGCAAAGGGCACTCAAAATGGCCAAGACCATGTTTCCTCAAGCCAGGATATGGATTCCGCTCATCAACTTCTCTAGGTCCTTGAAATTGCAGGAACAACTCACTTTAACGGCAATGAATGACCATATCCAGAAACACATTACTCATATCCCTCTTTTACCCGCCCAAAGATTTTTGGTGGAATCTGATGGAATTCACTGGACACCTGCAACAGCTAGGGCGATGCTGGAACACTGGAGTGTTTACTTAAACTTATAAGCCCTGCAAACCCAATAAAGGGGATGGAGGAACAGGGGGTAATTAACCTCTCAAAACAGTTTGTTCCAACTCAAAACCAATTGGTGGTATTGAAAAAGGGCTTATCTTTCGTCCCGGTCCCAAATTGGGACAGTAATTCTAAAAAACAGCTGAGGGCAGATTTGCAGGTGTATCATCGCCGCCTTCTATTAACAGCTTTTTTTGAATCCCGGGAGGACACTGAGCCGACCCCGTTTACACCGCAATCTAAATGGACACCTAAATTATCTCAAGTTCCACCTCCAGTGAGAAAGATAATTAGAGCTGACAAGTATGCTTTTCAAAATTTACATTGGGAGCAGAAAGACTTACCCAATCTTTCTTTTGGGGAAATGCAGGCTCTGAAACAACTAAAAGGAAACAAACAAATTATTATAAAACCAGCCGATAAGGGAAGTGCCGTGGTAATTATGGATATTCAACAGTACATTTGGGAAGCAGAACGACAATTAAATAATCCAGACCATTACATTAAATTGGACAAGCCCATTTATTTGGATACAATCCCACAAGTACAAAACATTTTAATGTCCTTAAAAGAAAAAGGTTTTTTGAATCAAAAACAGGTTCATTATTTAATTGGCAAAGACAAACCACGCCCTAGATACTTTTATTTACTGCCAAAGATCCATAAGGCTCCTGGATCCTGGAGCCGGCCTTATGAAATCCCCCCGGGTCGTCCGATTGTGTCAGACTGTAGCAGTGAAACCTATGGTACAGCGGAATATGTTGAATATTTTCTGAATCCGATTTCTACCAGACACCGTAGTTATCTAAAGGACACTTATGATTTTATTCAAAAAATTAGAGAACTAAAATTACCGTCACATTGTTTTTTGTTTACTATGGATATTGATAGTCTCTATACGAACATAGAGACACAAGCCGGGCTGGAAGCAGTAAAGGACTGGCTTAAGAGATATCCAGACCCGAAGAGACCTGATAGCCTACTCTTACAATTGCTGGAAATTAATCTCACAAAAAATGACTTTGAGTTCAATGGGCAATTTTATTTGCAGATTAAGGGTACGGCAATGGGCAAGCGTTTCGCTCCTTCCTATGCGAACATTTACATGGCCCAATGGGAGGAGGCAGCCCTCAGGTCCTGCCCAATCAAACCACTGCATTATTATAGATTCCTTGATGATATTTGGGGTGTCTGGTTGGGAACAGAACAGGAATTCACTAAGTTTGCTGACCATCTAAACAATTTCCATCGATCCATCAAAATTAAATCTACACTGCATAACTCTGAGGTCAATTTTTTGGACACAGTAACATATAAAGGCCCAGATTTTGAGGACACTGGACGTCTGGATGTCAGAGTATATTTTAAGGATACCGACACCCACGCTTTATTACACAAAAAAAGTTTTCACCCTAGGCACACCTTTAGGGGCATCATAAAATCCCAGTTATTACGTTTCCACAGAATTTGTACCCGCAAGGAAAGTTTCTGGGAAGCCACCAAGGTGCTCTTTCATGCCCTCAGGAAGAGGGGTTACTCGCGCTCTTTCTTGAGGAAAGCATGTAAGACTTTTTTGTGTGAAACCCCTCAGGATTCAAGACAATTAGTACCCTTTGTAACCACATTTTCTCATTCAAGTACTCTCCTCCACAAAATGACCAGGGATAACTTCCTTAAATTTGTGGAGAGACAAACGGTACTACAAAATCACCGCATCATAGCCGCACACAGGAAGAATCCTAACCTGAAGGACATTCTGGTGCGGAGTAGGCTTTCACCACCCAACCGGCCAAAAACACCATTCACAACCTCAGAATACCTCCCCAAACAGTGGGTCTCAAACCGACAGTCAAAACAACTCTTTAAAATTTGGCCTGAGGTGTCTTTCAGATCTTTTAATTGTGTTTATTTGATTTACTGTCAAAAATGTAACATACAGTATGTGGGTGAAACCAGGAACACTATTGCGACTAGATTAATTCAACATAAATATAATATAAGGAAAAAGAAGGAGACACACACGCACATTGTACAACATTTTATTTCACATGGTTTACATTCACTGAGAGTAATGGGATTGGAACAGAACGAAATGTGGACTACATTTACACGTAAAAGGACAGAAAGGAATTGGATAAAAAAATTGGGCACAGAACATCCATGGGGCCTCAATGAGAAATAGGGTCTTCAGGTTCCAAAGATCTTACCCTAACCTTCAACCTACTTTTTACCCCCTATTTAGTGGATTGGGCTTTGGGCTTTGGAACACCAATCCCCTACCCAGACCCTAAACCTAAAACTTAACCCCAAACCCAACTCTTACCCTAACCTTAACCCCTATCCACAACCCCAACTCTTAAAACTTCACCCCAAACCCAACTCTTACCCTAACCTTAACCCCTATCCACAACCCCAACTCTTATCCTTACCCTAACCTCTACCCTTACCCACACCCAAATCCCTAACCCACCATTGCCCTTAGTCCCAATCCATTTGGTCTTATCATCACCCCCTCTCATTGGATGATTCTTCTACAATAATTTCCATACTTATTTTACCCTACACTAATTCCCAGTATTTGTTTCCCTTTGTTTTGGGAGTGGAACGAACTGTAGGGTGATGGGACTTGGTGGCTAGACTGAGGACAGGCCTGTGCACAACGTGGACTCTGGCAATTGTTGGGGACCCGGTATAAATTTTACCTAACACGCCCGTGCCGTCTGGGTCCTGTCTGCCTTGTCCTGTTCCCCTCTGATCTTCCACATTGACAGGGTTATTTTAACCATTAATTAATCTTAACTGGGATTTTCAATGGTAGAAGGACCTCTTTGGGGATATTTATTTCATTTAATTTCTTAAAATACATACATAAACAGAAAATTATTTACATTTCATTAAGGATCAGAACTATTTTGTTCGTCCCTTATTAGTAGTAAGGTTAAAAACTATTTAATAGTCATCACATGTAAAACATTTATTTAAACAGTACATGTCATTCCATCCAAATCCTGAGGAGGGCAGCAGTACATAAGACAATTCAGTAAGTAGGAATGGAAAGTTTCTCTCTGACACTCATTAGATGACATGTAGAACATTATATTTATTATCAACTTTTTCTGTAATAGGATTTTGTCCTACTCCATTCAGAATTAGAATTATTTGGTGTATCCCTGATTTTTAGTAAGGCTTTAAAACCGTGGAATGGCATTGCACCACACGCAGAGCATTCATTTCAATGGCACATGCAGTTCCATGGAGATCCTGCAGATGGCAGTAGCTCATAAACGGGACATTGCAATTCACAGGAAGTACATTTCTCTCTGGCACTCGTGGAGTGAACATGTAGACTAACTGCTCTCTTGCCTTTGGTTAAAAACGACTTTCCTCCAGTGAATCAACACACAACAGCTGCCAGTAAGTATTTTTGCACTCTCATTTTCACATTTTTACAGTTTTATTTTATCAAGAGTGCCTTTTTAAGTTCGTTTTTTTGTCACTATTGGCAGCTTTAGGTCTCACTCAGTCTTAGTACTGACCAAAGCAGTTGATCTTTTTTCTTTTTATCTAGTTTAAAACAGTGTATTCACACATAAAGCCACCAGTAATTAGTACTGGATATTTTCATTTGGCTATTTTAAGTTCTTAAGCTTTGACTTCGTTTTTTTTCTCATTGGTTCCAGTTAAGATTGTAGGTTCCTTTTGAACTGGATTAACTGATTACAGACCATTGAATGTGATCTAGGTAGTTATAAGTTTTTTGTGTTTTTTACAATATAATTACCTGGACCAACTGTAGTAAGCCTTTTGCCTGATGAAGGTATATTTTTGACCGAAACGTTGCGACGATAGGCTTACAACTTTTTTTGTTACAATGACAAGATTCATGGATACACGAAATATAGGATGGCGTACGCATCCTGAACGGCGTCCATGGAAATCCAACCAACCTAGACAATTTTTTGACACCAGGTTTTCCCAACATGGGGATTACCCTTTTGATTATAACCCCCGATTCGATTATCAACCACAAAAATATAGGAATACCCCAAACCAACAAAACAGACGCAAATTTCGACAAGGTTACAATCAAGGAGGCTATAGGGGACAGAAATACAACCAACAGGCCCCACGATCGAGGAAACCCAACAGACAACAGCATTTTAAATACAGGAATGACAATGGTGAGCAAACTACCAACAATAGGGCCAAGAACACACCAGAATACGCAGAATTCTGTCTTCTGGTCCGTAAAATGTACAATCTCATCCGTGCTGTTCACCATCTCAACAAAGTTGGCAGGGCCTCAGATTCAAAATCAGAACCCCCTACAATCACACGCTTAACCACCTACCTCTCGGAGGTCATGAAACCGGCCAACATGACTGAAGACACACGATTGTTGCTGGAGGGTAATGCTCGCAACTGGGCCCACACTACTCGCCTCATTTTACGGGACCATTACAAACTGCAAATACGGGAGGCACGTCAAACCTGGCAAAATTCTTTACCTGATGATTGGCGCGAACCCTTCCAGGTAGCCGCAAGATGGGCACGCAGACACTTTGGAAAACGAATAGATGGGGACGCAGTGGAACAAGTGGAGGCTCTCTTTGTCACACTGGAAGAGAGGAGAGGGTTAAATACAACACCCCGACCACAGAGGGACAGGGATGACAGTGAGACCAGGCTTATCAGAGAGGACGGGGCCTTGTTCTCAGAAGAGGATTTTCCACCTCTTTCAAGGCCTGGGGATACTTCATCTCCCCTTATACCTCTCTTTGCCCCTCTATCTGGTTTATCCACCCCATCCCCTGCTCTACCCAAACCCCAACGACAAAGGGTGTCTAGGCGGTCCTCAGCCAACCCAGCCGTTGCTGAACGGGACAATTTTCCTGAGCTTTCTCACATACAGGAGGGACCTACATTGAGTCAAGCAGCGGCTACTTCCACCCCGAGGCTTATTGATGAGCCTTCTGTCCATTATGACCCACAATTAGTGGTTCATTCTCACACTTCCACCACTGCGGGTGATGACTTAGAGGTGATAGACGAGGCTACTATCAGTGAGACAGGGGCCTCACCACAAGGGGATAACCACACCTCACAACCAATCGTGATGGAGGCACCTGTAGAAGAACAAGACCTCCTGGTATCTTTGCATGAGGAGGGGAGGGAGCCAGCACAGCCCCCTTCATTGGTACCTGTACCTAGCGTGAACACCCCCCCACTTAGGCCCAGAATCAGACCAATTAGACATCTTTCTACAATCAGGAAGATGATTGATTGGACCCTCACTGTCCGTAAAAAGTATTTGATAGTAGGTGATTCTAACCTCTCCCGGATTCCTGATTTTGAAATAGAAGACCTACAGATAGATAGTTATCCCGGGGCCAACTTTAGACATGCGGAGGCCATTCTATCCAAAACCAAGGTTTTGGCCCAGGTGGAGAGGGTGGTCTTGGCATTTGGCTTAAACAATAGGACCCAGCAGTTCAGGGTCACAGCCATTAAACAAATGCAAAGGGCACTCAAAATGGCCAAGACCATGTTTCCTCAAGCCAGGATATGGATTCCGCTCATCAACTTCTCTAGGTCCTTGAAATTGCAGGAACAACTCACTTTAACGGCAATGAATGACCATATCCAGAAACACATTACTCATATCCCTCTTTTACCCGCCCAAAGATTTTTGGTGGAATCTGATGGAATTCACTGGACACCTGCAACAGCTAGGGCGATGCTGGAACACTGGAGTGTTTACTTAAACTTATAAGCCCTGCAAACCCAATAAAGGGGATGGAGGAACAGGGGGTAATTAACCTCTCAAAACAGTTTGTTCCAACTCAAAACCAATTGGTGGTATTGAAAAAGGGCTTATCTTTCGTCCCGGTCCCAAATTGGGACAGTAATTCTAAAAAACAGCTGAGGGCAGATTTGCAGGTGTATCATCGCCGCCTTCTATTAACAGCTTTTTTTGAATCCCGGGAGGACACTGAGCCGACCCCGTTTACACCGCAATCTAAATGGACACCTAAATTATCTCAAGTTCCACCTCCAGTGAGAAAGATAATTAGAGCTGACAAGTATGCTTTTCAAAATTTACATTGGGAGCAGAAAGACTTACCCAATCTTTCTTTTGGGGAAATGCAGGCTCTGAAACAACTAAAAGGAAACAAACAAATTATTATAAAACCAGCCGATAAGGGAAGTGCCGTGGTAATTATGGATATTCAACAGTACATTTGGGAAGCAGAACGACAATTAAATAATCCAGACCATTACATTAAATTGGACAAGCCCATTTATTTGGATACAATCCCACAAGTACAAAACATTTTAATGTCCTTAAAAGAAAAAGGTTTTTTGAATCAAAAACAGGTTCATTATTTAATTGGCAAAGACAAACCACGCCCTAGATACTTTTATTTACTGCCAAAGATCCATAAGGCTCCTGGATCCTGGAGCCGGCCTTATGAAATCCCCCCGGGTCGTCCGATTGTGTCAGACTGTAGCAGTGAAACCTATGGTACAGCGGAATATGTTGAATATTTTCTGAATCCGATTTCTACCAGACACCGTAGTTATCTAAAGGACACTTATGATTTTATTCAAAAAATTAGAGAACTAAAATTACCGTCACATTGTTTTTTGTTTACTATGGATATTGATAGTCTCTATACGAACATAGAGACACAAGCCGGGCTGGAAGCAGTAAAGGACTGGCTTAAGAGATATCCAGACCCGAAGAGACCTGATAGCCTACTCTTACAATTGCTGGAAATTAATCTCACAAAAAATGACTTTGAGTTCAATGGGCAATTTTATTTGCAGATTAAGGGTACGGCAATGGGCAAGCGTTTCGCTCCTTCCTATGCGAACATTTACATGGCCCAATGGGAGGAGGCAGCCCTCAGGTCCTGCCCAATCAAACCACTGCATTATTATAGATTCCTTGATGATATTTGGGGTGTCTGGTTGGGAACAGAACAGGAATTCACTAAGTTTGCTGACCATCTAAACAATTTCCATCGATCCATCAAAATTAAATCTACACTGCATAACTCTGAGGTCAATTTTTTGGACACAGTAACATATAAAGGCCCAGATTTTGAGGACACTGGACGTCTGGATGTCAGAGTATATTTTAAGGATACCGACACCCACGCTTTATTACACAAAAAAAGTTTTCACCCTAGGCACACCTTTAGGGGCATCATAAAATCCCAGTTATTACGTTTCCACAGAATTTGTACCCGCAAGGAAAGTTTCTGGGAAGCCACCAAGGTGCTCTTTCATGCCCTCAGGAAGAGGGGTTACTCGCGCTCTTTCTTGAGGAAAGCATGTAAGACTTTTTTGTGTGAAACCCCTCAGGATTCAAGACAATTAGTACCCTTTGTAACCACATTTTCTCATTCAAGTACTCTCCTCCACAAAATGACCAGGGATAACTTCCTTAAATTTGTGGAGAGACAAACGGTACTACAAAATCACCGCATCATAGCCGCACACAGGAAGAATCCTAACCTGAAGGACATTCTGGTGCGGAGTAGGCTTTCACCACCCAACCGGCCAAAAACACCATTCACAACCTCAGAATACCTCCCCAAACAGTGGGTCTCAAACCGACAGTCAAAACAACTCTTTAAAATTTGGCCTGAGGTGTCTTTCAGATCTTTTAATTGTGTTTATTTGATTTACTGTCAAAAATGTAACATACAGTATGTGGGTGAAACCAGGAACACTATTGCGACTAGATTAATTCAACATAAATATAATATAAGGAAAAAGAAGGAGACACACACGCACATTGTACAACATTTTATTTCACATGGTTTACATTCACTGAGAGTAATGGGATTGGAACAGAACGAAATGTGGACTACATTTACACGTAAAAGGACAGAAAGGAATTGGATAAAAAAATTGGGCACAGAACATCCATGGGGCCTCAATGAGAAATAGGGTCTTCAGGTTCCAAAGATCTTACCCTAACCTTCAACCTACTTTTTACCCCCTATTTAGTGGATTGGGCTTTGGGCTTTGGAACACCAATCCCCTACCCAGACCCTAAACCTAAAACTTAACCCCAAACCCAACTCTTACCCTAACCTTAACCCCTATCCACAACCCCAACTCTTAAAACTTCACCCCAAACCCAACTCTTACCCTAACCTTAACCCCTATCCACAACCCCAACTCTTATCCTTACCCTAACCTCTACCCTTACCCACACCCAAATCCCTAACCCACCATTGCCCTTAGTCCCAATCCATTTGGTCTTATCATCACCCCCTCTCATTGGATGATTCTTCTACAATAATTTCCATACTTATTTTACCCTACACTAATTCCCAGTATTTGTTTCCCTTTGTTTTGGGAGTGGAACGAACTGTAGGGTGATGGGACTTGGTGGCTAGACTGAGGACAGGCCTGTGCACAACGTGGACTCTGGCAATTGTTGGGGACCCGGTATAAATTTTACCTAACACGCCCGTGCCGTCTGGGTCCTGTCTGCCTTGTCCTGTTCCCCTCTGATCTTCCACATTGACAGGGTTATTTTAACCATTAATTAATCTTAACTGGGATTTTCAATGGTAGAAGGACCTCTTTGGGGATATTTATTTCATTTAATTTCTTAAAATACATACATAAACAGAAAATTATTTACATTTCATTAAGGATCAGAACTATTTTGTTCGTCCCTTATTAGTAGTAAGGTTAAAAACTATTTAATAGTCATCACATGTAAAACATTTATTTAAACAGTACATGTCATTCCATCCAAATCCTGAGGAGGGCAGCAGTACATAAGACAATTCAGTAAGTAGGAATGGAAAGTTTCTCTCTGACACTCATTAGATGACATGTAGAACATTATATTTATTATCAACTTTTTCTGTAATAGGATTTTGTCCTACTCCATTCAGAATTAGAATTATTTGGTGTATCCCTGATTTTTAGTAAGGCTTTAAAACCGTGGAATGGCATTGCACCACACGCAGAGCATTCATTTCAATGGCACATGCAGTTCCATGGAGATCCTGCAGATGGCAGTAGCTCATAAACGGGACATTGCAATTCACAGGAAGTACATTTCTCTCTGGCACTCGTGGAGTGAACATGTAGACTAACTGCTCTCTTGCCTTTGGTTAAAAACGACTTTCCTCCAGTGAATCAACACACAACAGCTGCCAGTAAGTATTTTTGCACTCTCATTTTCACATTTTTACAGTTTTATTTTATCAAGAGTGCCTTTTTAAGTTCGTTTTTTTGTCACTATTGGCAGCTTTAGGTCTCACTCAGTCTTAGTACTGACCAAAGCAGTTGATCTTTTTTCTTTTTATCTAGTTTAAAACAGTGTATTCACACATAAAGCCACCAGTAATTAGTACTGGATATTTTCATTTGGCTATTTTAAGTTCTTAAGCTTTGACTTCGTTTTTTTTCTCATTGGTTCCAGTTAAGATTGTAGGTTCCTTTTGAACTGGATTAACTGATTACAGACCATTGAATGTGATCTAGGTAGTTATAAGTTTTTTGTGTTTTTTACAATATAATTACCTGGACCAACTGTAGTAAGCCTTTTGCCTGATGAAGGTATATTTTTGACCGAAACGTTGCGACGATAGGCTTACAACTTTTTTTGTTACAATGACAAGATTCATGGATACACGAAATATAGGATGGCGTACGCATCCTGAACGGCGTCCATGGAAATCCAACCAACCTAGACAATTTTTTGACACCAGGTTTTCCCAACATGGGGATTACCCTTTTGATTATAACCCCCGATTCGATTATCAACCACAAAAATATAGGAATACCCCAAACCAACAAAACAGACGCAAATTTCGACAAGGTTACAATCAAGGAGGCTATAGGGGACAGAAATACAACCAACAGGCCCCACGATCGAGGAAACCCAACAGACAACAGCATTTTAAATACAGGAATGACAATGGTGAGCAAACTACCAACAATAGGGCCAAGAACACACCAGAATACGCAGAATTCTGTCTTCTGGTCCGTAAAATGTACAATCTCATCCGTGCTGTTCACCATCTCAACAAAGTTGGCAGGGCCTCAGATTCAAAATCAGAACCCCCTACAATCACACGCTTAACCACCTACCTCTCGGAGGTCATGAAACCGGCCAACATGACTGAAGACACACGATTGTTGCTGGAGGGTAATGCTCGCAACTGGGCCCACACTACTCGCCTCATTTTACGGGACCATTACAAACTGCAAATACGGGAGGCACGTCAAACCTGGCAAAATTCTTTACCTGATGATTGGCGCGAACCCTTCCAGGTAGCCGCAAGATGGGCACGCAGACACTTTGGAAAACGAATAGATGGGGACGCAGTGGAACAAGTGGAGGCTCTCTTTGTCACACTGGAAGAGAGGAGAGGGTTAAATACAACACCCCGACCACAGAGGGACAGGGATGACAGTGAGACCAGGCTTATCAGAGAGGACGGGGCCTTGTTCTCAGAAGAGGATTTTCCACCTCTTTCAAGGCCTGGGGATACTTCATCTCCCCTTATACCTCTCTTTGCCCCTCTATCTGGTTTATCCACCCCATCCCCTGCTCTACCCAAACCCCAACGACAAAGGGTGTCTAGGCGGTCCTCAGCCAACCCAGCCGTTGCTGAACGGGACAATTTTCCTGAGCTTTCTCACATACAGGAGGGACCTACATTGAGTCAAGCAGCGGCTACTTCCACCCCGAGGCTTATTGATGAGCCTTCTGTCCATTATGACCCACAATTAGTGGTTCATTCTCACACTTCCACCACTGCGGGTGATGACTTAGAGGTGATAGACGAGGCTACTATCAGTGAGACAGGGGCCTCACCACAAGGGGATAACCACACCTCACAACCAATCGTGATGGAGGCACCTGTAGAAGAACAAGACCTCCTGGTATCTTTGCATGAGGAGGGGAGGGAGCCAGCACAGCCCCCTTCATTGGTACCTGTACCTAGCGTGAACACCCCCCCACTTAGGCCCAGAATCAGACCAATTAGACATCTTTCTACAATCAGGAAGATGATTGATTGGACCCTCACTGTCCGTAAAAAGTATTTGATAGTAGGTGATTCTAACCTCTCCCGGATTCCTGATTTTGAAATAGAAGACCTACAGATAGATAGTTATCCCGGGGCCAACTTTAGACATGCGGAGGCCATTCTATCCAAAACCAAGGTTTTGGCCCAGGTGGAGAGGGTGGTCTTGGCATTTGGCTTAAACAATAGGACCCAGCAGTTCAGGGTCACAGCCATTAAACAAATGCAAAGGGCACTCAAAATGGCCAAGACCATGTTTCCTCAAGCCAGGATATGGATTCCGCTCATCAACTTCTCTAGGTCCTTGAAATTGCAGGAACAACTCACTTTAACGGCAATGAATGACCATATCCAGAAACACATTACTCATATCCCTCTTTTACCCGCCCAAAGATTTTTGGTGGAATCTGATGGAATTCACTGGACACCTGCAACAGCTAGGGCGATGCTGGAACACTGGAGTGTTTACTTAAACTTATAAGCCCTGCAAACCCAATAAAGGGGATGGAGGAACAGGGGGTAATTAACCTCTCAAAACAGTTTGTTCCAACTCAAAACCAATTGGTGGTATTGAAAAAGGGCTTATCTTTCGTCCCGGTCCCAAATTGGGACAGTAATTCTAAAAAACAGCTGAGGGCAGATTTGCAGGTGTATCATCGCCGCCTTCTATTAACAGCTTTTTTTGAATCCCGGGAGGACACTGAGCCGACCCCGTTTACACCGCAATCTAAATGGACACCTAAATTATCTCAAGTTCCACCTCCAGTGAGAAAGATAATTAGAGCTGACAAGTATGCTTTTCAAAATTTACATTGGGAGCAGAAAGACTTACCCAATCTTTCTTTTGGGGAAATGCAGGCTCTGAAACAACTAAAAGGAAACAAACAAATTATTATAAAACCAGCCGATAAGGGAAGTGCCGTGGTAATTATGGATATTCAACAGTACATTTGGGAAGCAGAACGACAATTAAATAATCCAGACCATTACATTAAATTGGACAAGCCCATTTATTTGGATACAATCCCACAAGTACAAAACATTTTAATGTCCTTAAAAGAAAAAGGTTTTTTGAATCAAAAACAGGTTCATTATTTAATTGGCAAAGACAAACCACGCCCTAGATACTTTTATTTACTGCCAAAGATCCATAAGGCTCCTGGATCCTGGAGCCGGCCTTATGAAATCCCCCCGGGTCGTCCGATTGTGTCAGACTGTAGCAGTGAAACCTATGGTACAGCGGAATATGTTGAATATTTTCTGAATCCGATTTCTACCAGACACCGTAGTTATCTAAAGGACACTTATGATTTTATTCAAAAAATTAGAGAACTAAAATTACCGTCACATTGTTTTTTGTTTACTATGGATATTGATAGTCTCTATACGAACATAGAGACACAAGCCGGGCTGGAAGCAGTAAAGGACTGGCTTAAGAGATATCCAGACCCGAAGAGACCTGATAGCCTACTCTTACAATTGCTGGAAATTAATCTCACAAAAAATGACTTTGAGTTCAATGGGCAATTTTATTTGCAGATTAAGGGTACGGCAATGGGCAAGCGTTTCGCTCCTTCCTATGCGAACATTTACATGGCCCAATGGGAGGAGGCAGCCCTCAGGTCCTGCCCAATCAAACCACTGCATTATTATAGATTCCTTGATGATATTTGGGGTGTCTGGTTGGGAACAGAACAGGAATTCACTAAGTTTGCTGACCATCTAAACAATTTCCATCGATCCATCAAAATTAAATCTACACTGCATAACTCTGAGGTCAATTTTTTGGACACAGTAACATATAAAGGCCCAGATTTTGAGGACACTGGACGTCTGGATGTCAGAGTATATTTTAAGGATACCGACACCCACGCTTTATTACACAAAAAAAGTTTTCACCCTAGGCACACCTTTAGGGGCATCATAAAATCCCAGTTATTACGTTTCCACAGAATTTGTACCCGCAAGGAAAGTTTCTGGGAAGCCACCAAGGTGCTCTTTCATGCCCTCAGGAAGAGGGGTTACTCGCGCTCTTTCTTGAGGAAAGCATGTAAGACTTTTTTGTGTGAAACCCCTCAGGATTCAAGACAATTAGTACCCTTTGTAACCACATTTTCTCATTCAAGTACTCTCCTCCACAAAATGACCAGGGATAACTTCCTTAAATTTGTGGAGAGACAAACGGTACTACAAAATCACCGCATCATAGCCGCACACAGGAAGAATCCTAACCTGAAGGACATTCTGGTGCGGAGTAGGCTTTCACCACCCAACCGGCCAAAAACACCATTCACAACCTCAGAATACCTCCCCAAACAGTGGGTCTCAAACCGACAGTCAAAACAACTTTTTAAAATTTGGCCTGAGGTGTCTTTCAGATCTTTTAATTGTGTTTATTTGATTTACTGTCAAAAATGTAACATACAGTATGTGGGTGAAACCAGGAACACTATTGCGACTAGATTAATTCAACATAAATATAATATAAGGAAAAAGAAGGAGACACACACGCACATTGTACAACATTTTATTTCACATGGTTTACATTCACTGAGAGTAATGGGATTGGAACAGAACGAAATGTGGACTACATTTACACGTAAAAGGACAGAAAGGAATTGGATAAAAAAATTGGGCACAGAACATCCATGGGGCCTCAATGAGAAATAGGGTCTTCAGGTTCCAAAGATCTTACCCTAACCTTCAACCTACTTTTTACCCCCTATTTAGTGGATTGGGCTTTGGGCTTTGGAACACCAATCCCCTACCCAGACCCTAAACCTAAAACTTAACCCCAAACCCAACTCTTACCCTAACCTTAACCCCTATCCACAACCCCAACTCTTAAAACTTCACCCCAAACCCAACTCTTACCCTAACCTTAACCCCTATCCACAACCCCAACTCTTATCCTTACCCTAACCTCTACCCTTACCCACACCCAAATCCCTAACCCACCATTGCCCTTAGTCCCAATCCATTTGGTCTTATCATCACCCCCTCTCATTGGATGATTCTTCTACAATAATTTCCATACTTATTTTACCCTACACTAATTCCCAGTATTTGTTTCCCTTTGTTTTGGGAGTGGAACGAACTGTAGGGTGATGGGACTTGGTGGCTAGACTGAGGACAGGCCTGTGCACAACGTGGACTCTGGCAATTGTTGGGGACCCGGTATAAATTTTACCTAACCCTAACCCTAACCCTAACCCTAACCCTAGGGAACTTAGCTTTATTGGACATGGGACACACGTTGGGGACTTGATCACCCCGGCGGGGCCGCCTCAGTGGAGGGTGTATAGTGGTAACAGGCCTGAAACACCCAATGATGCTGAGGAGCACTACTGAAGATGTGTCCCACAAACTTTCACAGACCAACCCGGACCCTGTGAATTAGGCCATGGTGGACTCCTTCCACGCCCGATACTGGTACCAGTACACCAACTCCTTCTAAGGATTCTTCACTCCAAAACCTAAACTACAAACCAATACTCTAAAGTGAGATGACCTAACCTACACCTATACTCTAACCATAACCTGAGTTACTTACATAAAAAATTGACCTCAACCACATACTTAACCCCAAGTGATTAAAACCTAACCAAAGGCTACAACACTAGAAGTTGACTACCTAGCCCTTACCCATTCCCTAACCATAACCCAGGGATTTACAGTAACTTAAACCCATATGGATTCCCAATGGAACAAACCTAACCACAAGCTACCAACTTAATAGAGAGGCTACCTAGCCCAGATCTATACCCTAACCATAACCATAGGGACTTACACACAAACCTAACACGGAAAACTAAATCCTAAGCAAATTAAATCTAAACCATACCCAGTCCACAACTTGGGGACATACAAAAAATAATAAAAAAATCCAAAGATCTATACTTAATCCCAAGTGAATAAACCCAGCTATAGGCTACGACGTTAATAGGGGCTACCTAACCCATACACATACTCTAACCATAACCTGTAACGTTTCCAGGAGTCTATTCCATAAACTCAGAACAGTTCCCCCTACACAAGGGTTTTAACCACTGCAAGACATCAGGCTTAATTGGTTATGTGCAGGTGAGAGTGCCATGTCCTCGGTCTCCCTATTCCAAACTCCTTGTGCTGTATGGCAGAGGGGGGGGAGCCGTTGTAATTTGAAAAACCCTAACCCGGCCAGGTCCTACTACCAGGTTGGATGTCTTAAGCACTGGGACATAGGAATAGTCACTCCTAGGGAAACGCAAACTAACACTCTGTGAAGAGAATTTTTTTTATATAACTCTAATAGACCATGAATTGGTTTGGATACACATGGAGGGAACAGTAGGACTATAATAATTATTTCCACACAAGACCGACAAAATCTATACTTAATACCAAGTAAATATACCTATCCATAGGCCACCAAGTTAATAGTGAGGCTACCTAGCCCATACCTACACCTAGTAATGTTTCCGGGAATCTATTCCATAAACTCAGAACAGTTCCTCCTATACAGGAGTCTCAACCACTGCGAGACATCAGGCTTAATTGGTTATGTGCAGGTGAGAGTGCCATGTCCTCGGTCTCCCTATTCCAAACTCCTTGTGCTGTATGGCAGAGGGGGGGGAGCCGTTGTAATTTGAAAAATCACTAAAAATAGGCTTCCTGCCAAACATCTACTACACAAAAATAATACTACCTACGTTAAAATAAAATTAGCCTTCCCCCTTAACACCTATGACACAAAAATACTATTACTTCTCTTAGAAATAATACTTACCCTTAACGCCTAAATAATGGTGGTTGGGTGTTGGAGTCTGGGGAGGTCTCGGGGGATGCCTGCTGGGTAGGCCCTTGCCTGGTCCCTTGTCCTGAAACGCCCAGGGCCTCCGGTGGTCTCGTAAGATGGCCTAATATGTGTAAGGGCCGTCCGAGCTTCCTGGAGTGGACTGGGTGATGACGGCTGGTTCTGGGTGTACGGGGTGTCTGGTGGGTGCCTCCGGGCTGCTCAGGCTCCTCTCCCTGCAAAACATGTAACTTCTTAGGGAGACATTACTTACCTTCATACCCAATATCCAATGCTAGAATAGTGGTTCACTAAAAATAGGCTTCCTGCTAAACATCTATAACACAAATAGTGATTAAAATAAAATTAGGCCTCCCCCTTAACATATATGACACAAAAGTAATAATAATACTACTTACCTTAGAAATAGTACTTACCTTATTGCCTAAACAAATTAATATTACTTACCTTTCCCTTACAAAAAAAAAAAAAAAAAAAAAAAAAAAAAAAAAAAAAAAAAAATTCAGACTAGCATTCCCAACATATTCCTGGTTCCCCAAGACTCAACCGGAGCTCAGAGGGAACTTAGCTTTATTGGACATGGGACACACGTTGGGGACTTGATCACCCCGGCGGGGCCGCCTCAGTGGAGGGTGTATAGTGGTAACAGGCCTGAAACACCCAATGATGCTGAGGAGCACTACTGAAGATGTGTCCCACAAACTTTCACAGACCAACCCGGACCCTGTGAATTAGGCCATGGTGGACTCCTTCCACGCCCGATACTGGTACCAGTACACCAACTCCTTCTAAGGATTCTTCACTCCAAAACCTAAACTACAAACCAATACTCTAAAGTGAGATGACCTAACCTACACCTATACTCTAACCATAACCTGAGTTACTTACATAAAAAATTGACCTCAACCACATACTTAACCCCAAGTGATTAAAACCTAACCAAAGGCTACAACACTAGAAGTTGACTACCTAGCCCTTACCCATTCCCTAACCATAACCCAGGGATTTACAGTAACTTAAACCCATATGGATTCCCAATGGAACAAACCTAACCACAAGCTACCAACTTAATAGAGAGGCTACCTAGCCCAGATCTATACCCTAACCATAACCATAGGGACTTACACACAAACCTAACACGGAAAACTAAATCCTAAGCAAATTAAATCTAAACCATACCCAGTCCACAACTTGGGGACATACAAAAAATAATAAAAAAATCCAAAGATCTATACTTAATCCCAAGTGAATAAACCCAGCTATAGGCTACGACGTTAATAGGGGCTACCTAACCCATACACATACTCTAACCATAACCTGTAACGTTTCCAGGAGTCTATTCCATAAACTCAGAACAGTTCCCCCTACACAAGGGTTTTAACCACTGCAAGACATCAGGCTTAATTGGTTATGTGCAGGTGAGAGTGCCATGTCCTCGGTCTCCCTATTCCAAACTCCTTGTGCTGTATGGCAGAGGGGGGGGAGCCGTTGTAATTTGAAAAACCCTAACCCGGCCAGGTCCTACTACCAGGTTGGATGTCTTAAGCACTGGGACATAGGAATAGTCACTCCTAGGGAAACGCAAACTAACACTCTGTGAAGAGAATTTTTTTTATATAACTCTAATAGACCATGAATTGGTTTGGATACACATGGAGGGAACAGTAGGACTATAATAATTATTTCCACACAAGACCGACAAAATCTATACTTAATACCAAGTAAATATACCTATCCATAGGCCACCAAGTTAATAGTGAGGCTACCTAGCCCATACCTACACCTAGTAATGTTTCCGGGAATCTATTCCATAAACTCAGAACAGTTCCTCCTATACAGGAGTCTCAACCACTGCGAGACATCAGGCTTAATTGGTTATGTGCAGGTGAGAGTGCCATGTCCTCGGTCTCCCTATTCCAAACTCCTTGTGCTGTATGGCAGAGGGGGGGGAGCCGTTGTAATTTGAAAAATCACTAAAAATAGGCTTCCTGCCAAACATCTACTACACAAAAATAATACTACCTACGTTAAAATAAAATTAGCCTTCCCCCTTAACACCTATGACACAAAAATACTATTACTTCTCTTAGAAATAATACTTACCCTTAACGCCTAAATAATGGTGGTTGGGTGTTGGAGTCTGGGGAGGTCTCGGGGGATGCCTGCTGGGTAGGCCCTTGCCTGGTCCCTTGTCCTGAAACGCCCAGGGCCTCCGGTGGTCTCGTAAGATGGCCTAATATGTGTAAGGGCCGTCCGAGCTTCCTGGAGTGGACTGGGTGATGACGGCTGGTTCTGGGTGTACGGGGTGTCTGGTGGGTGCCTCCGGGCTGCTCAGGCTCCTCTCCCTGCAAAACATGTAACTTCTTAGGGAGACATTACTTACCTTCATACCCAATATCCAATGCTAGAATAGTGGTTCACTAAAAATAGGCTTCCTGCTAAACATCTATAACACAAATAGTGATTAAAATAAAATTAGGCCTCCCCCTTAACATATATGACACAAAAGTAATAATAATACTACTTACCTTAGAAATAGTACTTACCTTATTGCCTAAACAAATTAATATTACTTACCTTTCCCTTACAAAAAAAAAAAAAAAAAAAAAAAAAAAAAAAAATTCAGACTAGCATTC
The DNA here is from genome assembly GCA_027475355.1 of Coilia nasus. Taxonomy (NCBI): domain Eukaryota; kingdom Metazoa; phylum Chordata; class Actinopteri; order Clupeiformes; family Engraulidae; genus Coilia; species Coilia nasus. Next base: position 38,719,145 of record CM050214.1, on the reverse strand, counting down.
CCAACATATTCCTGGTTCCCCAAGACTCAACCGGAGCTCAGAGGGAACTTAGCTTTATTGGACATGGGACACACGTTGGGGACTTGATCACCCCGGCGGGGCCGCCTCAGTGGAGGGTGTATAGTGGTAACAGGCCTGAAACACCCAATGATGCTGAGGAGCACTACTGAAGATGTGTCCCACAAACTTTCACAGACCAACCCGGACCCTGTGAATTAGGCCATGGTGGACTCCTTCCACGCCCGATACTGGTACCAGTACACCAACTCCTTCTAAGGATTCTTCACTCCAAAACCTAAACTACAAACCAATACTCTAAAGTGAGATGACCTAACCTACACCTATACTCTAACCATAACCTGAGTTACTTACATAAAAAATTGACCTCAACCACATACTTAACCCCAAGTGATTAAAACCTAACCAAAGGCTACAACACTAGAAGTTGACTACCTAGCCCTTACCCATTCCCTAACCATAACCCAGGGATTTACAGTAACTTAAACCCATATGGATTCCCAATGGAACAAACCTAACCACAAGCTACCAACTTAATAGAGAGGCTACCTAGCCCAGATCTATACCCTAACCATAACCATAGGGACTTACACACAAACCTAACACGGAAAACTAAATCCTAAGCAAATTAAATCTAAACCATACCCAGTCCACAACTTGGGGACATACAAAAAATAATAAAAAAATCCAAAGATCTATACTTAATCCCAAGTGAATAAACCCAGCTATAGGCTACGACGTTAATAGGGGCTACCTAACCCATACACATACTCTAACCATAACCTGTAACGTTTCCAGGAGTCTATTCCATAAACTCAGAACAGTTCCCCCTACACAAGGGTTTTAACCACTGCAAGACATCAGGCTTAATTGGTTATGTGCAGGTGAGAGTGCCATGTCCTCGGTCTCCCTATTCCAAACTCCTTGTGCTGTATGGCAGAGGGGGGGGAGCCGTTGTAATTTGAAAAACCCTAACCCGGCCAGGTCCTACTACCAGGTTGGATGTCTTAAGCACTGGGACATAGGAATAGTCACTCCTAGGGAAACGCAAACTAACACTCTGTGAAGAGAATTTTTTTTATATAACTCTAATAGACCATGAATTGGTTTGGATACACATGGAGGGAACAGTAGGACTATAATAATTATTTCCACACAAGACCGACAAAATCTATACTTAATACCAAGTAAATATACCTATCCATAGGCCACCAAGTTAATAGTGAGGCTACCTAGCCCATACCTACACCTAGTAATGTTTCCGGGAATCTATTCCATAAACTCAGAACAGTTCCTCCTATACAGGAGTCTCAACCACTGCGAGACATCAGGCTTAATTGGTTATGTGCAGGTGAGAGTGCCATGTCCTCGGTCTCCCTATTCCAAACTCCTTGTGCTGTATGGCAGAGGGGGGGGAGCCGTTGTAATTTGAAAAATCCTAACCCGGCCAGGTCCTACTACCAGGTTGGATGTCTTAAGCACTGGGATACAGGAATAGGCGTTCCTTGGGAAACATAAACCAACACCCGAAAAAAAGATTCTGCGCACATAACTCCAGACCGGAGCGACAATACCTGGGGATATTACAAAACAATAACAACAGACCATGGGTCCGTTTGGATACGCACGGATGGAACAACAAGACTATAATAACCACTTCCACACAATATCGACAAAATTTATACTAAATCCTAAATAAATAAGCATATCCATAGGTCACTAAGTTAGTAGTAGAGCTACCTAGCCCAAAACCATACCCTTACCATAACCCCATAAGGTTTACAGGAATCTATTTTATAAACTCAGCACGGTTGCTCTTATGGTCAATAATAAGGCTCACACGAAACCGGCACCTGCTAAAACAACATTTTTTCCTTCCCTTCTCTCCCCCTCCCTAACATCGTACTTTGCACGCAACACCCCCCCTGCTCGGCTGCTGTAGCGGTGTGAGCGGGGGTGGTGTAGGAGATGAGGCCCAGACAGGCCCTTGGGGTGAGCGGAGCCCAGACAGGCTCCCTTTCCCCCTTCTCCTTATCCCCCCATTCCCCTGATTTTTCCTTCCTCCTTAACTTTGCACTTTGCACGCAACACCCCCCCTGCTCGGCTGCGTTGACAGCATGAGCGGGGGCGGTGTAGGAGATGAGGCCCAGACAGGCCCTTGGGGTGAGCGGAGCCCAGACAGGCTCCCTCTCCCCCTTCTCCTTCTTCTTCCCTTTCAACACCACAACCCAACCCCCCCCCCCCCCCCCCCTTCCCTCCCCCTCTCTTTCTTTCCTTATTAGACTAAAATTACTACAATAGTGTATAAAAATTCCATACTTACCGACATATTATCTAAAAGGAACTCTCCCCTTTACTTTTTTGTAGATCCAAGATGACGACGGACGATCAGTTCAAGGCACTAGTGCGCCATATGCACAACTACCTGAAGGCAACACACCACCTGCGATTCGTGGAGAACTCGGACGGGGCAAGACCGCCTGTCAGTCTCAGCAAAACCACAGAACATTTGGAAAGGGCAATCTTGCCAGCCATGCCTTCCTATGACACCAACTTAATGCTATACGGCAACGCCCGCAACTGGCTGTGTACGGGTCTCCAGGTCTTGGAGAACCACTACCTAGAAATCCAGCGACAAAGCCGACAAGGCATCTTAGGCCTCCCTCTGGACAGATGGGAAGAAGCCTGGACAGTGGCGATTAAATGGGGCAGGAGAAATATCAAACAATTACACGGCACAACGATAGATACGGCCACCGACGGGATTAAACGAATAATAGGAGGCGATACACACCTCGATCAACCCCTGACCACGATCGCTACTGCACCAACGACCGTTAAACGAGACACTGACTCCGACGACGACGGTCCACTAAACACCGCGATAACAACCAATACTACCGCGCCTAGTCCACCACTGGCCATGGTCTCTCCTAACACTGGGGAGAATGGGAGGCCCTCTCAAAATCAATACCAGGACATTACGCCACCAGACATTAACCCTGAGGTACAAACCTCTCCAACAAGGGAGGGAAACACAAACCAATCGGATCCCGACGTACCGATACCCCGGACCCCTGTCGCGTCCAAACGAGCTAACACGGGAACTCAAACGCCTCGATTCAATCTACGATCGAACCCGTTAAAACTCCAACCGACACTTGGTGATAATTTATATCCGATTAATATCACCCCTCTCATCTCACAGGGCTTCTCTTCGCCCGCTCGCTCGGAGGTCAGTCCACCTAACTCGCCAGGGCCAGACACCCCAACGGGGATTGGTAATAGCCAAGGGGCACGTAAGCGCCTGAGATTGCAATTACACAAAGTAGACTCAGCATCGCAGACCACGGTCTCTCAAGGGCAAGCAGCTCTCTCACATCCCCAGACGGGGACACAGAGGCAGACCACGGTCACTCAAGGGCAAGCAGCTCTCTCACGTCCCCAGACAGGGACACGGAGGCAGACCACGGTCACTCAAGGGCAAGCAGCTCTCTCACGTCCCCAGACAGGGACACGGAGGCAGACCACGGTCACTCAAGAGCAAGCAGCTCTCTCACATCCCCAGACAGGGACACAGAGGCAGACCACGGTCACTCAAGGGCAAGCAGCCCTCTCACATCCCCAGACAGGGACACAGAGTGACTCGCAGGATCTGTATACGAAACATGAACACCTTGGGGACAAGGTTAACAACTGGGCCCTCAGCCCCACGCGCCCTATTATCATCATGGGGGACTCAAACCTTAATAGGCTGCCTCCCATCAAGGACAAGAGGATCCAAGTTGACGCCTATCCGGGGGCGAAAATAACTCACGCAACGCACATCCTGCAGCATAAGACCCCCACCTCGCCCACCACACAGAAGGTGATATTATCGTTTGGTATTAATAACAGGGAGGACACAAACCTCTCTAACCTCGAAACAAACATCAAGACCTTAGTGGCAAAAGCCCAACTCGCCTTTCCGAACGCCCGCATCTACGTGCCCCTTCTCAATTTTAGCAACAGGTTACCCTTAAAAATGAAGAAGACAATACAGTTTATAAACAGCGCCATCTGGCGTACAGGCAGGTCCATCCCCTCTCTATCGGTGGCGCATTTTAGAACAGTGCAAGACGGCATTCACTGGACGGGAGACACAGCGGAGGAGATGGCCCAACACTGGCTGTTTACTTTAAACAAATAGACCCCCTACAGGAAGAATCCGGCAGTGCACAAGACAAGACGGTAGTCAATCTCTCTCAAACCACTTCTCTAACGGAGGCGGAAATTTCTCTACTAAAACGAGGACTCACATTTATCCCCTCACATAAGACGAAAAAATGGGATAACAAACAGATACAGGCAGACCTAACCACCTTTCATCGGAGGCTCAAATTAGCATCCTTCTTTCAAGGGAAGGACAATGAGGGCGACTCAGATGGGGAGTCGGAAGGAGAGGACTCAGCAAGAACCCCCTTCCTCCCACCCTCTACTTGGGAACCTAAATCGGACCAAATATCGTCGGAAATACACAGGTTAATCCTTCTGGACAAAATAACATTGGAAACATGGATCCCCAATAACTGTACACCCATCCCAGATAATATCCCACAAAGGGAAAAGAAAGCATTGGAGACCCTTGGCAAAAGAGACACCATTATAATTAAACCCGCTGACAAGGGCAATGCTATTGTCATAATGGACAGGGCAGAATACATCAATGAGGCCATGAGACAACTAAATGATACCAATTTCTATCAAAAACTAACTAAACCCATTTATCTAGAGACAGCCGTCGAATATGGTAGGATACTGCAGGGCCTGAAGGACAGACATGTAATTACGGGCCGTCAAATGACTTACCTGACTGGAGACCGACCGCCAAAACTAAGGAGGTTCTACCTATTACCGAAAATACATAAAGACAGGGAGAAGTGGACTACTCCTTTTATGCCCCCCGGACGCCCAATAGTGTCAGACTGTGGTAGTGAGAGTTACAAAATCGCGGAATACATAGATTACTACCTCAACCCCATCTCCACGAAACACCCTAGCTACCTGAAGGACACCTATGATTTCATAAATAAGGTCAAACAAATAGAGCTACAACCGCGAACTTACTTATTCACCATCGACATAGACAGTTTATACACTAACATTGAGACCAAGAAGGGACTTAGTACCGTTAAGAAGTGGCTCCAACGCCACCCGCAAGCGGATAGACCAGACGCGACACTAATACAACTACTGGAGTTGAGCTTGACTAAGAATGATTTTGAATTCAACGGACAGTATTTCCTACAAACAAGGGGTACGGCCATGGGGAAGAAATTCGCTCCGGCGTATGCCAACATCTATATGGCAGAATGGGAAGAGACAGTCCTCGCGAAATGCAGGTTGAGACCATCCCACTACTACAGATTCTTAGATGACATATGGGGAACGTGGCCCCACACTGAGACGGAATTCGAAGAATTTATAGTTACTTTAAACTCCCACCACCCATATATCAAAGTCAAACACATTCTACACCTGGCGTCGGTTGACTTCCTGGACACCACTACCTTTAAGGACCCTGGAAACGATAAGACTACCACCCTAGACATAAAAGTCTTTTTTAAAGAAACGGATACTCATGCGCTCCTCCATAAGGAAAGTTTCCATCCCCAACATACTTTTTCAGCAATAGTTAAGGCCCAACTGACCCGTTTTCACAGAATCTGCACACGCCCGGGGGACTTTAACAGGACCTCTCGGGTTCTCTTCCGCGCTCTCCAACCACGGGGTTATACTAGATCCTTCTTGCGAAAAATAAATAGGCAATGGCACAACTCTATCGGGACCCAACGCACTACAAAACGACTAACTAGAGAAAGAGGCAGAGTAATCCCATTAATAGTACCATATTCTCTACAGGGCAGACGATTCACACATAAAATCAAGGAGAATTTCTCAGAGATATTCAAGGGAGATACGCCTCCCTGGAAAATAATTTCGGCCTACAGGAGAAACAAAAATCTTAAGGATTTCTTAGTTTCTAGTAGAATGAGGGAGAAGAAGAACAAAACGGTGGGAGTACAAGTAGAACCTCGCAATAAAAGACTAGTTACCTGCTCCGCCTCGAGGGAGGGTTATTTGATACCAGAAGTACCGTTGAATCAAAGCAATTGCGTATATTTAATCTCTTGCCACAAATGCAAAAAACAATATGTGGGCCAAACCAAAAACACCATTAGAGCTAGACTACACACTCACTCATACAATATCAGAACACATAAAAAGAGGGACACTCACCTGGTATCCCATTTCCTTAGACACGGACTGGAAAATTTGAGGATTCGGGGCCTGGATCACGACCCAAAATGGACCTTAGGACAGAGATTAAGGAAGGAAAGAGAGTGGATTAAGAAATTAGGAACGGAATTCCCATTGGGACTCAATGAAAGAAATGATTACCAAAATCATAGCCTCAACGGACCCGTCACAAATCAATAATGGCAGTAGAGCAGCGGGTTTCAAGAGCTTAGTTCACCTAAAACCGAGTCCACGTTGACTAAGATAAGTTCATAGAAGGACATCAAAAGGGAGACTAGAAGTAACACTGATTATGGGTTTGGTGTTGAAATGATTGGCATCAGATGTAATAGTAACAGTGGACTGTGGTATCATTTTGAAGTAGTAGCAGCCTGACAGAGAGTAAATTGTATCATGAAGTGTGGACGACTGCATTAGGCGCGCGGTTTTACATGATAAATTTCGGCCATTAGGAACTCGGTTGACAGTTAAGGTATGGGCAGTGTGACATGGCGCTAATTTTATCATGAGCTATAAGCAATGGAATTAGGCCCTCTATTCAGGTTTAAGATTTCAGCCACTGGGGGACCCTATTTACGTTTAGAGTTTTGACAAGTTGGACATGGCGTTAATTTTATCGTGAACGGTAGGCGATTGCATTAGGCGCTCGGTTTACACTTAAAATTTCGGCCACTAGGGACTCTGTTTACATATAAAGTCTCTACCACTAGGGGCGCGTCATAGGAACTAGACTCGCAGAGATTAGAAGTAAGGGAATACATTTAGTTATACATTGAAAATATTGACAGTATGACATGGCGTTAAGATTAGAACAAGGAAATACATTTAGTTATAAGGGAGCATGATGCCAAGAAGAGCACTTCCTGCAGCCTTCTGGCTGTGAGAGGCTTCAGGTCTGTGTCTCCCTCTTCAAATAATGCAATAATGCAAGCACTACAGAAATATCAGTTTTAAGCAGTGGCAGTTTAACAGGGAGTAAACTTTATCATGAGCTGCAGGCAATGGCAGAAGGCACTCTGTTTTAAAATTTAAATCTCAGGCCTGTGTCTCCCCTTTTCAAATAATAACAAGCGATACAAAAGTAGCAGTTTTATTTTACATTTAAATTGGTATCACTAGGGCAGCTACACAGAAACTAGACTCACAGAGATTAGAACAAGGGAATACATTTAGTTATAAGGGAGCATGATGCCAAGAAGAGTATTTCCTGCAGCTTGCTGGCTGTGAGAGGCTTCAAGTCTGTGTCTCCCTTTTCAAATAATAACAAGCACTACAAAAATATCAGTTTTAAGCAGTGGCAGTTGGACAGGAAATAAACTTTATCAGGAGCTGCAGGCAATGGCAGAAGGCACTCGTTTTACATTGAAAATCTCAGGCCTGTGTCTCCCTTTTCAAATAATGACAAACGCTACAAAAGTAGCAGTTTTATGAGCTATAGGCAATAGGGGCTCTGTGTACATTTAAAATTGTAACACTAGGGGCATTACACAGGAACTAGACTCATAGAGATTAGAACAAGGAAATACGTTTAGTTATAAGGGAGCAGGATGCCAAGAAGAGCATTTCTTGCAGCTGTCTGGCTGTGAGAGGCCTCAGGTCTGTGTCTCCCTTTTCAAATAATAACAAGCACTACAGAAATAAAAGCAGTGGCAGTTTGACAGGGAGTAAACTATATCAGGGGCTGCAGGCAAGGGCAGAAGGCACTCTGTTTACATTTAAAATCTCAGGCCTGTGTCTCCCTTTCCAAATAATAACAAGCGCTACAAAAGTGGCAGTTTTATGAGCTGTAGGCAATAGGAGCTCTGTTTACATTTAAAATTTCTAACACTAGGGCAGCTTCACAGAAACTTGACTCACAGAGATTAGAACAAGGGAATACATTTAGTTATAAGGGAGCAGGATGCCAAGAAGAGCATTTCCTGCAGCTTTCTGGCTGTGAGAGGCTTCAGGCCTGTGTCTCCCTTTTCAAATAATAACAAGCGCTACAGAAATATCAGTCTTAAGCAGTGGCAGTTGGACAAGGAGTAAAACTGTATCATGAGCTGCAGGCAAGGGCAGAAGGCACTCTGCTTACATTTAAAATCTCAGGTCAGGTGTCTCCCTTTTCAAATAATAACAAACGCTACAAAAGTAGCAATTTTATGAGCTATAGGCAATAGGGGCTCTGTGTACATTTAAAATTGTAACACTAGGGGCATTACACAGGAACTAGACTCATAGAGATTAGAACAAGGAAATACATTTAGTTATAAGGGAGCATGATACCAAGAAGAGCATTTCCTGCAGCTGTCTGGCTGTGAGAGGCCTCAGGTCTGTGTCTCCCTTTTCAAATAATAACAAGCACTATAGAAATAAAAGCAGTGACAGTTTGACAGGGAGTAAACTGTATCATGAGCTGCAGGCAAGGGCAGAAGGCACTCTGTTTATATTTAAAATCTCAGGCCTGTGTCTCCCTTTTCAAATAATAACAAGCGCTACAAAAGTGGCAGTTTTATGAGCTGTAGGCAATAGGGGCTCTGTTTACATTTAAAATTTCTAATCACTAGGGCAGCTTCACAGAAACTTGACTCACAGAAGATTAGAACAAGGAAATACATTTAGTTATAAGGGAGCATGATGCCAAGAGAGCATTTCCTGCAGCTTTCTGGCTGTGAGAGGCTTCAGGTCTGTGTCTCCCCCCTTTTCAAATAATAACAAGCACTACAGAAATATCAGTTTTAAGCAGTGACAGTTTGACAGGGAGTAAACTGTATCATGAGCTGCAGGCAAGGGCAGAAGGCACTCTGTTTACATTTAAAATCTCAAGCCTGTGTCTCCCTTTTCAAATAATAACAAGCGCTACAAAAGTGGCAGTTTTATGAGCTGTAGGCAATAGGAGCTCTGTTTATATTTAAAATTTCTATCACTAGGGCAGCTTCACAGAAACTTGACTCACAGAAGATTAGAACAAGGAAATACATTTAGTTATAAGGGAGCATGATGCCAAGAAGAGCATTTCCTGCAGCTTTCTGGCTGTGAGAGGCTTCAAGTCTGTGTCTCCCTTTTCAAATAATAACAAGCGCTACAAAAACACCAGCTTTAAGCAGTGGCAGTTGGACAGGGAGTTAAACTGTATCATGAGCTGCAGGCAAGGGCAGAAGGCACTCTGCTTACATTTAAAATCTCAGGCCTGTGTCTCCCTTTTCAAATAAAAACAAACACTACAACAGTAACAGTTTTATGAGCTGTAGGCAACAGGGGCTCTGTTTACATTTAAAATTTCTAACACTAGGGACACTGCACAGGAACTAGACTCACAGAGATTAGAACAAGGAAATACAATTAGTTATAAGGGAGCATGATGCCAAGAGGAGCATTTCCCGCAGCCTTCTGACTGTGAGAGGCCCCAGGTCTGAGTCTCCCTCTTCAAATAATAACAAGCAATACAAAAGCACAAAAAAACAAAAAGAGAAAAGAAGAAATGAGGTAATGAGACAGAGCACTGAGATATGAAAGAGGTAAAATAGGAGGCCACACCACCATTTGGCAATTGTGTTTTTCTACACAGAGAATTCAAATAAAAGCAAATTAACACTTAGGCCGCCGCCCCTTTCTGTCCATAATTCAAGTAGAGGCCTAACATCAATGCGCACAAATTAAATAACCATTGAATAGGCCTGAAAAAGACATACTACAAGCCCCAGAGGGCATCTGTGTTAGTCTCCGCCCCTTTTAGCCCAGAAAGGCTTTCCCACCGTTGGCGAGAAGGTCGCGTGGAATAGGCACCAGCCTAAGATGCTGACCAGGCGGTTATCCTCTACAGCAACCGCTCTAGGTAAGAGTCCTATGGAGTCTATTGATTCTATGGTTGATTCTGCTCTGGGCATACCCACTTGGGACCCTACCTGAGGCAGCGATGCCCGGGTCTTGCACGGGGTCCGGGGACGGCCGGCCGAGGAGCCCCCTTGGCATTGCACACGGCTGTCCCACCCTTGTAAAATGAAAACCTGTCTGTGGGTAGCGTAGGAGCCAGGAGAGGTAGAAGGTTGGCGGGAAGGCAACTTTCCGCCCGCCTCCCCTGGGGGTGATAGCTCTAGGAGGGTGGGTAGACCTCGCTGAGGGATGGGGATGGCGACTCGAGTTCCCTGGAAGGGGTTCCGAGCCTGCTGCTCCTCCACAGTGGGGGCTGAGTGGTGGCTCTGGGGGGCAACACTACGGTGGCCGGAGCTCCCTCGGTGTTCTTCTAGGCGGGTGGAGGGGACCGTGGGCTGGGTAGGACTCGTGAGTCTCCTGCTGGGTGGACCCTGCCTCCGGCGTCCGAGCCCCCTGGAGGCCCTGCCTCCTGGGGATGTCTCGAGAACCGGTTGCTGGATAAACCCCGCACCCTGGCTCCAGCGTCCGAGCCCCCTTGAGGTCTTGCGAACCGGCTACGTGGTGGACCCCTGGTCTGCTGGCTCCGGCTTCCTAGCCTCCTGGTGGATGTCTCGAGAACTGGTTCCCGGGGAGCCCCGGCGTCCGAGCCCCCTGGAGGCCCTGCTTCCTGGGGATGTCTCGAGAACCGGTGGCTGGACATACCCTCCACCCTGGCTCCAGCGTCCGAGCCCCCTGGAGACCCTGTCTCCTGGGGATGCCTCGAGAACTGGCTGCCGGGGCACTCCAGCGTCCGAGCCCCCTGGAGGTTTTGTGAACCGGGTACGTGGTAGACCCTGGTCTGCTGGTCCCGGCTTCCGTGCCTCCTGGGGATGTCTCGAGAACTGGCTGCCGTGGGGCTCTGAGCTGCCGGGCCCCTCTTCCCTCTCGCTACGCTGGTCCTTAGGTGGGAGGTGGGTGGATGGTGACTGGGGGGTTGGGGTCTACTCGGCTCCTCACCCTGCTCGCTAAAAGTTTCTCGTTCGGGTAAACCCGACCCCTGTCCTGGATACCCTGCGGTGTTAACGAAGGGACGGGGGGAAAGGTTAAGTCGGCAGGGAGCGCTGGTGGCCTGACCGCCGCTCTCCTGGGTTTTAGCAGACCCGGCCGACTTGGGCACGGTGACTCTCTGAGACGCCACAGCCCCAAGATGAGACCTCTAGGCCGCAGGGCCCAATCGGATCTTCGGACCTGGTTGGGTGGTAAGTATCCAGCCGCCTGGCCGTCCACTTGGACAATGCACGACAGGACGGTGGTCTGGGGCCAAACAGACCTTAAATGGGGCCCAGTCTTCTATGGTGGTTAGCACCGCTCATACAACGGCACATTTTACACTACATGAAGACGGACCACACGAAGAAGATCCCTGGTGGGGAAATGCCTTTTTTGAGAAAAGCGAGGAACGAAAACTTACACCCTTTTCATAGGTCTCACACAGGGACGATAGACTCGCGGAGAAGTTAGCTGTTCCTCGCTCTAGTCAGGATGGTTATTTGGGTTCTTTGGTTTCTTCACAAAACTCTTATATACGGGGAACAGCGTTAAAGCGAAACCCCCCCCCCCCTTTTTTACTTACCGTGACAAAGGATACTTTCCCCCTAGCCTAAAATAAACCTTTGCAGTGCTTACTTTCCACCAAATTAGAAAGTAAAAAAATAGACTACCTTATCACAATACTTATCCTTCTGTACAATAGTAGATAACCGTTAACATCTAAAAATAGACGCCGCCCTTACGCATCTAGAATGAAATAAAATTGTTAGTCACTATGTACGAAATACTTACCTTATCACTTCGAATAGTCATAGAATCTAGCAACTAAAAATAGACCCTGTATACAGACATAAAATATAAACATTTCTTTAATACTTACCTTAACACATTACTCAAATAGTCATGGTATCTAGTATCGAAAAATAGACCTGGTACATCTAAAATAAAAACATTTCTTGAGTACTTACCTCAAACACTACTTGTTTACCTAGAAATAAGCCTTCCCCTTAACACCTCCCTTAAGGGGAGTATTACTCACCTTCACACTCAATGTACAGTGTTAGAGTAGTTATTAAACTAAAATTAGGCTTTCCCCCTTAACACCTATGACACAAAAATAATATTACTTCCCTTAGAAAGAATACTTACCCTTAATGCCTAAGCAATGGTGGTTGGGTGTTGGAGTCTGGGGAGGTCTCGGGGGATGCCGGCTGGGTAGGCCCTCGCCTGGTCCCTTAACCTGAAATGCCCAGGGCCTCTAGTGGTCTCGTAAGATGGCTTAATATGTAAAATGGCCGTCCGAGCTTCCTGGAGTGGACTGGGTGATGACGGCTGGTTCTGGGTGTACAGGGTGTCTGGTGGGTACCTCCGGGCTGCTCGGCTCCTCTCCCTGCCCGCCAGGTAACTTCTTAGGGAGACATTACTTACCTTCATACCCAATATCCAATACTAGAATAATTGTTCACTAAAAATAGGCTTCCTGCCAAACATCTACTACACAAAAATAATACTACCTACGTTAAAATAAAATTAGCCTTCCCCCTTAACACCTATGACACAAAAATACTATTACTTCTCTTAGAAATAATACTTACCCTTAACGCCTAAATAATGGTGGTTGGGTGTTGGAGTCTGGGGAGGTCTCGGGGGATGCCTGCTGGGTAGGCCCTTGCCTGGTCCCTTGTCCTGAAACGCCCAGGGCCTCCGGTGGTCTCGTAAGATGGCCTAATATGTGTAAGGGCCGTCCGAGCTTCCTGGAGTGGACTGGGTGATGACGGCTGGTTCTGGGTGTACGGGGTGTCTGGTGGGTGCCTCCGGGCTGCTCAGGCTCCTCTCCCTGCAAAACATGTAACTTCTTAGGGAGACATTACTTACCTTCATACCCAATATCCAATGCTAGAATAGTGGTTCACTAAAAATAGGCTTCCTGCTAAACATCTATAACACAAATAGTGATTAAAATAAAATTAGGCCTCCCCCTTAACATATATGACACAAAAGTAATAATAATACTACTTACCTTAGAAATAGTACTTACCTTATTGCCTAAACAAATTAATATTACTTACCTTTCCCTTACAAAAAAAAAAAAAAAAAAAAAAAAAAAAAAAAAAAAAAAAAAAAAAATTCAGACTAGCATTCCCAACATATTCCTGGTTCCCCAAGACTCAACCGGAGCTCAGAGGGAACTTAGCTTTATTGGACATGGGACACACGTTGGGGACTTGATCACCCCGGCGGGGCCGCCTCAGTGGAGGGTGTATAGTGGTAACAGGCCTGAAACACCCAATGATGCTGAGGAGCACTACTGAAGATGTGTCCCACAAACTTTCACAGACCAACCCGGACCCTGTGAATTAGGCCATGGTGGACTCCTTCCACGCCCGATACTGGTACCAGTACACCAACTCCTTCTAAGGATTCTTCACTCCAAAACCTAAACTACAAACCAATACTCTAAAGTGAGATGACCTAACCTACACCTATACTCTAACCATAACCTGAGTTACTTACATAAAAAATTGACCTCAACCACATACTTAACCCCAAGTGATTAAAACCTAACCAAAGGCTACAACACTAGAAGTTGACTACCTAGCCCTTACCCATTCCCTAACCATAACCCAGGGATTTACAGTAACTTAAACCCATATGGATTCCCAATGGAACAAACCTAACCACAAGCTACCAACTTAATAGAGAGGCTACCTAGCCCAGATCTATACCCTAACCATAACCATAGGGACTTACACACAAACCTAACACGGAAAACTAAATCCTAAGCAAATTAAATCTAAACCATACCCAGTCCACAACTTGGGGACATACAAAAAATAATAAAAAAATCCAAAGATCTATACTTAATCCCAAGTGAATAAACCCAGCTATAGGCTACGACGTTAATAGGGGCTACCTAACCCATACACATACTCTAACCATAACCTGTAACGTTTCCAGGAGTCTATTCCATAAACTCAGAACAGTTCCCCCTACACAAGGGTTTTAACCACTGCAAGACATCAGGCTTAATTGGTTATGTGCAGGTGAGAGTGCCATGTCCTCGGTCTCCCTATTCCAAACTCCTTGTGCTGTATGGCAGAGGGGGGGGAGCCGTTGTAATTTGAAAAACCCTAACCCTAACCCTAACCCTAACCCTAACCCTAACCCCCTCCTTCCTACCCCAACCCTTAAACCTAACCCCAACCCCAACCCCATCCCTAAACCTAACCCCAACCCTTAAACCTAACCCCAACCCCATTCCTAAACCTAACCCCAACCCTTAAACCTAACCCCAATCCCAAACATAACCCCAACCCCCTCATCTCCTACTCCCAGATGACCCCGCGACTGGGCCTTTTTTGCCATATTAGTTATTTTCTTTTACCTAACCGGCCAGATACCTCCTAAACCTAGTGTTGTCAATGCAATAAGCACACTGCAAAAACATCATACATCATACACGCAATAACTCTCAAGACACATCTTAACTTTATTTTGTTTTTAAAGAAGACCTTTATGTCATACAATAACACACACTTCCTAAATATGAAACAATTATCAGAACTCATACAAAGAAAGGACAATTATAATAAATAAAAACCAACCACTTACCATCTACTTACCTCACCATCGACAACTTCGCTGAATGCAGAAACAACCCAATTTAAACACACGATTTTGACATAATACATCGAAACACACAGAATCACGATACAACTCATAGATGGAAAATCCTTTATTTCATAAAGGAACACATATAACTCACAAAATAATTACCAAAGGATTTATAGGAAACCTACAACGACACCGACCAATCTCCATTACTTACCTTAGATCAGTTCGCCAAACAACCTATCCTAAGAATACCACCACATTAAATAACATAACCTATATACTAAAAATAAACCTACATTTTATATTTTCAACCACTCATTATTGACTTATCCTGCTATAGATGACTTCGCCGAGCAATCCCATTTAATACAAGAACAGCTTAACCTAAACACAAAAGTGTGACACAATACATCAAAATACACAAAGAATCACGACACAAATCATTGTTAGAAAATCCTTTATTTCATACATACAACACGCAAACAATTACTAAAACTCTAAGACCTAAAAGAAAACCGACAACAAAAACCGACCACTTTTCATCTACTTACCTTTCCACAGATCATTTCGCCGAAAAACCTAACCTAAGAATACCATCATACTATTAAACAAGACTCACACATTATAAATATACCTACATTAAATATAAAACCTACATCAAATATTAAATCAACCACTTACCATTACTTACCTTCGATTTGTAGGAAACCTACAACGACATCGACCAATCTCCATTACTTACCTTAGATCAGTTCGCCGAACAACCTATCCTAAGAATACCACCACATTAAATAACATAACCTATACACTAAAAATAAACCTTCATTTTATATTTTCAATCACTCACTATTGATTTATCCTACTATAGATAACTTCGCCGAGCAATCCCATTTAATACAAGAACAGCTTAACCTAAACGCAAAAGTGTGACACAATACATCAAAATATACAAAGTATCACGACACAAATCATTGTTAGAAAATCCTTTATTTCATACATATAACACACAAACAATTACTAAAACTCTAAGACTTAAAAGAAAACCGACAACAAAAACCGACCACTTTTCATCTACTTACCTTTCCACAGATCATTTCGCCGAAAAACCTAACCTAAGAATACCATCATACTATTAAACAAGACCCAAACATTATAAATATACTTACATTAAATATAAAACCTACATCAAATATTAAATCAACCACTTACCATGACTTACCTTCTCATAGAAAACTTCGCCGAACATCTAAACCTACATTAACATCGATTTTCCTTCCATTCGGTACCACGAGTCCAGTTTCGAGGGGAGGAGCCGAGACTATATAAAGGGGAGCTCCCCCAGACCGGCACTCACTCTCACACCACACATCGAAAGGAACACTTCTCTCTGTGCGCACCCTGCAAGCCTGCCTGAAGAAGGTCCCAATAGTGGACCGAAACGCGTCGCAATAGGCTTGCTTACTTGACATTCACTATCTACATTTCATTATAATACATTTTTATTTTTATTTGCTTTGATACAACTATATTACATCTACTGATAAACATTGGACAGACCTATTTACTACACAGATTTGAAATACACTATTTCATCACGATATTACACACACACACACACCACTCCAGAGTTTACATCACAGGACTATACAAGTTTATTTTATTGGCTTTGATACAGCCATACTACAACTACTATACAGACCTAAACTACACCACCCTATCACGATATTACACACACACGCACGCATCATTTCACGATCTACATTACATTGATACATTTTCAATTCTATTTGCTGTGATACAGCCAGACTACAACTACTATACAGATTTGAACTATACCACCCTATCACGATATTACATAAACATACAACACTTCACGGTCTACATCACATTACTATACATTATCAATATTTTTACTTATTTTGATACAGCCATACTACAACCACTACACAGACTTGAACTACAACACCTCATCACGATATTACACACACTCCACTTCTTAGACAAATTCTTTTCACACCTCTAAACACAACAACCAAAGGACAATGTCAGATGATGGTTGGACAGTAGTCCGCTATGGACGAAGACATCACCACAACAACACGAGATCAGTACAACAGTACTCTTCACCCAACAGACAAAACACAAACAGACCACGATATCCTGAGCATGGAACAAGATCTTTCACAGACCATAGAACATATGCACAAGTGGCAGCAACTCCGCCACATCCAGAGAATCCCTACCAAAGACGAACACGAGCACCTTTCCCAAAACGAACACGCCCACCCATCCATTACAGAACACATACACAATTTACAACACCACTAACACATACTGACAACTCCTACCGTCAACGCACACAATCACCTACTCATCACAGAACCCAACCATACCGAAATTACACAGAACCCAGACACACACCAACCACTCTACGCTCTTATCCTAACAGATTTAACCGCCCTGTACACCCAAACACACAAAATCAAAAGCAACCATCACGCTCAGGAACAAATCCTACTCATACACCCTATCAACCACGCCCTGTCACAACACATCAAAAACAACAATCCAGTGAAACATACCAACAAAAACAAACCAGACTACATACTGAGAAAGAGCCCACACGCCTTCTGAGCCCTAAAGACAGAGACATTGTTATGACGATGCACAACGCCATCATATTGAAGCACCACCTCCTCAACATCACGGACGGCGAAAAAACAGTCGAACCACCTGCCATTACCAATATGACACATCGCTTAACTGAATTCATCAAGCCATTTCTCCCTGATGAAAGCACCCGGGACCTTATTTTGGGAAATGCTAAAAATTGGGCCTGCACTACCCTGTTAGTATTGAGGGATCACTACAGTGACACTCTTGACAAACATATGTCCATGCTACTGTCGGAAGACATAGACGATTGGGAATCGCTATTCGAAATTGCAGCCACCAAGGCCAAACAAAGGCAGGGCAGGAGACTCACGGACCATAACATCCAAATCGCAAAAAATTACATAGAACCTTTTGTAGTAGATCCCTCAGATGATACGTCAGACAGTTCTCCCAACCCAAGACAGGAACATACCACACACGCTAACACACCAGACAACACCACAACAAGCACACACATTCATGATGATCACCTTGGCATCCCAACATATACCTCTACTCCGCAAGCGGATGATACCCCATCTGGCAACCTCATTACATTGGATGAGTGGAACCCACCTGCACCAATATCTCCACTTCCTCCCAGAACAAACCGAAATACACAAGAAACGGACACATGCAACCAATTAGTCACCATTCCTGACACAAATCCACAACACAACAACACCCCAACATCACATCAAACGCCTACACCAACTACACTCCTCTCAACACACAACACACCCAGACAAACTACACTTACATTGACTATCACGCCACACAATCCTAATGTACCACAACCACAACACAATCTACCACCTATCAAGGTCAACAGACACCCCACAACCACACTCAAACAAAAGAACTGGACACTCCACATAGCCAAACCCAAACTCATCATTGGAGATTCCAACCTATCAAGAATTACCCAACACAACATACATAACTTACAAATAGACAGCTACCCGGGAGCTTCATTTACACACACAGAATCCTTGATCAACAGGGCCACTTCATCTACCGTTCTACAAAGCATCGTCCTCTCCTTCGGATTAAACAACAAAGCCACCAAAGTTAAAGAAACTACAATCAAACAAATACAAAGAACACTTAAACTGTTACGTGACAAATTCCCAGGAACCAAAATCTACATCCCTATAATCAATTACTCAAACAGACTCCCATATGCGGAACAGACAACACTTAAAGAATTAAATACTTACGTTGAAAAAAATTACCAATTCATCCCACCATTACCAACTGAACAATTCCACACCGAAGCAGACAACATACACTGGACACCTGAAACGGCACGCAACATACTAAAACACTGGACTACTTTTTTAGGTTAGAAAACCCCATAAACCCATCAGGGGACGGGGAACCCGACAACATCCTACGCCTATCAAAACACTTCCAACCTACCACATCACAAATCTCTCTACTCAATAAAGGCCTCACATTTATACCCACACAGAAATACACACGCACCCACAAACAACAACTTCACCAGGACATTCAAACATACCACCGGAGAATTAAATTATCCCTCTTCTTTGAAGACCAACAAAAAACACCACTGCCATTCATACTCCCATCAGATTGGACCCCTAAAGACCAACACCTACCAGACCACCTACACCAACTTATACAACAAGATTTTAAGGATTTCACAAAAATACCTACACAATACACTGAAACACCTAATGTTACACAGGAAGAAATCAGAGCATTAAAACAACTTTCCAACAACCACAACATCATCATAAAACCAGCCGACAAAGGAAACAAAATAGTAATAATGGACAAACAACAATACCTGACAGAAGCATATCACCAACTCAACAACCAAGAATATTACAAAAAATTAGCCCAACCCATCTACCCGGATACAGTCCCCAAAATCAAAACAATATTGGACAACTTGAAAACAAAAAAATTCATCAACACCAAACAACACACGTACTTACAAGGCACCCCACCTATAAGACCTAGACTATTCTATATTCTACCTAAAATACACAAAGACCCTTCTACATGGACTGTTCCCCACACCATCCCTCCCGGCCGTCCCATAGTCTCGGATATAAACAGCGAATCCTACAAAACAGCAGAGTATATAGAACATTTTCTTACACCCCTATCTACAAAACACCCAAGTTATATTAAGGACACCTATCACTTCACCACAATCATTAACAATATCACAATCCCTACCAACGCCTATTTATTTACTATGGACATCAATAGCCTGTACACAAACATCGAGACACCACAAGGACTTTCAGCAGTCAGACAATCCTTCCTAAAACATCCTAATAAAGCACGACCGGACAAGGAATTATTACAACTATTAGAAATCAATTTAAACTACAACGACTTTGAGTTCAACCAGGAATACTACCTACAGACAAAGGGAACAGCGATGGGCAAAAAATTTGCACCTGCCTACGCTAATATTTTCATGGCACATTGGGAAGAGGGGGCTCTAGCTAAATGTCAAAACACTCCACTCCATTATTACAGATATTTAGACGATATATTCGGCATATGGACACACACGGAACAAGACTTCGCACATTTTACACACATTCTCAACACACACTCTCCATCCATCACACTCAAAGCAGAACTACACACCACATCAGTTAACTTTCTAGACACAACAGTTTACAAGGGCAACAAATTCATTGACACGGGAAAACTAGACATTAAAGTTTACTTCAAAGATACAGACACACATGCACTTTTACACAAGACAAGCTTCCACCCAAGACACACTTTTAAAGGTTTAGTCAAATCACAACTCATACGTTTCCACAGAATATGTACCCAACAAACTGATTTCCTCACAGCCACCAAAACACTATTCAAAGCACTGAAACACAGAAACTACACGCGATCATTTCTAAGACACTGCCTCAAAACATTCCGAAAACAAACACATCACACTACTGATAACATTATCCCACTCATCACAACATACTCCACACCCAATGTACTGATTAACAGGAAACTGAAACATAACTTCAAAACCATTCTACAACAAAACAATTACCTGCCAGACCACAAAATCATTTCCGCACACAGAAGAAACAAAAACTTACAGGACTATCTAGTACATGCCAAAATCAAAACAAACAACACACCTAAACCCAAATACCAAACAGATTCATTTACACATATCAAGTGGTTCTATAATGCTGACAAGACACACATCTACCCCATCACCCACAGGTTGCCTCCTACTACAAAAAATACAGTCTATTTGATATGGTGCAATCAATGCCAAATACAATACGTTGGAGAGACAGGCAATCAACTAACGACACGCCTAACACAACACAGATACAATATCACGAGACACAAACAAACACATTTACCTATAGTCCAACACTTCATCACACACGGCATACGACAACTCAGATGCACAATCATCAAACACGACCCCTCATGGACTGCTAAACAACGACAAAAACAGGAAAGACACTGGATATTTACACTCAACACAAAACAACCCACAGGTCTGAACATTAAATAAAGTTACACAACACAACACTTAATCTAGGAAGGACAGTGCCCTTCACTATATGGCACCATGGCCAGAGACGCGGGAATCACCCCCAACCCATCCCTAACCTTAACCCCCTCCTTCCTACCCCAACCCTTAAACCTAACCCCAACCCCAACCCCATCCCTAAACCTAACCCCAACCCTTAAACCTAACCCCAACCCCATTCCTAAACCTAACCCCAACCCTTAAACCTAACCCCAATCCCAAACATAACCCCAACCCCCTCATCTCCTACTCCCAGATGACCCCGCGACTGGGCCTTTTTTGCCATATTAGTTATTTTCTTTTACCTAACCGGCCAGATACCTCCTAAACCTAGTGTTGTCAATGCAATAAGCACACTGCAAAAACATCATACATCATACACGCAATAACTCTCAAGACACATCTTAACTTTATTTTGTTTTTAAAGAAGACCTTTATGTCATACAATAACACACACTTCCTAAATATGAAACAATTATCAGAACTCATACAAAGAAAGGACAATTATAATAAATAAAAACCAACCACTTACCATCTACTTACCTCACCATCGACAACTTCGCTGAATGCAGAAACAACCCAATTTAAACACACGATTTTGACATAATACATCGAAACACACAGAATCACGATACAACTCATAGATGGAAAATCCTTTATTTCATAAAGGAACACATATAACTCACAAAATAATTACCAAAGGATTTATAGGAAACCTACAACGACACCGACCAATCTCCATTACTTACCTTAGATCAGTTCGCCAAACAACCTATCCTAAGAATACCACCACATTAAATAACATAACCTATATACTAAAAATAAACCTACATTTTATATTTTCAACCACTCATTATTGACTTATCCTGCTATAGATGACTTCGCCGAGCAATCCCATTTAATACAAGAACAGCTTAACCTAAACACAAAAGTGTGACACAATACATCAAAATACACAAAGAATCACGACACAAATCATTGTTAGAAAATCCTTTATTTCATACATACAACACGCAAACAATTACTAAAACTCTAAGACCTAAAAGAAAACCGACAACAAAAACCGACCACTTTTCATCTACTTACCTTTCCACAGATCATTTCGCCGAAAAACCTAACCTAAGAATACCATCATACTATTAAACAAGACTCACACATTATAAATATACCTACATTAAATATAAAACCTACATCAAATATTAAATCAACCACTTACCATTACTTACCTTCGATTTGTAGGAAACCTACAACGACATCGACCAATCTCCATTACTTACCTTAGATCAGTTCGCCGAACAACCTATCCTAAGAATACCACCACATTAAATAACATAACCTATACACTAAAAATAAACCTTCATTTTATATTTTCAATCACTCACTATTGATTTATCCTACTATAGATAACTTCGCCGAGCAATCCCATTTAATACAAGAACAGCTTAACCTAAACGCAAAAGTGTGACACAATACATCAAAATATACAAAGTATCACGACACAAATCATTGTTAGAAAATCCTTTATTTCATACATATAACACACAAACAATTACTAAAACTCTAAGACTTAAAAGAAAACCGACAACAAAAACCGACCACTTTTCATCTACTTACCTTTCCACAGATCATTTCGCCGAAAAACCTAACCTAAGAATACCATCATACTATTAAACAAGACCCAAACATTATAAATATACTTACATTAAATATAAAACCTACATCAAATATTAAATCAACCACTTACCATGACTTACCTTCTCATAGAAAACTTCGCCGAACATCTAAACCTACATTAACATCGATTTTCCTTCCATTCGGTACCACGAGTCCAGTTTCGAGGGGAGGAGCCGAGACTATATAAAGGGGAGCTCCCCCAGACCGGCACTCACTCTCACACCACACATCGAAAGGAACACTTCTCTCTGTGCGCACCCTGCAAGCCTGCCTGAAGAAGGTCCCAATAGTGGACCGAAACGCGTCGCAATAGGCTTGCTTACTTGACATTCACTATCTACATTTCATTATAATACATTTTTATTTTTATTTGCTTTGATACAACTATATTACATCTACTGATAAACATTGGACAGACCTATTTACTACACAGATTTGAAATACACTATTTCATCACGATATTACACACACACACACACCACTCCAGAGTTTACATCACAGGACTATACAAGTTTATTTTATTGGCTTTGATACAGCCATACTACAACTACTATACAGACCTAAACTACACCACCCTATCACGATATTACACACACACGCACGCATCATTTCACGATCTACATTACATTGATACATTTTCAATTCTATTTGCTGTGATACAGCCAGACTACAACTACTATACAGATTTGAACTATACCACCCTATCACGATATTACATAAACATACAACACTTCACGGTCTACATCACATTACTATACATTATCAATATTTTTACTTATTTTGATACAGCCATACTACAACCACTACACAGACTTGAACTACAACACCTCATCACGATATTACACACACTCCACTTCTTAGACAAATTCTTTTCACACCTCTAAACACAACAACCAAAGGACAATGTCAGATGATGGTTGGACAGTAGTCCGCTATGGACGAAGACATCACCACAACAACACGAGATCAGTACAACAGTACTCTTCACCCAACAGACAAAACACAAACAGACCACGATATCCTGAGCATGGAACAAGATCTTTCACAGACCATAGAACATATGCACAAGTGGCAGCAACTCCGCCACATCCAGAGAATCCCTACCAAAGACGAACACGAGCACCTTTCCCAAAACGAACACGCCCACCCATCCATTACAGAACACATACACAATTTACAACACCACTAACACATACTGACAACTCCTACCGTCAACGCACACAATCACCTACTCATCACAGAACCCAACCATACCGAAATTACACAGAACCCAGACACACACCAACCACTCTACGCTCTTATCCTAACAGATTTAACCGCCCTGTACACCCAAACACACAAAATCAAAAGCAACCATCACGCTCAGGAACAAATCCTACTCATACACCCTATCAACCACGCCCTGTCACAACACATCAAAAACAACAATCCAGTGAAACATACCAACAAAAACAAACCAGACTACATACTGAGAAAGAGCCCACACGCCTTCTGAGCCCTAAAGACAGAGACATTGTTATGACGATGCACAACGCCATCATATTGAAGCACCACCTCCTCAACATCACGGACGGCGAAAAAACAGTCGAACCACCTGCCATTACCAATATGACACATCGCTTAACTGAATTCATCAAGCCATTTCTCCCTGATGAAAGCACCCGGGACCTTATTTTGGGAAATGCTAAAAATTGGGCCTGCACTACCCTGTTAGTATTGAGGGATCACTACAGTGACACTCTTGACAAACATATGTCCATGCTACTGTCGGAAGACATAGACGATTGGGAATCGCTATTCGAAATTGCAGCCACCAAGGCCAAACAAAGGCAGGGCAGGAGACTCACGGACCATAACATCCAAATCGCAAAAAATTACATAGAACCTTTTGTAGTAGATCCCTCAGATGATACGTCAGACAGTTCTCCCAACCCAAGACAGGAACATACCACACACGCTAACACACCAGACAACACCACAACAAGCACACACATTCATGATGATCACCTTGGCATCCCAACATATACCTCTACTCCGCAAGCGGATGATACCCCATCTGGCAACCTCATTACATTGGATGAGTGGAACCCACCTGCACCAATATCTCCACTTCCTCCCAGAACAAACCGAAATACACAAGAAACGGACACATGCAACCAATTAGTCACCATTCCTGACACAAATCCACAACACAACAACACCCCAACATCACATCAAACGCCTACACCAACTACACTCCTCTCAACACACAACACACCCAGACAAACTACACTTACATTGACTATCACGCCACACAATCCTAATGTACCACAACCACAACACAATCTACCACCTATCAAGGTCAACAGACACCCCACAACCACACTCAAACAAAAGAACTGGACACTCCACATAGCCAAACCCAAACTCATCATTGGAGATTCCAACCTATCAAGAATTACCCAACACAACATACATAACTTACAAATAGACAGCTACCCGGGAGCTTCATTTACACACACAGAATCCTTGATCAACAGGGCCACTTCATCTACCGTTCTACAAAGCATCGTCCTCTCCTTCGGATTAAACAACAAAGCCACCAAAGTTAAAGAAACTACAATCAAACAAATACAAAGAACACTTAAACTGTTACGTGACAAATTCCCAGGAACCAAAATCTACATCCCTATAATCAATTACTCAAACAGACTCCCATATGCGGAACAGACAACACTTAAAGAATTAAATACTTACATTGAAAAAAATTACCAATTCATCCCACCATTACCAACTGAACAATTCCACACCGAAGCAGACAACATACACTGGACACCTGAAACGGCACGCAACATACTAAAACACTGGACTACTTTTTTAGGTTAGAAAACCCCATAAACCCATCAGGGGACGGGGAACCCGACAACATCCTACGCCTATCAAAACACTTCCAACCTACCACATCACAAATCTCTCTACTCAATAAAGGCCTCACATTTATACCCACACAGAAATACACACGCACCCACAAACAACAACTTCACCAGGACATTCAAACATACCACCGGAGAATTAAATTATCCCTCTTCTTTGAAGACCAACAAAAAACACCACTGCCATTCATACTCCCATCAGATTGGACCCCTAAAGACCAACACCTACCAGACCACCTACACCAACTTATACAACAAGATTTTAAGGATTTCACAAAAATACCTACACAATACACTGAAACACCTAATGTTACACAGGAAGAAATCAGAGCATTAAAACAACTTTCCAACAACCACAACATCATCATAAAACCAGCCGACAAAGGAAACAAAATAGTAATAATGGACAAACAACAATACCTGACAGAAGCATATCACCAACTCAACAACCAAGAATATTACAAAAAATTAGCCCAACCCATCTACCCGGATACAGTCCCCAAAATCAAAACAATATTGGACAACTTGAAAACAAAAAAATTCATCAACACCAAACAACACACGTACTTACAAGGCACCCCACCTATAAGACCTAGACTATTCTATATTCTACCTAAAATACACAAAGACCCTTCTACATGGACTGTTCCCCACACCATCCCTCCCGGCCGTCCCATAGTCTCGGATATAAACAGCGAATCCTACAAAACAGCAGAGTATATAGAACATTTTCTTACACCCCTATCTACAAAACACCCAAGTTATATTAAGGACACCTATCACTTCACCACAATCATTAACAATATCACAATCCCTACCAACGCCTATTTATTTACTATGGACATCAATAGCCTGTACACAAACATCGAGACACCACAAGGACTTTCAGCAGTCAGACAATCCTTCCTAAAACATCCTAATAAAGCACGACCGGACAAGGAATTATTACAACTATTAGAAATCAATTTAAACTACAACGACTTTGAGTTCAACCAGGAATACTACCTACAGACAAAGGGAACAGCGATGGGCAAAAAATTTGCACCTGCCTACGCTAATATTTTCATGGCACATTGGGAAGAGGGGGCTCTAGCTAAATGTCAAAACACTCCACTCCATTATTACAGATATTTAGACGATATATTCGGCATATGGACACACACGGAACAAGACTTCGCACATTTTACACACATTCTCAACACACACTCTCCATCCATCACACTCAAAGCAGAACTACACACCACATCAGTTAACTTTCTAGACACAACAGTTTACAAGGGCAACAAATTCATTGACACGGGAAAACTAGACATTAAAGTTTACTTCAAAGATACAGACACACATGCACTTTTACACAAGACAAGCTTCCACCCAAGACACACTTTTAAAGGTTTAGTCAAATCACAACTCATACGTTTCCACAGAATATGTACCCAACAAACTGATTTCCTCACAGCCACCAAAACACTATTCAAAGCACTGAAACACAGAAACTACACGCGATCATTTCTAAGACACTGCCTCAAAACATTCCGAAAACAAACACATCACACTACTGATAACATTATCCCACTCATCACAACATACTCCACACCCAATGTACTGATTAACAGGAAACTGAAACATAACTTCAAAACCATTCTACAACAAAACAATTACCTGCCAGACCACAAAATCATTTCCGCACACAGAAGAAACAAAAACTTACAGGACTATCTAGTACATGCCAAAATCAAAACAAACAACACACCTAAACCCAAATACCAAACAGATTCATTTACACATATCAAGTGGTTCTATAATGCTGACAAGACACACATCTACCCCATCACCCACAGGTTGCCTCCTACTACAAAAAATACAGTCTATTTGATATGGTGCAATCAATGCCAAATACAATACGTTGGAGAGACAGGCAATCAACTAACGACACGCCTAACACAACACAGATACAATATCACGAGACACAAACAAACACATTTACCTATAGTCCAACACTTCATCACACACGGCATACGACAACTCAGATGCACAATCATCAAACACGACCCCTCATGGACTGCTAAACAACGACAAAAACAGGAAAGACACTGGATATTTACACTCAACACAAAACAACCCACAGGTCTGAACATTAAATAAAGTTACACAACACAACACTTAATCTAGGAAGGACAGTGCCCTTCACTATATGGCACCATGGCCAGAGACGCGGGAATCACCCCCAACCCATCCCTAACCTTAACCCCCTCCTTCCTACCCCAACCCTTAAACCTAACCCCAACCCCAACCCCATCCCTAAACCTAACCCCAACCCTTAAACCTAACCCCAACCCCATTCCTAAACCTAACCCCAACCCTTAAACCTAACCCCAATCCCAAACATAACCCCAACCCCCTCATCTCCTACTCCCAGATGACCCCGCGACTGGGCCTTTTTTGCCATATTAGTTATTTTCTTTTACCTAACCGGCCAGATACCTCCTAAACCTAGTGTTGTCAATGCAATAAGCACACTGCAAAAACATCATACATCATACACGCAATAACTCTCAAGACACATCTTAACTTTATTTTGTTTTTAAAGAAGACCTTTATGTCATACAATAACACACACTTCCTAAATATGAAACAATTATCAGAACTCATACAAAGAAAGGACAATTATAATAAATAAAAACCAACCACTTACCATCTACTTACCTCACCATCGACAACTTCGCTGAATGCAGAAACAACCCAATTTAAACACACGATTTTGACATAATACATCGAAACACACAGAATCACGATACAACTCATAGATGGAAAATCCTTTATTTCATAAAGGAACACATATAACTCACAAAATAATTACCAAAGGATTTATAGGAAACCTACAACGACACCGACCAATCTCCATTACTTACCTTAGATCAGTTCGCCAAACAACCTATCCTAAGAATACCACCACATTAAATAACATAACCTATATACTAAAAATAAACCTACATTTTATATTTTCAACCACTCATTATTGACTTATCCTGCTATAGATGACTTCGCCGAGCAATCCCATTTAATACAAGAACAGCTTAACCTAAACACAAAAGTGTGACACAATACATCAAAATACACAAAGAATCACGACACAAATCATTGTTAGAAAATCCTTTATTTCATACATACAACACGCAAACAATTACTAAAACTCTAAGACCTAAAAGAAAACCGACAACAAAAACCGACCACTTTTCATCTACTTACCTTTCCACAGATCATTTCGCCGAAAAACCTAACCTAAGAATACCATCATACTATTAAACAAGACTCACACATTATAAATATACCTACATTAAATATAAAACCTACATCAAATATTAAATCAACCACTTACCATTACTTACCTTCGATTTGTAGGAAACCTACAACGACATCGACCAATCTCCATTACTTACCTTAGATCAGTTCGCCGAACAACCTATCCTAAGAATACCACCACATTAAATAACATAACCTATACACTAAAAATAAACCTTCATTTTATATTTTCAATCACTCACTATTGATTTATCCTACTATAGATAACTTCGCCGAGCAATCCCATTTAATACAAGAACAGCTTAACCTAAACGCAAAAGTGTGACACAATACATCAAAATATACAAAGTATCACGACACAAATCATTGTTAGAAAATCCTTTATTTCATACATATAACACACAAACAATTACTAAAACTCTAAGACTTAAAAGAAAACCGACAACAAAAACCGACCACTTTTCATCTACTTACCTTTCCACAGATCATTTCGCCGAAAAACCTAACCTAAGAATACCATCATACTATTAAACAAGACCCAAACATTATAAATATACTTACATTAAATATAAAACCTACATCAAATATTAAATCAACCACTTACCATGACTTACCTTCTCATAGAAAACTTCGCCGAACATCTAAACCTACATTAACATCGATTTTCCTTCCATTCGGTACCACGAGTCCAGTTTCGAGGGGAGGAGCCGAGACTATATAAAGGGGAGCTCCCCCAGACCGGCACTCACTCTCACACCACACATCGAAAGGAACACTTCTCTCTGTGCGCACCCTGCAAGCCTGCCTGAAGAAGGTCCCAATAGTGGACCGAAACGCGTCGCAATAGGCTTGCTTACTTGACATTCACTATCTACATTTCATTATAATACATTTTTATTTTTATTTGCTTTGATACAACTATATTACATCTACTGATAAACATTGGACAGACCTATTTACTACACAGATTTGAAATACACTATTTCATCACGATATTACACACACACACACACCACTCCAGAGTTTACATCACAGGACTATACAAGTTTATTTTATTGGCTTTGATACAGCCATACTACAACTACTATACAGACCTAAACTACACCACCCTATCACGATATTACACACACACGCACGCATCATTTCACGATCTACATTACATTGATACATTTTCAATTCTATTTGCTGTGATACAGCCAGACTACAACTACTATACAGATTTGAACTATACCACCCTATCACGATATTACATAAACATACAACACTTCACGGTCTACATCACATTACTATACATTATCAATATTTTTACTTATTTTGATACAGCCATACTACAACCACTACACAGACTTGAACTACAACACCTCATCACGATATTACACACACTCCACTTCTTAGACAAATTCTTTTCACACCTCTAAACACAACAACCAAAGGACAATGTCAGATGATGGTTGGACAGTAGTCCGCTATGGACGAAGACATCACCACAACAACACGAGATCAGTACAACAGTACTCTTCACCCAACAGACAAAACACAAACAGACCACGATATCCTGAGCATGGAACAAGATCTTTCACAGACCATAGAACATATGCACAAGTGGCAGCAACTCCGCCACATCCAGAGAATCCCTACCAAAGACGAACACGAGCACCTTTCCCAAAACGAACACGCCCACCCATCCATTACAGAACACATACACAATTTACAACACCACTAACACATACTGACAACTCCTACCGTCAACGCACACAATCACCTACTCATCACAGAACCCAACCATACCGAAATTACACAGAACCCAGACACACACCAACCACTCTACGCTCTTATCCTAACAGATTTAACCGCCCTGTACACCCAAACACACAAAATCAAAAGCAACCATCACGCTCAGGAACAAATCCTACTCATACACCCTATCAACCACGCCCTGTCACAACACATCAAAAACAACAATCCAGTGAAACATACCAACAAAAACAAACCAGACTACATACTGAGAAAGAGCCCACACGCCTTCTGAGCCCTAAAGACAGAGACATTGTTATGACGATGCACAACGCCATCATATTGAAGCACCACCTCCTCAACATCACGGACGGCGAAAAAACAGTCGAACCACCTGCCATTACCAATATGACACATCGCTTAACTGAATTCATCAAGCCATTTCTCCCTGATGAAAGCACCCGGGACCTTATTTTGGGAAATGCTAAAAATTGGGCCTGCACTACCCTGTTAGTATTGAGGGATCACTACAGTGACACTCTTGACAAACATATGTCCATGCTACTGTCGGAAGACATAGACGATTGGGAATCGCTATTCGAAATTGCAGCCACCAAGGCCAAACAAAGGCAGGGCAGGAGACTCACGGACCATAACATCCAAATCGCAAAAAATTACATAGAACCTTTTGTAGTAGATCCCTCAGATGATACGTCAGACAGTTCTCCCAACCCAAGACAGGAACATACCACACACGCTAACACACCAGACAACACCACAACAAGCACACACATTCATGATGATCACCTTGGCATCCCAACATATACCTCTACTCCGCAAGCGGATGATACCCCATCTGGCAACCTCATTACATTGGATGAGTGGAACCCACCTGCACCAATATCTCCACTTCCTCCCAGAACAAACCGAAATACACAAGAAACGGACACATGCAACCAATTAGTCACCATTCCTGACACAAATCCACAACACAACAACACCCCAACATCACATCAAACGCCTACACCAACTACACTCCTCTCAACACACAACACACCCAGACAAACTACACTTACATTGACTATCACGCCACACAATCCTAATGTACCACAACCACAA
This sequence comes from Coilia nasus, assembly GCA_027475355.1. Classification (NCBI taxonomy): domain Eukaryota; kingdom Metazoa; phylum Chordata; class Actinopteri; order Clupeiformes; family Engraulidae; genus Coilia; species Coilia nasus. Next base: position 38,687,381 of record CM050214.1, on the reverse strand, counting down.
CACAATCTACCACCTATCAAGGTCAACAGACACCCCACAACCACACTCAAACAAAAGAACTGGACACTCCACATAGCCAAACCCAAACTCATCATTGGAGATTCCAACCTATCAAGAATTACCCAACACAACATACATAACTTACAAATAGACAGCTACCCGGGAGCTTCATTTACACACACAGAATCCTTGATCAACAGGGCCACTTCATCTACCGTTCTACAAAGCATCGTCCTCTCCTTCGGATTAAACAACAAAGCCACCAAAGTTAAAGAAACTACAATCAAACAAATACAAAGAACACTTAAACTGTTACGTGACAAATTCCCAGGAACCAAAATCTACATCCCTATAATCAATTACTCAAACAGACTCCCATATGCGGAACAGACAACACTTAAAGAATTAAATACTTACATTGAAAAAAATTACCAATTCATCCCACCATTACCAACTGAACAATTCCACACCGAAGCAGACAACATACACTGGACACCTGAAACGGCACGCAACATACTAAAACACTGGACTACTTTTTTAGGTTAGAAAACCCCATAAACCCATCAGGGGACGGGGAACCCGACAACATCCTACGCCTATCAAAACACTTCCAACCTACCACATCACAAATCTCTCTACTCAATAAAGGCCTCACATTTATACCCACACAGAAATACACACGCACCCACAAACAACAACTTCACCAGGACATTCAAACATACCACCGGAGAATTAAATTATCCCTCTTCTTTGAAGACCAACAAAAAACACCACTGCCATTCATACTCCCATCAGATTGGACCCCTAAAGACCAACACCTACCAGACCACCTACACCAACTTATACAACAAGATTTTAAGGATTTCACAAAAATACCTACACAATACACTGAAACACCTAATGTTACACAGGAAGAAATCAGAGCATTAAAACAACTTTCCAACAACCACAACATCATCATAAAACCAGCCGACAAAGGAAACAAAATAGTAATAATGGACAAACAACAATACCTGACAGAAGCATATCACCAACTCAACAACCAAGAATATTACAAAAAATTAGCCCAACCCATCTACCCGGATACAGTCCCCAAAATCAAAACAATATTGGACAACTTGAAAACAAAAAAATTCATCAACACCAAACAACACACGTACTTACAAGGCACCCCACCTATAAGACCTAGACTATTCTATATTCTACCTAAAATACACAAAGACCCTTCTACATGGACTGTTCCCCACACCATCCCTCCCGGCCGTCCCATAGTCTCGGATATAAACAGCGAATCCTACAAAACAGCAGAGTATATAGAACATTTTCTTACACCCCTATCTACAAAACACCCAAGTTATATTAAGGACACCTATCACTTCACCACAATCATTAACAATATCACAATCCCTACCAACGCCTATTTATTTACTATGGACATCAATAGCCTGTACACAAACATCGAGACACCACAAGGACTTTCAGCAGTCAGACAATCCTTCCTAAAACATCCTAATAAAGCACGACCGGACAAGGAATTATTACAACTATTAGAAATCAATTTAAACTACAACGACTTTGAGTTCAACCAGGAATACTACCTACAGACAAAGGGAACAGCGATGGGCAAAAAATTTGCACCTGCCTACGCTAATATTTTCATGGCACATTGGGAAGAGGGGGCTCTAGCTAAATGTCAAAACACTCCACTCCATTATTACAGATATTTAGACGATATATTCGGCATATGGACACACACGGAACAAGACTTCGCACATTTTACACACATTCTCAACACACACTCTCCATCCATCACACTCAAAGCAGAACTACACACCACATCAGTTAACTTTCTAGACACAACAGTTTACAAGGGCAACAAATTCATTGACACGGGAAAACTAGACATTAAAGTTTACTTCAAAGATACAGACACACATGCACTTTTACACAAGACAAGCTTCCACCCAAGACACACTTTTAAAGGTTTAGTCAAATCACAACTCATACGTTTCCACAGAATATGTACCCAACAAACTGATTTCCTCACAGCCACCAAAACACTATTCAAAGCACTGAAACACAGAAACTACACGCGATCATTTCTAAGACACTGCCTCAAAACATTCCGAAAACAAACACATCACACTACTGATAACATTATCCCACTCATCACAACATACTCCACACCCAATGTACTGATTAACAGGAAACTGAAACATAACTTCAAAACCATTCTACAACAAAACAATTACCTGCCAGACCACAAAATCATTTCCGCACACAGAAGAAACAAAAACTTACAGGACTATCTAGTACATGCCAAAATCAAAACAAACAACACACCTAAACCCAAATACCAAACAGATTCATTTACACATATCAAGTGGTTCTATAATGCTGACAAGACACACATCTACCCCATCACCCACAGGTTGCCTCCTACTACAAAAAATACAGTCTATTTGATATGGTGCAATCAATGCCAAATACAATACGTTGGAGAGACAGGCAATCAACTAACGACACGCCTAACACAACACAGATACAATATCACGAGACACAAACAAACACATTTACCTATAGTCCAACACTTCATCACACACGGCATACGACAACTCAGATGCACAATCATCAAACACGACCCCTCATGGACTGCTAAACAACGACAAAAACAGGAAAGACACTGGATATTTACACTCAACACAAAACAACCCACAGGTCTGAACATTAAATAAAGTTACACAACACAACACTTAATCTAGGAAGGACAGTGCCCTTCACTATATGGCACCATGGCCAGAGACGCGGGAATCACCCCCAACCCATCCCTAACCTTAACCCCCTCCTTCCTACCCCAACCCTTAAACCTAACCCCAACCCCAACCCCATCCCTAAACCTAACCCCAACCCTTAAACCTAACCCCAACCCCATTCCTAAACCTAACCCCAACCCTTAAACCTAACCCCAATCCCAAACATAACCCCAACCCCCTCATCTCCTACTCCCAGATGACCCCGCGACTGGGCCTTTTTTGCCATATTAGTTATTTTCTTTTACCTAACCGGCCAGATACCTCCTAAACCTAGTGTTGTCAATGCAATAAGCACACTGCAAAAACATCATACATCATACACGCAATAACTCTCAAGACACATCTTAACTTTATTTTGTTTTTAAAGAAGACCTTTATGTCATACAATAACACACACTTCCTAAATATGAAACAATTATCAGAACTCATACAAAGAAAGGACAATTATAATAAATAAAAACCAACCACTTACCATCTACTTACCTCACCATCGACAACTTCGCTGAATGCAGAAACAACCCAATTTAAACACACGATTTTGACATAATACATCGAAACACACAGAATCACGATACAACTCATAGATGGAAAATCCTTTATTTCATAAAGGAACACATATAACTCACAAAATAATTACCAAAGGATTTATAGGAAACCTACAACGACACCGACCAATCTCCATTACTTACCTTAGATCAGTTCGCCAAACAACCTATCCTAAGAATACCACCACATTAAATAACATAACCTATATACTAAAAATAAACCTACATTTTATATTTTCAACCACTCATTATTGACTTATCCTGCTATAGATGACTTCGCCGAGCAATCCCATTTAATACAAGAACAGCTTAACCTAAACACAAAAGTGTGACACAATACATCAAAATACACAAAGAATCACGACACAAATCATTGTTAGAAAATCCTTTATTTCATACATACAACACGCAAACAATTACTAAAACTCTAAGACCTAAAAGAAAACCGACAACAAAAACCGACCACTTTTCATCTACTTACCTTTCCACAGATCATTTCGCCGAAAAACCTAACCTAAGAATACCATCATACTATTAAACAAGACTCACACATTATAAATATACCTACATTAAATATAAAACCTACATCAAATATTAAATCAACCACTTACCATTACTTACCTTCGATTTGTAGGAAACCTACAACGACATCGACCAATCTCCATTACTTACCTTAGATCAGTTCGCCGAACAACCTATCCTAAGAATACCACCACATTAAATAACATAACCTATACACTAAAAATAAACCTTCATTTTATATTTTCAATCACTCACTATTGATTTATCCTACTATAGATAACTTCGCCGAGCAATCCCATTTAATACAAGAACAGCTTAACCTAAACGCAAAAGTGTGACACAATACATCAAAATATACAAAGTATCACGACACAAATCATTGTTAGAAAATCCTTTATTTCATACATATAACACACAAACAATTACTAAAACTCTAAGACTTAAAAGAAAACCGACAACAAAAACCGACCACTTTTCATCTACTTACCTTTCCACAGATCATTTCGCCGAAAAACCTAACCTAAGAATACCATCATACTATTAAACAAGACCCAAACATTATAAATATACTTACATTAAATATAAAACCTACATCAAATATTAAATCAACCACTTACCATGACTTACCTTCTCATAGAAAACTTCGCCGAACATCTAAACCTACATTAACATCGATTTTCCTTCCATTCGGTACCACGAGTCCAGTTTCGAGGGGAGGAGCCGAGACTATATAAAGGGGAGCTCCCCCAGACCGGCACTCACTCTCACACCACACATCGAAAGGAACACTTCTCTCTGTGCGCACCCTGCAAGCCTGCCTGAAGAAGGTCCCAATAGTGGACCGAAACGCGTCGCAATAGGCTTGCTTACTTGACATTCACTATCTACATTTCATTATAATACATTTTTATTTTTATTTGCTTTGATACAACTATATTACATCTACTGATAAACATTGGACAGACCTATTTACTACACAGATTTGAAATACACTATTTCATCACGATATTACACACACACACACACCACTCCAGAGTTTACATCACAGGACTATACAAGTTTATTTTATTGGCTTTGATACAGCCATACTACAACTACTATACAGACCTAAACTACACCACCCTATCACGATATTACACACACACGCACGCATCATTTCACGATCTACATTACATTGATACATTTTCAATTCTATTTGCTGTGATACAGCCAGACTACAACTACTATACAGATTTGAACTATACCACCCTATCACGATATTACATAAACATACAACACTTCACGGTCTACATCACATTACTATACATTATCAATATTTTTACTTATTTTGATACAGCCATACTACAACCACTACACAGACTTGAACTACAACACCTCATCACGATATTACACACACTCCACTTCTTAGACAAATTCTTTTCACACCTCTAAACACAACAACCAAAGGACAATGTCAGATGATGGTTGGACAGTAGTCCGCTATGGACGAAGACATCACCACAACAACACGAGATCAGTACAACAGTACTCTTCACCCAACAGACAAAACACAAACAGACCACGATATCCTGAGCATGGAACAAGATCTTTCACAGACCATAGAACATATGCACAAGTGGCAGCAACTCCGCCACATCCAGAGAATCCCTACCAAAGACGAACACGAGCACCTTTCCCAAAACGAACACGCCCACCCATCCATTACAGAACACATACACAATTTACAACACCACTAACACATACTGACAACTCCTACCGTCAACGCACACAATCACCTACTCATCACAGAACCCAACCATACCGAAATTACACAGAACCCAGACACACACCAACCACTCTACGCTCTTATCCTAACAGATTTAACCGCCCTGTACACCCAAACACACAAAATCAAAAGCAACCATCACGCTCAGGAACAAATCCTACTCATACACCCTATCAACCACGCCCTGTCACAACACATCAAAAACAACAATCCAGTGAAACATACCAACAAAAACAAACCAGACTACATACTGAGAAAGAGCCCACACGCCTTCTGAGCCCTAAAGACAGAGACATTGTTATGACGATGCACAACGCCATCATATTGAAGCACCACCTCCTCAACATCACGGACGGCGAAAAAACAGTCGAACCACCTGCCATTACCAATATGACACATCGCTTAACTGAATTCATCAAGCCATTTCTCCCTGATGAAAGCACCCGGGACCTTATTTTGGGAAATGCTAAAAATTGGGCCTGCACTACCCTGTTAGTATTGAGGGATCACTACAGTGACACTCTTGACAAACATATGTCCATGCTACTGTCGGAAGACATAGACGATTGGGAATCGCTATTCGAAATTGCAGCCACCAAGGCCAAACAAAGGCAGGGCAGGAGACTCACGGACCATAACATCCAAATCGCAAAAAATTACATAGAACCTTTTGTAGTAGATCCCTCAGATGATACGTCAGACAGTTCTCCCAACCCAAGACAGGAACATACCACACACGCTAACACACCAGACAACACCACAACAAGCACACACATTCATGATGATCACCTTGGCATCCCAACATATACCTCTACTCCGCAAGCGGATGATACCCCATCTGGCAACCTCATTACATTGGATGAGTGGAACCCACCTGCACCAATATCTCCACTTCCTCCCAGAACAAACCGAAATACACAAGAAACGGACACATGCAACCAATTAGTCACCATTCCTGACACAAATCCACAACACAACAACACCCCAACATCACATCAAACGCCTACACCAACTACACTCCTCTCAACACACAACACACCCAGACAAACTACACTTACATTGACTATCACGCCACACAATCCTAATGTACCACAACCACAACACAATCTACCACCTATCAAGGTCAACAGACACCCCACAACCACACTCAAACAAAAGAACTGGACACTCCACATAGCCAAACCCAAACTCATCATTGGAGATTCCAACCTATCAAGAATTACCCAACACAACATACATAACTTACAAATAGACAGCTACCCGGGAGCTTCATTTACACACACAGAATCCTTGATCAACAGGGCCACTTCATCTACCGTTCTACAAAGCATCGTCCTCTCCTTCGGATTAAACAACAAAGCCACCAAAGTTAAAGAAACTACAATCAAACAAATACAAAGAACACTTAAACTGTTACGTGACAAATTCCCAGGAACCAAAATCTACATCCCTATAATCAATTACTCAAACAGACTCCCATATGCGGAACAGACAACACTTAAAGAATTAAATACTTACATTGAAAAAAATTACCAATTCATCCCACCATTACCAACTGAACAATTCCACACCGAAGCAGACAACATACACTGGACACCTGAAACGGCACGCAACATACTAAAACACTGGACTACTTTTTTAGGTTAGAAAACCCCATAAACCCATCAGGGGACGGGGAACCCGACAACATCCTACGCCTATCAAAACACTTCCAACCTACCACATCACAAATCTCTCTACTCAATAAAGGCCTCACATTTATACCCACACAGAAATACACACGCACCCACAAACAACAACTTCACCAGGACATTCAAACATACCACCGGAGAATTAAATTATCCCTCTTCTTTGAAGACCAACAAAAAACACCACTGCCATTCATACTCCCATCAGATTGGACCCCTAAAGACCAACACCTACCAGACCACCTACACCAACTTATACAACAAGATTTTAAGGATTTCACAAAAATACCTACACAATACACTGAAACACCTAATGTTACACAGGAAGAAATCAGAGCATTAAAACAACTTTCCAACAACCACAACATCATCATAAAACCAGCCGACAAAGGAAACAAAATAGTAATAATGGACAAACAACAATACCTGACAGAAGCATATCACCAACTCAACAACCAAGAATATTACAAAAAATTAGCCCAACCCATCTACCCGGATACAGTCCCCAAAATCAAAACAATATTGGACAACTTGAAAACAAAAAAATTCATCAACACCAAACAACACACGTACTTACAAGGCACCCCACCTATAAGACCTAGACTATTCTATATTCTACCTAAAATACACAAAGACCCTTCTACATGGACTGTTCCCCACACCATCCCTCCCGGCCGTCCCATAGTCTCGGATATAAACAGCGAATCCTACAAAACAGCAGAGTATATAGAACATTTTCTTACACCCCTATCTACAAAACACCCAAGTTATATTAAGGACACCTATCACTTCACCACAATCATTAACAATATCACAATCCCTACCAACGCCTATTTATTTACTATGGACATCAATAGCCTGTACACAAACATCGAGACACCACAAGGACTTTCAGCAGTCAGACAATCCTTCCTAAAACATCCTAATAAAGCACGACCGGACAAGGAATTATTACAACTATTAGAAATCAATTTAAACTACAACGACTTTGAGTTCAACCAGGAATACTACCTACAGACAAAGGGAACAGCGATGGGCAAAAAATTTGCACCTGCCTACGCTAATATTTTCATGGCACATTGGGAAGAGGGGGCTCTAGCTAAATGTCAAAACACTCCACTCCATTATTACAGATATTTAGACGATATATTCGGCATATGGACACACACGGAACAAGACTTCGCACATTTTACACACATTCTCAACACACACTCTCCATCCATCACACTCAAAGCAGAACTACACACCACATCAGTTAACTTTCTAGACACAACAGTTTACAAGGGCAACAAATTCATTGACACGGGAAAACTAGACATTAAAGTTTACTTCAAAGATACAGACACACATGCACTTTTACACAAGACAAGCTTCCACCCAAGACACACTTTTAAAGGTTTAGTCAAATCACAACTCATACGTTTCCACAGAATATGTACCCAACAAACTGATTTCCTCACAGCCACCAAAACACTATTCAAAGCACTGAAACACAGAAACTACACGCGATCATTTCTAAGACACTGCCTCAAAACATTCCGAAAACAAACACATCACACTACTGATAACATTATCCCACTCATCACAACATACTCCACACCCAATGTACTGATTAACAGGAAACTGAAACATAACTTCAAAACCATTCTACAACAAAACAATTACCTGCCAGACCACAAAATCATTTCCGCACACAGAAGAAACAAAAACTTACAGGACTATCTAGTACATGCCAAAATCAAAACAAACAACACACCTAAACCCAAATACCAAACAGATTCATTTACACATATCAAGTGGTTCTATAATGCTGACAAGACACACATCTACCCCATCACCCACAGGTTGCCTCCTACTACAAAAAATACAGTCTATTTGATATGGTGCAATCAATGCCAAATACAATACGTTGGAGAGACAGGCAATCAACTAACGACACGCCTAACACAACACAGATACAATATCACGAGACACAAACAAACACATTTACCTATAGTCCAACACTTCATCACACACGGCATACGACAACTCAGATGCACAATCATCAAACACGACCCCTCATGGACTGCTAAACAACGACAAAAACAGGAAAGACACTGGATATTTACACTCAACACAAAACAACCCACAGGTCTGAACATTAAATAAAGTTACACAACACAACACTTAATCTAGGAAGGACAGTGCCCTTCACTATATGGCACCATGGCCAGAGACGCGGGAATCACCCCCAACCCATCCCTAACCTTAACCCCCTCCTTCCTACCCCAACCCTTAAACCTAACCCCAACCCCAACCCCATCCCTAAACCTAACCCCAACCCTTAAACCTAACCCCAACCCCATTCCTAAACCTAACCCCAACCCTTAAACCTAACCCCAATCCCAAACATAACCCCAACCCCCTCATCTCCTACTCCCAGATGACCCCGCGACTGGGCCTTTTTTGCCATATTAGTTATTTTCTTTTACCTAACCCTAACCCTAACCCTAACCCTAACCCTAGAAATTATGGAAGTACAGGTGGCATTTTTGGAAGAACATCATGGTGGTCCTATGAGCCACGTCTGCTGGAACTTAAGCCTCCCAAGGTGTTCTCATGTTGGGGAGAGTGTTCATGGATGGCCTGGAGGTAGAAATCCTGTATGTATAGGTGTAATGTCTGGACAAACATGATTATGGTCTACCGAGGTCCCACGTGTCTCAGACATTAAGGCTCCCAAGGTTTCCTCAAGTTGGGGAGTGTTTAAAACTGGCCTGGAGGTATGGAATTTCTTTCTGGTTCTCCTGCCTTAAGCAACCTTGAGCACCAAACTATGGTGCCACACTTACACACTCTCCTGGGTTACTAACAGGGGCCCGCCCCACCAGACCTTCATGCCTGTGGCCAACCCGTTCTCTAGAGTTAGGTGGAAAAGTTGGAAGTGGCCTTTCCGGAATTTCCTCCTGGTTCTCCAGCCTTAAGCACCCTCCTACTGTACCCCACTTAAACACTCTGATTCTGGGTTACTGACCTTGGCCCGCCCCTCCAGACCTCCATGCCCATGGTTAACCCATTCTTTGCAGGTAGGTGGCAAAGTTGGAAGTGGCCTTACCGGAATTTCCTCATGGTTCTCCAGCCTTAAGCACCCTCCTACTGTACCCCACTTAAACACTCTGATTCTGGGTTACTGACCTTGGCCCGCCCCTCCAGACCTCCATGCCCATGGTTAACCCATTCTTTGCAGGTAGGTGGCAATGTTGGAAGTGGCCTTTCCGGAATTTCCTCATGGTTCTCCAGCCTTAAGCACCCTCCTACTGTACCCCACTTAAACACTCTGATTCTGGGTTACTGACCTTGGCCCGCCCCTCCAGACCTCCATGCCCATGGTTAACCCATTCTTTGCATGTAGGTGGCAAAGTTGGAAGTGGCCTTTCCGGGATTTCCTCATGGTTCTCCAGCCTTAAGCACACTCTTACTGTACCCCACTTAAACACTCTGATTCTGGGTTACTGACCTTGGCCCGCCCCTCCAGACCTCCATGCCCATGGTTAACCCATTCTTTGCATGTAGGTGGCAAAGTTGGAAGTGGCCTTTCCGGTATTTTCCTCATGGTTCTCCAGCCTTAAGCACACTCTTACTGTACCCCACTTAAACACTCTGATTCTGGGTTACTGACCTTGGCCCGCCCCTCCAGACCTCCATGCCCATGGTTAACCCATTCTTTGCAGGTAGGTGGCAAAGTTGGAAGTGGCCTTTCCGGAACTTCCTCCTGGTTCTCCAGCCTTAAGCACCCTCCTACTGTACCCCACTTAAACACTCTGATTCTGGGTTACTGACCTTGGCCCGCCCCTCCAGACCTCCATGCCCATGGTTAACCCATTCTTTGCATGTAGGTGGCAAAGTTGGAAGTGGCCTTTCGGAACTTCCTCATGGTTCTCCAGCCTAAAGCACCCTCCTACTGTACCCCACTTAAACACTCTGATTCTGGGTTACTGACCTTGGCCCGCCCCTCCAGACCTCCATGCCCATGGTTAACCCATTCTTTGCATGTAGGTGGCAATGTTGGAAGTGGCCTTTCCGGAATTTCCTCATGGTTCTCCAGCCTTAAGCACACTCTTACTGTACCCCACTTAAACACTCTGATTCTGGACTACTGACCTTGCCCCGCCCCTCCAGACCTCCATGCCCATGGTTAACCCATTCTTTGCAGGTAGGTGGCAATTTTGGAAGTGGCCTTTCAGGAATTTCCTCATGGTTCTCCAGCCTTAAGCACCCTCCTACTGTACCCCACTTAAACACTCTATTTCTGGGTTACTAACAGTGGCCCGCCCCTCCAGACCTCCATACCCATCGTTAACCCACTCTTAGAGGTAGGTGGCAAAATGGGAAGTGGCGGTTCCGGAATTTCTCCTTAGTAAAAGGTCTGACAATTATTGTTGCATTATTTTCAATCTTTATTCATTTTAACAATCATGCGGAGTCGGTTACGGACATTTTCTACAGAGAGGTCCGATTTTTTGCACATTTGAAGAAGTTCTAGATTTTCCTTTAAAGTTTGTTTTATGTTTTGTACCCTGATAGCCTTTGACTTAATGTCATGATGGAACGTCAATCTGAGCAGGGCCATCAATTCCGGTGAAAAGTGAAGTCTTCTTCTGTAACCCTAGAGAAAAGAATGTAGATCCATCATTCAACGATATGCTTACAGTTGAAAAAGTAATTTTATCACAGCTATGCCTTTTTGCTTACATTTGTTTTAATGATGGAAGGAAGCTGTGTATGTTCTTTGTTTTTCTTCCTCTTGTGCTTCTTTTTGTCTTTTGATTTTTTGTGATGTTTGTGTTTCTTCTTGTGCTCTTTCTTGCTTTTGTTCTTCTCTTCAATTTTTACCAGTTTCCACTTATTCTTGTGACATATCCATTTTGTTGATGTCGTTTTCTACTCGTGGGAACAAGTTAGAGGTTAGCTGTTTACACTTAGTACCATAAGACATAGCCCAATAAAACAACTTCCAGTTATTCAACATACCACATCCAATTTCTGTGATTTGTGCTGCTGACTACAGTTTAGGGCCACAAATTCCTTCTGTAGTTTCTCTTCGTCCAGGTCCCTCTCAGAATGATGCTGGGTATTTTTGTCACAAGTTGTGGGTAACACCTGTTTTGTACATGTAAATGATTAGAGCCCCATATCTATAATTATTTCCAAAAGGTCAACACCCAGGAATTCTATGCTCCTCATCCAGGTCTCTTTCCAAACATTCCACAGGGACCTCAGTTGAGCTGTTCGATTACAATCATGAGGTGTAAGACACTATCTCACAATAATACAGAAAAGAACGACATCCAAAATTTCCACTTACCACATCCAGCTTCTCACTATTGGGCTGCTGTTGTGTTGAACAGACAGGTGACCTTGAAAGGACTACCACCAGCTGCTTTTTCCCAAGACACTCCTTCATCAGCCTTTCCTCCAATTGCTTCTTGCGCTTCATTCTCCTGCTCCTTCCACTTTATCCACTTCGAGTTTGTGTCTCCTGCTCCTTCCACTTTATCCAATTTCAGTTTGTAGCTCCTACTCCTTCCACTTTATCGACTTCGTTATTCTGCGTTTGGAAGCAGTTACATATACTCATCAACATCCTGATTCTATATTTGCATCTTACATGCTATTGGTTCAAATTATTAGTGGGTGTGTCTACACGCCTGGGTTACTGACAGTGTCCCGCCCTTCCACACCTCCATGCCCATGGTTAACCCATTATGTACCCATCATGGTTTACTGTACCCCACTTAAACACTCTGATTCTGGATTACTGACCTTGGCCCGCCCCTCCAGACCTCCATGCCCATGGTAAACCCATTCTTTGCATGTAGGTGGAAAAGTTGGAAGTGGCTTTTCTGGAATTTCCTCCTGGTTCTCCAGCCTTAAGCACCCTCCTATTGTACCCCAACTAAAACACTCTGATTTTGGGTTACTGACCTTGACCCGCCCCTCCAGACCTCCATGCCCATGGTTAACCCATTCTTTGCAGGGAGGTGGCAAAGTTGGAAGTGGCCTTTCCGGAATTTCCTCATGGTTCTCCAGCCTTAAGCACCCTCCTACTGTACCCCACTTAAACACTCTGATTCTGGGTTACTGACCTTGACCCGCCCCTCCAGACCTCCATGCCCATGGTTAACCCATTCTTTGCAGGGAGGTGGCAAAGTTGGAAGTGGCCTTTCCGGAATTTCCTCATGGTTCTCCAGCCTTAAGCACCCTCCAACTGTACCCCAAGTAAAACACACTATTTGTGGGTCACAAACAACTTTCTTTTATTGCTTTTTTTTCTTTTACATTGAAATAGTAGTATTAACAAAATAAAATTTCAAATTCAAAAAAAATATAAAAATTCAAAATTCAAAAAAAAAAAACACTTTTTAATAAAGTTCATTTCTAGGTGTCAAAGTTGAATAGCTGAGCTGCTGCAACTTGAGCAGCTGGAACTTGAATCACTCTCAGGTACCGCATGGCTCCTGTACTGGCCTGGTGCTGCCAGGTGTGAGAAGATTGACAACACTGCTTTTTAGTTGCAAATTTTTATAATGCCTTTCTGGATCAAGAGAAGCATCACAATCAAATAAATGAAAACAATAAAGCAGAAAATCAGTCCAAGGATAAGCAAACACATGGAACCTGGACATGCGCATCTGTAAGAGAGATTAAAAAATGCTTTAAAAATCACTAGATTCACAGTATGCAAAATATTATGATGTATAAAAAATAAAAATCACACTTGCCTACAGGGTGTTTCTTCATTATTTATTGGCTGTGGATCCTCTGCATTGTATTGCATCACCGGTACCAACACCCTCACTGGCACTACATCTAGTTTGACATGAAACATTAGGTTGGAAGTATATCTGGAATAAGAAACGATTATGCATGTAATAAATTTTGTAAATGTTAAAACCCACGTACCCGACATTATTGTGTAGATATTGTGTATTCTCTGGGCCAAGGGTAAACTGGCAATCCAGCATCAGCGGGCCTCCAGTGGGCTTCTCTGTGATTGTCTTGTCCGTTGAGTTGATCAGCACACCGCTACATCCAGTAGACAGTAAGAGGAAAACTTGGAATATTTGCAGGTTTTTATATCACTTCATGACATGCAGGCACACCCACCAATAATTTGAACCAATCTCGTGCTTCTTCTACTTTGTCCACTTTGTGTTTGGACGACAATGGAGAGGAAGAAGTTATATATACTCAACATCAATATTTGCATCTTACATTCTATTGGTTCAAAATATTGGTGGGTGTGTCTACATGATAGAAATCGAAATTCCAAATGTCCACTTTGTAGAAAACAAATATACTTTGTACTTTGTATGTGCCTAGGGTAGGTGGAAAAGTTGGAAGTGGCCATTACGGAATTTCCTCCTGGTTCTCCAGCCTTCAGCACCCTCCTACTGTACCCCACTTAAACACTCTATTTCTGGGTCACTAACAGTGGCCCGCCCCTGCACACCTCCATGCCCCTGGTTAACCCATTATTTGCAGGTAGGTGGCAAAGTTGGAAGTGGCCATTCCGGAATTTCCTCATGGTTCTCCAGCCTTCAGCACCCTTAGGCACCCAAATACTGTACCCCACTAAGAGGTCCATATTTTACACTCAACCCTCTACACTGATGAATAATGATAGAAATTCTACATACACTTCCAGAAAAGAAACCACTTCTCATTAAAATGTACTTCCACCTTTTCATGTAGGACACCCAGATTATCTACGTTTATTTCCAAATTATCCACATTGACTTCAAAATCAGATCCACTTACCTATGTCGAAGCTGTCTACGGTGTTTTGGGGGGCTTGCATCTTCAAGTATGTCATTGGCGGTGTCCTCTTCCACTACCTCCTTCTTGGACTTGCACTGGCAATAAATGATGAAGGCAATCACACCGAGGACAAGGAGCACACTGACAACAGCTGCTGAAATCTTTTCGACCATGAAAGGGTGAGTAATCTGAATTTCCAAAAAGCACTCCTCTACACCAACACGGTTCCTGGCAGTGCAGTGGTAAGTCCCAGAGTCACTCTCACTTGCCTGTAAGATATGGACTTTGCCTGCAGCAATTCCTGCACTTCCTGCAGAGGAAGGTAGGGTCTTGGAACCTGTGGTTTTTTGCCAAATGTAAAAAATAGGAGATGCACCCTTTTCAACTTCACAGTGCAGCACCACAGTTTTGCTGACCTCGGTAGTGCCCTGTGTGTAACACAGAGGCTTTGATGGTGGATGTAGCACCCGAAGGGTAGTCTTAATGCTGTGGATGCCAGGGACCTTCTTCACTTGGCACTTGTAAGTGCCACTGTCAGAGAGAGTCAGACGCTGCAGATTGATTGAACCATCTCCAATCCTTGGGTTCTCTGAACTAAAGTATACCCGGTTCTTGAGCGGTGGAGAATAGTCATCATAGACTTGCCCAGCAGAGTAGACAATTATTTCTGAATCTGATGTTCCTCCATGAGACAGCCGTGTCCATTCAATCTCCAGCGGTCCGGTGTCTTCTGGGGCAATGTTAAACTGGCAATCGAGCATCACACTTCCTCCAACAGGCTTCTCTATGATTGTCTGGTCGGTTGAGTTGATCAACACGCCGCTGCATCCAGTGAACAGTAAGAGGAAAACTTGGAATATTTGCAGGTCCATGGTTGGGTGCTGCTGGATGTATCTCATCTTCTGCTCCTTCCACTTTATCCACTTTGTGTGGAGAGAAAGCACTTATATGTACTCAACATCCATATTTGCATTCTATTGGCTCAAATTATTGGTGGGTGTGTCTACATGCCTGGGTTACGCCCCTACAGACCTCCATGCCTGGAATTAACACACTCTTTAGAAGTAGGTGTCAAAGTGGGAAGTGACCATTCCGGAACTTCCTCCTGGTTCTCCAGCCTTAAGCACCCTCCTACTGTACCCCACTTAAACACTCTGATTCTGGGTTACTGACCTTGGCCCACCCCTCCAGACCTCCATGCCCATGGTTATCCCATTATTTGCAGGTGGGTGGCAAAGTTGGAAGTGGCTATTCCGGAATTTCCTCCTGGTTCTCCAGCCTTAAGCACCCTCCAACTGTACCCCAAGTAAAACACTCTATTTCTGGGTTACTGACCTTGGCCTGCCCCTCCACACCTCCATGCCAATGGTCAACTCATTCTTTAACAGCTAAACTTCCAGGATATCTGCTCATTCTAAACCTCATAGCAATGTCTCCACCTGGTGTTTTGTTTCGGTATTGCATGTTTTATTTAACCTAGGTTAAATTACATTGAAAAAGACGGTGGAAATTGCGGGTTTGCGTAAGTTTTGGAATTTCAACCACATTTAGGATGTCCCATTGAAAATGAATGGATGCATTGAAATGTGTTAGCGACCATTCGCTAACGTTGAAAACGTTGCATTTTTTCCATAAAAAACGCCCAAAACTCCAGAATATCCACCAAAATTTCCACATATTCCACAAAGGTGTTAGCGTGTGATCCTAACCCTAACCCTAACCCTAACCCTAACCCTAACCCTAACCCTAACCCTAACCCATAATGGGTTAGTTGAATGTTTTGGCTATCTATCACTCTAAAAAGACACTCTTAAATTTAAAAGCTAAAAGAAGCAACATAACAAAGCTACCATAAGGGGACTAAGGCCAAAATAGGCATGAAAGAAGCTAAAAGAAGCTATGCTACAGCTAAGATGACTGAGCGAAACTAAGGCCAAAATAGGCATGAAGAAAAGCTAAAATGAGCTATGCTAAAGCTAAAATGAAGCAAATGAGCTATATTAAAGCTAAAACAAATGGAGATTAAGGCCAAAAAAGGCAAAAAGAGAAGCTAAGATACGTTTGTTAAAGCCAAAAGGAGCAATGAAGACACAAGCAACCACACAAGGATTTGAAAACAATTTTTAGTCTGGAGTGATAGAAAATAAGCCCTTTGTCAGTACCATCGCCGCAGTCACCTTGGGAAGAACCCTGTGGAGGAAAAATAGAAGTTAAAATTGGAAACAAAGTAAAGCTAAATTGAGCACTTATAAAACCCAAATAACTATAATCAATAACAAAGGAGAAAGCTAAATTAAGCACCCACGAAAGCCCAAAAGAAACAGATAACCCCTACCATGCCTGAAGAGACCGAAGGAGGTCGAAACGCGTCGCAAAACAGGGGCCTAATTCGATTTTCTAACCCCCATACCTACCAAAATCCTAAACATAACCCCAATCTGGTGGATATCCCTAGCCTAGCTAGAATTTTGAAGTGCTAGTCCCAATTGGGATAGTGAACTGATGGGAACGGAGCGTCTCAGGAGGAAGTGAACTGTGGAAGGAAAGTAATCTACGGAAGGAATGTACCCAGAGTGCCCGAGAGGGGGGAGGTGAACCCGCGTATGGCCCGTGCCTAACCTGAGCTCCACCTCGGTGGGGACAGGCTTTCCTTAACCTAATCTTGCCAGTGCCTGCGTGGGATCTGCCTTCCTGTGGGGGACTGACCTCCACAGATCTGCCGTCTGATGGCAAAGGGACCAGCAGATCTGCCCGGTTTGGACCTGCAAAGAAAAAGGACAGTTAGCAAAAGGGACAAACAAAATTCAAAAAAATGACACACGTACCTGCTGGAGCTGGACGAAAAACAAACACCTATAAAGAGAAAAAACAGAGATCAACAAATTGATACACAAAATTCACAAAAATATACTTACCTGTAAGAAATTTACAATGCGACCGGAGGCTATAAAAGGAGGAGCCGAACACAGAGCCCTCATTTCTATTCGGAACCTGGAGGAGTCAACATACCCCACAGTTGGATGAAGACACAAAAAGCTGTCTGGTAAGCTAAACTAAGCTACACCCAAGAGGAAGGACAACACCCGGCAGAACCCCATAATGGGTTAGTTGAATGTTTTGGCTATCTATCACTCTAAAAAGACACTCTTAAATTTAAAAGCTAAAAGAAGCAACATAACAAAGCTACCATAAGGGGACTAAGGCCAAAATAGGCATGAAAGAAGCTAAAAGAAGCTATGCTACAGCTAAGATGACTGAGCGAAACTAAGGCCAAAATAGGCATGAAGAAAAGCTAAAATGAGCTATGCTAAAGCTAAAATGAAGCAAATGAGCTATATTAAAGCTAAAACAAATGGAGATTAAGGCCAAAAAAGGCAAAAAGAGAAGCTAAGATACGTTTGTTAAAGCCAAAAGGAGCAATGAAGACACAAGCAACCACACAAGGATTTGAAAACAATTTTTAGTCTGGAGTGATAGAAAATAAGCCCTTTGTCAGTACCATCGCCGCAGTCACCTTGGGAAGAACCCTGTGGAGGAAAAATAGAAGTTAAAATTGGAAACAAAGTAAAGCTAAATTGAGCACTTATAAAACCCAAATAACTATAATCAATAACAAAGGAGAAAGCTAAATTAAGCACCCACGAAAGCCCAAAAGAAACAGATAACCCCTACCATGCCTGAAGAGACCGAAGGAGGTCGAAACGCGTCGCAAAACAGGGGCCTAATTCGATTTTCTAACCCCCATACCTACCAAAATCCTAAACATAACCCCAATCTGGTGGATATCCCTAGCCTAGCTAGAATTTTGAAGTGCTAGTCCCAATTGGGATAGTGAACTGATGGGAACGGAGCGTCTCAGGAGGAAGTGAACTGTGGAAGGAAAGTAATCTACGGAAGGAATGTACCCAGAGTGCCCGAGAGGGGGGAGGTGAACCCGCGTATGGCCCGTGCCTAACCTGAGCTCCACCTCGGTGGGGACAGGCTTTCCTTAACCTAATCTTGCCAGTGCCTGCGTGGGATCTGCCTTCCTGTGGGGGACTGACCTCCACAGATCTGCCGTCTGATGGCAAAGGGACCAGCAGATCTGCCCGGTTTGGACCTGCAAAGAAAAAGGACAGTTAGCAAAAGGGACAAACAAAATTCAAAAAAATGACACACGTACCTGCTGGAGCTGGACGAAAAACAAACACCTATAAAGAGAAAAAACAGAGATCAACAAATTGATACACAAAATTCACAAAAATATACTTACCTGTAAGAAATTTACAATGCGACCGGAGGCTATAAAAGGAGGAGCCGAACACAGAGCCCTCATTTCTATTCGGAACCTGGAGGAGTCAACATACCCCACAGTTGGATGAAGACACAAAAAGCTGTCTGGTAAGCTAAACTAAGCTACACCCAAGAGGAAGGACAACACCCGGCAGAACCCCATAATGGGTTAGTTGAATGTTTTGGCTATCTATCACTCTAAAAAGACACTCTTAAATTTAAAAGCTAAAAGAAGCAACATAACAAAGCTACCATAAGGGGACTAAGGCCAAAATAGGCATGAAAGAAGCTAAAAGAAGCTATGCTACAGCTAAGATGACTGAGCGAAACTAAGGCCAAAATAGGCATGAAGAAAAGCTAAAATGAGCTATGCTAAAGCTAAAATGAAGCAAATGAGCTATATTAAAGCTAAAACAAATGGAGATTAAGGCCAAAAAAGGCAAAAAGAGAAGCTAAGATACGTTTGTTAAAGCCAAAAGGAGCAATGAAGACACAAGCAACCACACAAGGATTTGAAAACAATTTTTAGTCTGGAGTGATAGAAAATAAGCCCTTTGTCAGTACCATCGCCGCAGTCACCTTGGGAAGAACCCTGTGGAGGAAAAATAGAAGTTAAAATTGGAAACAAAGTAAAGCTAAATTGAGCACTTATAAAACCCAAATAACTATAATCAATAACAAAGGAGAAAGCTAAATTAAGCACCCACGAAAGCCCAAAAGAAACAGATAACCCCTACCATGCCTGAAGAGACCGAAGGAGGTCGAAACGCGTCGCAAAACAGGGGCCTAATTCGATTTTCTAACCCCCATACCTACCAAAATCCTAAACATAACCCCAATCTGGTGGATATCCCTAGCCTAGCTAGAATTTTGAAGTGCTAGTCCCAATTGGGATAGTGAACTGATGGGAACGGAGCGTCTCAGGAGGAAGTGAACTGTGGAAGGAAAGTAATCTACGGAAGGAATGTACCCAGAGTGCCCGAGAGGGGGGAGGTGAACCCGCGTATGGCCCGTGCCTAACCTGAGCTCCACCTCGGTGGGGACAGGCTTTCCTTAACCTAATCTTGCCAGTGCCTGCGTGGGATCTGCCTTCCTGTGGGGGACTGACCTCCACAGATCTGCCGTCTGATGGCAAAGGGACCAGCAGATCTGCCCGGTTTGGACCTGCAAAGAAAAAGGACAGTTAGCAAAAGGGACAAACAAAATTCAAAAAAATGACACACGTACCTGCTGGAGCTGGACGAAAAACAAACACCTATAAAGAGAAAAAACAGAGATCAACAAATTGATACACAAAATTCACAAAAATATACTTACCTGTAAGAAATTTACAATGCGACCGGAGGCTATAAAAGGAGGAGCCGAACACAGAGCCCTCATTTCTATTCGGAACCTGGAGGAGTCAACATACCCCACAGTTGGATGAAGACACAAAAAGCTGTCTGGTAAGCTAAACTAAGCTACACCCAAGAGGAAGGACAACACCCGGCAGAACCCCATAATGGGTTAGTTGAATGTTTTGGCTATCTATCACTCTAAAAAGACACTCTTAAATTTAAAAGCTAAAAGAAGCAACATAACAAAGCTACCATAAGGGGACTAAGGCCAAAATAGGCATGAAAGAAGCTAAAAGAAGCTATGCTACAGCTAAGATGACTGAGCGAAACTAAGGCCAAAATAGGCATGAAGAAAAGCTAAAATGAGCTATGCTAAAGCTAAAATGAAGCAAATGAGCTATATTAAAGCTAAAACAAATGGAGATTAAGGCCAAAAAAGGCAAAAAGAGAAGCTAAGATACGTTTGTTAAAGCCAAAAGGAGCAATGAAGACACAAGCAACCACACAAGGATTTGAAAACAATTTTTAGTCTGGAGTGATAGAAAATAAGCCCTTTGTCAGTACCATCGCCGCAGTCACCTTGGGAAGAACCCTGTGGAGGAAAAATAGAAGTTAAAATTGGAAACAAAGTAAAGCTAAATTGAGCACTTATAAAACCCAAATAACTATAATCAATAACAAAGGAGAAAGCTAAATTAAGCACCCACGAAAGCCCAAAAGAAACAGATAACCCCTACCATGCCTGAAGAGACCGAAGGAGGTCGAAACGCGTCGCAAAACAGGGGCCTAATTCGATTTTCTAACCCCCATACCTACCAAAATCCTAAACATAACCCCAATCTGGTGGATATCCCTAGCCTAGCTAGAATTTTGAAGTGCTAGTCCCAATTGGGATAGTGAACTGATGGGAACGGAGCGTCTCAGGAGGAAGTGAACTGTGGAAGGAAAGTAATCTACGGAAGGAATGTACCCAGAGTGCCCGAGAGGGGGGAGGTGAACCCGCGTATGGCCCGTGCCTAACCTGAGCTCCACCTCGGTGGGGACAGGCTTTCCTTAACCTAATCTTGCCAGTGCCTGCGTGGGATCTGCCTTCCTGTGGGGGACTGACCTCCACAGATCTGCCGTCTGATGGCAAAGGGACCAGCAGATCTGCCCGGTTTGGACCTGCAAAGAAAAAGGACAGTTAGCAAAAGGGACAAACAAAATTCAAAAAAATGACACACGTACCTGCTGGAGCTGGACGAAAAACAAACACCTATAAAGAGAAAAAACAGAGATCAACAAATTGATACACAAAATTCACAAAAATATACTTACCTGTAAGAAATTTACAATGCGACCGGAGGCTATAAAAGGAGGAGCCGAACACAGAGCCCTCATTTCTATTCGGAACCTGGAGGAGTCAACATACCCCACAGTTGGATGAAGACACAAAAAGCTGTCTGGTAAGCTAAACTAAGCTACACCCAAGAGGAAGGACAACACCCGGCAGAACCCCATAATGGGTTAGTTGAATGTTTTGGCTATCTATCACTCTAAAAAGACACTCTTAAATTTAAAAGCTAAAAGAAGCAACATAACAAAGCTACCATAAGGGGACTAAGGCCAAAATAGGCATGAAAGAAGCTAAAAGAAGCTATGCTACAGCTAAGATGACTGAGCGAAACTAAGGCCAAAATAGGCATGAAGAAAAGCTAAAATGAGCTATGCTAAAGCTAAAATGAAGCAAATGAGCTATATTAAAGCTAAAACAAATGGAGATTAAGGCCAAAAAAGGCAAAAAGAGAAGCTAAGATACGTTTGTTAAAGCCAAAAGGAGCAATGAAGACACAAGCAACCACACAAGGATTTGAAAACAATTTTTAGTCTGGAGTGATAGAAAATAAGCCCTTTGTCAGTACCATCGCCGCAGTCACCTTGGGAAGAACCCTGTGGAGGAAAAATAGAAGTTAAAATTGGAAACAAAGTAAAGCTAAATTGAGCACTTATAAAACCCAAATAACTATAATCAATAACAAAGGAGAAAGCTAAATTAAGCACCCACGAAAGCCCAAAAGAAACAGATAACCCCTACCATGCCTGAAGAGACCGAAGGAGGTCGAAACGCGTCGCAAAACAGGGGCCTAATTCGATTTTCTAACCCCCATACCTACCAAAATCCTAAACATAACCCCAATCTGGTGGATATCCCTAGCCTAGCTAGAATTTTGAAGTGCTAGTCCCAATTGGGATAGTGAACTGATGGGAACGGAGCGTCTCAGGAGGAAGTGAACTGTGGAAGGAAAGTAATCTACGGAAGGAATGTACCCAGAGTGCCCGAGAGGGGGGAGGTGAACCCGCGTATGGCCCGTGCCTAACCTGAGCTCCACCTCGGTGGGGACAGGCTTTCCTTAACCTAATCTTGCCAGTGCCTGCGTGGGATCTGCCTTCCTGTGGGGGACTGACCTCCACAGATCTGCCGTCTGATGGCAAAGGGACCAGCAGATCTGCCCGGTTTGGACCTGCAAAGAAAAAGGACAGTTAGCAAAAGGGACAAACAAAATTCAAAAAAATGACACACGTACCTGCTGGAGCTGGACGAAAAACAAACACCTATAAAGAGAAAAAACAGAGATCAACAAATTGATACACAAAATTCACAAAAATATACTTACCTGTAAGAAATTTACAATGCGACCGGAGGCTATAAAAGGAGGAGCCGAACACAGAGCCCTCATTTCTATTCGGAACCTGGAGGAGTCAACATACCCCACAGTTGGATGAAGACACAAAAAGCTGTCTGGTAAGCTAAACTAAGCTACACCCAAGAGGAAGGACAACACCCGGCAGAACCCCATAATGGGTTAGTTGAATGTTTTGGCTATCTATCACTCTAAAAAGACACTCTTAAATTTAAAAGCTAAAAGAAGCAACATAACAAAGCTACCATAAGGGGACTAAGGCCAAAATAGGCATGAAAGAAGCTAAAAGAAGCTATGCTACAGCTAAGATGACTGAGCGAAACTAAGGCCAAAATAGGCATGAAGAAAAGCTAAAATGAGCTATGCTAAAGCTAAAATGAAGCAAATGAGCTATATTAAAGCTAAAACAAATGGAGATTAAGGCCAAAAAAGGCAAAAAGAGAAGCTAAGATACGTTTGTTAAAGCCAAAAGGAGCAATGAAGACACAAGCAACCACACAAGGATTTGAAAACAATTTTTAGTCTGGAGTGATAGAAAATAAGCCCTTTGTCAGTACCATCGCCGCAGTCACCTTGGGAAGAACCCTGTGGAGGAAAAATAGAAGTTAAAATTGGAAACAAAGTAAAGCTAAATTGAGCACTTATAAAACCCAAATAACTATAATCAATAACAAAGGAGAAAGCTAAATTAAGCACCCACGAAAGCCCAAAAGAAACAGATAACCCCTACCATGCCTGAAGAGACCGAAGGAGGTCGAAACGCGTCGCAAAACAGGGGCCTAATTCGATTTTCTAACCCCCATACCTACCAAAATCCTAAACATAACCCCAATCTGGTGGATATCCCTAGCCTAGCTAGAATTTTGAAGTGCTAGTCCCAATTGGGATAGTGAACTGATGGGAACGGAGCGTCTCAGGAGGAAGTGAACTGTGGAAGGAAAGTAATCTACGGAAGGAATGTACCCAGAGTGCCCGAGAGGGGGGAGGTGAACCCGCGTATGGCCCGTGCCTAACCTGAGCTCCACCTCGGTGGGGACAGGCTTTCCTTAACCTAATCTTGCCAGTGCCTGCGTGGGATCTGCCTTCCTGTGGGGGACTGACCTCCACAGATCTGCCGTCTGATGGCAAAGGGACCAGCAGATCTGCCCGGTTTGGACCTGCAAAGAAAAAGGACAGTTAGCAAAAGGGACAAACAAAATTCAAAAAAATGACACACGTACCTGCTGGAGCTGGACGAAAAACAAACACCTATAAAGAGAAAAAACAGAGATCAACAAATTGATACACAAAATTCACAAAAATATACTTACCTGTAAGAAATTTACAATGCGACCGGAGGCTATAAAAGGAGGAGCCGAACACAGAGCCCTCATTTCTATTCGGAACCTGGAGGAGTCAACATACCCCACAGTTGGATGAAGACACAAAAAGCTGTCTGGTAAGCTAAACTAAGCTACACCCAAGAGGAAGGACAACACCCGGCAGAACCCCATAATGGGTTAGTTGAATGTTTTGGCTATCTATCACTCTAAAAAGACACTCTTAAATTTAAAAGCTAAAAGAAGCAACATAACAAAGCTACCATAAGGGGACTAAGGCCAAAATAGGCATGAAAGAAGCTAAAAGAAGCTATGCTACAGCTAAGATGACTGAGCGAAACTAAGGCCAAAATAGGCATGAAGAAAAGCTAAAATGAGCTATGCTAAAGCTAAAATGAAGCAAATGAGCTATATTAAAGCTAAAACAAATGGAGATTAAGGCCAAAAAAGGCAAAAAGAGAAGCTAAGATACGTTTGTTAAAGCCAAAAGGAGCAATGAAGACACAAGCAACCACACAAGGATTTGAAAACAATTTTTAGTCTGGAGTGATAGAAAATAAGCCCTTTGTCAGTACCATCGCCGCAGTCACCTTGGGAAGAACCCTGTGGAGGAAAAATAGAAGTTAAAATTGGAAACAAAGTAAAGCTAAATTGAGCACTTATAAAACCCAAATAACTATAATCAATAACAAAGGAGAAAGCTAAATTAAGCACCCACGAAAGCCCAAAAGAAACAGATAACCCCTACCATGCCTGAAGAGACCGAAGGA
Organism: Coilia nasus; assembly: GCA_027475355.1. Classification (NCBI taxonomy): domain Eukaryota; kingdom Metazoa; phylum Chordata; class Actinopteri; order Clupeiformes; family Engraulidae; genus Coilia; species Coilia nasus. Next base: position 38,661,869 of record CM050214.1, on the reverse strand, counting down.
GGTCGAAACGCGTCGCAAAACAGGGGCCTAATTCGATTTTCTAACCCCCATACCTACCAAAATCCTAAACATAACCCCAATCTGGTGGATATCCCTAGCCTAGCTAGAATTTTGAAGTGCTAGTCCCAATTGGGATAGTGAACTGATGGGAACGGAGCGTCTCAGGAGGAAGTGAACTGTGGAAGGAAAGTAATCTACGGAAGGAATGTACCCAGAGTGCCCGAGAGGGGGGAGGTGAACCCGCGTATGGCCCGTGCCTAACCTGAGCTCCACCTCGGTGGGGACAGGCTTTCCTTAACCTAATCTTGCCAGTGCCTGCGTGGGATCTGCCTTCCTGTGGGGGACTGACCTCCACAGATCTGCCGTCTGATGGCAAAGGGACCAGCAGATCTGCCCGGTTTGGACCTGCAAAGAAAAAGGACAGTTAGCAAAAGGGACAAACAAAATTCAAAAAAATGACACACGTACCTGCTGGAGCTGGACGAAAAACAAACACCTATAAAGAGAAAAAACAGAGATCAACAAATTGATACACAAAATTCACAAAAATATACTTACCTGTAAGAAATTTACAATGCGACCGGAGGCTATAAAAGGAGGAGCCGAACACAGAGCCCTCATTTCTATTCGGAACCTGGAGGAGTCAACATACCCCACAGTTGGATGAAGACACAAAAAGCTGTCTGGTAAGCTAAACTAAGCTACACCCAAGAGGAAGGACAACACCCGGCAGAACCCCATAATGGGTTAGTTGAATGTTTTGGCTATCTATCACTCTAAAAAGACACTCTTAAATTTAAAAGCTAAAAGAAGCAACATAACAAAGCTACCATAAGGGGACTAAGGCCAAAATAGGCATGAAAGAAGCTAAAAGAAGCTATGCTACAGCTAAGATGACTGAGCGAAACTAAGGCCAAAATAGGCATGAAGAAAAGCTAAAATGAGCTATGCTAAAGCTAAAATGAAGCAAATGAGCTATATTAAAGCTAAAACAAATGGAGATTAAGGCCAAAAAAGGCAAAAAGAGAAGCTAAGATACGTTTGTTAAAGCCAAAAGGAGCAATGAAGACACAAGCAACCACACAAGGATTTGAAAACAATTTTTAGTCTGGAGTGATAGAAAATAAGCCCTTTGTCAGTACCATCGCCGCAGTCACCTTGGGAAGAACCCTGTGGAGGAAAAATAGAAGTTAAAATTGGAAACAAAGTAAAGCTAAATTGAGCACTTATAAAACCCAAATAACTATAATCAATAACAAAGGAGAAAGCTAAATTAAGCACCCACGAAAGCCCAAAAGAAACAGATAACCCCTACCATGCCTGAAGAGACCGAAGGAGGTCGAAACGCGTCGCAAAACAGGGGCCTAATTCGATTTTCTAACCCCCATACCTACCAAAATCCTAAACATAACCCCAATCTGGTGGATATCCCTAGCCTAGCTAGAATTTTGAAGTGCTAGTCCCAATTGGGATAGTGAACTGATGGGAACGGAGCGTCTCAGGAGGAAGTGAACTGTGGAAGGAAAGTAATCTACGGAAGGAATGTACCCAGAGTGCCCGAGAGGGGGGAGGTGAACCCGCGTATGGCCCGTGCCTAACCTGAGCTCCACCTCGGTGGGGACAGGCTTTCCTTAACCTAATCTTGCCAGTGCCTGCGTGGGATCTGCCTTCCTGTGGGGGACTGACCTCCACAGATCTGCCGTCTGATGGCAAAGGGACCAGCAGATCTGCCCGGTTTGGACCTGCAAAGAAAAAGGACAGTTAGCAAAAGGGACAAACAAAATTCAAAAAAATGACACACGTACCTGCTGGAGCTGGACGAAAAACAAACACCTATAAAGAGAAAAAACAGAGATCAACAAATTGATACACAAAATTCACAAAAATATACTTACCTGTAAGAAATTTACAATGCGACCGGAGGCTATAAAAGGAGGAGCCGAACACAGAGCCCTCATTTCTATTCGGAACCTGGAGGAGTCAACATACCCCACAGTTGGATGAAGACACAAAAAGCTGTCTGGTAAGCTAAACTAAGCTACACCCAAGAGGAAGGACAACACCCGGCAGAACCCCATAATGGGTTAGTTGAATGTTTTGGCTATCTATCACTCTAAAAAGACACTCTTAAATTTAAAAGCTAAAAGAAGCAACATAACAAAGCTACCATAAGGGGACTAAGGCCAAAATAGGCATGAAAGAAGCTAAAAGAAGCTATGCTACAGCTAAGATGACTGAGCGAAACTAAGGCCAAAATAGGCATGAAGAAAAGCTAAAATGAGCTATGCTAAAGCTAAAATGAAGCAAATGAGCTATATTAAAGCTAAAACAAATGGAGATTAAGGCCAAAAAAGGCAAAAAGAGAAGCTAAGATACGTTTGTTAAAGCCAAAAGGAGCAATGAAGACACAAGCAACCACACAAGGATTTGAAAACAATTTTTAGTCTGGAGTGATAGAAAATAAGCCCTTTGTCAGTACCATCGCCGCAGTCACCTTGGGAAGAACCCTGTGGAGGAAAAATAGAAGTTAAAATTGGAAACAAAGTAAAGCTAAATTGAGCACTTATAAAACCCAAATAACTATAATCAATAACAAAGGAGAAAGCTAAATTAAGCACCCACGAAAGCCCAAAAGAAACAGATAACCCCTACCATGCCTGAAGAGACCGAAGGAGGTCGAAACGCGTCGCAAAACAGGGGCCTAATTCGATTTTCTAACCCCCATACCTACCAAAATCCTAAACATAACCCCAATCTGGTGGATATCCCTAGCCTAGCTAGAATTTTGAAGTGCTAGTCCCAATTGGGATAGTGAACTGATGGGAACGGAGCGTCTCAGGAGGAAGTGAACTGTGGAAGGAAAGTAATCTACGGAAGGAATGTACCCAGAGTGCCCGAGAGGGGGGAGGTGAACCCGCGTATGGCCCGTGCCTAACCTGAGCTCCACCTCGGTGGGGACAGGCTTTCCTTAACCTAATCTTGCCAGTGCCTGCGTGGGATCTGCCTTCCTGTGGGGGACTGACCTCCACAGATCTGCCGTCTGATGGCAAAGGGACCAGCAGATCTGCCCGGTTTGGACCTGCAAAGAAAAAGGACAGTTAGCAAAAGGGACAAACAAAATTCAAAAAAATGACACACGTACCTGCTGGAGCTGGACGAAAAACAAACACCTATAAAGAGAAAAAACAGAGATCAACAAATTGATACACAAAATTCACAAAAATATACTTACCTGTAAGAAATTTACAATGCGACCGGAGGCTATAAAAGGAGGAGCCGAACACAGAGCCCTCATTTCTATTCGGAACCTGGAGGAGTCAACATACCCCACAGTTGGATGAAGACACAAAAAGCTGTCTGGTAAGCTAAACTAAGCTACACCCAAGAGGAAGGACAACACCCGGCAGAACCCCATAATGGGTTAGTTGAATGTTTTGGCTATCTATCACTCTAAAAAGACACTCTTAAATTTAAAAGCTAAAAGAAGCAACATAACAAAGCTACCATAAGGGGACTAAGGCCAAAATAGGCATGAAAGAAGCTAAAAGAAGCTATGCTACAGCTAAGATGACTGAGCGAAACTAAGGCCAAAATAGGCATGAAGAAAAGCTAAAATGAGCTATGCTAAAGCTAAAATGAAGCAAATGAGCTATATTAAAGCTAAAACAAATGGAGATTAAGGCCAAAAAAGGCAAAAAGAGAAGCTAAGATACGTTTGTTAAAGCCAAAAGGAGCAATGAAGACACAAGCAACCACACAAGGATTTGAAAACAATTTTTAGTCTGGAGTGATAGAAAATAAGCCCTTTGTCAGTACCATCGCCGCAGTCACCTTGGGAAGAACCCTGTGGAGGAAAAATAGAAGTTAAAATTGGAAACAAAGTAAAGCTAAATTGAGCACTTATAAAACCCAAATAACTATAATCAATAACAAAGGAGAAAGCTAAATTAAGCACCCACGAAAGCCCAAAAGAAACAGATAACCCCTACCATGCCTGAAGAGACCGAAGGAGGTCGAAACGCGTCGCAAAACAGGGGCCTAATTCGATTTTCTAACCCCCATACCTACCAAAATCCTAAACATAACCCCAATCTGGTGGATATCCCTAGCCTAGCTAGAATTTTGAAGTGCTAGTCCCAATTGGGATAGTGAACTGATGGGAACGGAGCGTCTCAGGAGGAAGTGAACTGTGGAAGGAAAGTAATCTACGGAAGGAATGTACCCAGAGTGCCCGAGAGGGGGGAGGTGAACCCGCGTATGGCCCGTGCCTAACCTGAGCTCCACCTCGGTGGGGACAGGCTTTCCTTAACCTAATCTTGCCAGTGCCTGCGTGGGATCTGCCTTCCTGTGGGGGACTGACCTCCACAGATCTGCCGTCTGATGGCAAAGGGACCAGCAGATCTGCCCGGTTTGGACCTGCAAAGAAAAAGGACAGTTAGCAAAAGGGACAAACAAAATTCAAAAAAATGACACACGTACCTGCTGGAGCTGGACGAAAAACAAACACCTATAAAGAGAAAAAACAGAGATCAACAAATTGATACACAAAATTCACAAAAATATACTTACCTGTAAGAAATTTACAATGCGACCGGAGGCTATAAAAGGAGGAGCCGAACACAGAGCCCTCATTTCTATTCGGAACCTGGAGGAGTCAACATACCCCACAGTTGGATGAAGACACAAAAAGCTGTCTGGTAAGCTAAACTAAGCTACACCCAAGAGGAAGGACAACACCCGGCAGAACCCCATAATGGGTTAGTTGAATGTTTTGGCTATCTATCACTCTAAAAAGACACTCTTAAATTTAAAAGCTAAAAGAAGCAACATAACAAAGCTACCATAAGGGGACTAAGGCCAAAATAGGCATGAAAGAAGCTAAAAGAAGCTATGCTACAGCTAAGATGACTGAGCGAAACTAAGGCCAAAATAGGCATGAAGAAAAGCTAAAATGAGCTATGCTAAAGCTAAAATGAAGCAAATGAGCTATATTAAAGCTAAAACAAATGGAGATTAAGGCCAAAAAAGGCAAAAAGAGAAGCTAAGATACGTTTGTTAAAGCCAAAAGGAGCAATGAAGACACAAGCAACCACACAAGGATTTGAAAACAATTTTTAGTCTGGAGTGATAGAAAATAAGCCCTTTGTCAGTACCATCGCCGCAGTCACCTTGGGAAGAACCCTGTGGAGGAAAAATAGAAGTTAAAATTGGAAACAAAGTAAAGCTAAATTGAGCACTTATAAAACCCAAATAACTATAATCAATAACAAAGGAGAAAGCTAAATTAAGCACCCACGAAAGCCCAAAAGAAACAGATAACCCCTACCATGCCTGAAGAGACCGAAGGAGGTCGAAACGCGTCGCAAAACAGGGGCCTAATTCGATTTTCTAACCCCCATACCTACCAAAATCCTAAACATAACCCCAATCTGGTGGATATCCCTAGCCTAGCTAGAATTTTGAAGTGCTAGTCCCAATTGGGATAGTGAACTGATGGGAACGGAGCGTCTCAGGAGGAAGTGAACTGTGGAAGGAAAGTAATCTACGGAAGGAATGTACCCAGAGTGCCCGAGAGGGGGGAGGTGAACCCGCGTATGGCCCGTGCCTAACCTGAGCTCCACCTCGGTGGGGACAGGCTTTCCTTAACCTAATCTTGCCAGTGCCTGCGTGGGATCTGCCTTCCTGTGGGGGACTGACCTCCACAGATCTGCCGTCTGATGGCAAAGGGACCAGCAGATCTGCCCGGTTTGGACCTGCAAAGAAAAAGGACAGTTAGCAAAAGGGACAAACAAAATTCAAAAAAATGACACACGTACCTGCTGGAGCTGGACGAAAAACAAACACCTATAAAGAGAAAAAACAGAGATCAACAAATTGATACACAAAATTCACAAAAATATACTTACCTGTAAGAAATTTACAATGCGACCGGAGGCTATAAAAGGAGGAGCCGAACACAGAGCCCTCATTTCTATTCGGAACCTGGAGGAGTCAACATACCCCACAGTTGGATGAAGACACAAAAAGCTGTCTGGTAAGCTAAACTAAGCTACACCCAAGAGGAAGGACAACACCCGGCAGAACCCCATAATGGGTTAGTTGAATGTTTTGGCTATCTATCACTCTAAAAAGACACTCTTAAATTTAAAAGCTAAAAGAAGCAACATAACAAAGCTACCATAAGGGGACTAAGGCCAAAATAGGCATGAAAGAAGCTAAAAGAAGCTATGCTACAGCTAAGATGACTGAGCGAAACTAAGGCCAAAATAGGCATGAAGAAAAGCTAAAATGAGCTATGCTAAAGCTAAAATGAAGCAAATGAGCTATATTAAAGCTAAAACAAATGGAGATTAAGGCCAAAAAAGGCAAAAAGAGAAGCTAAGATACGTTTGTTAAAGCCAAAAGGAGCAATGAAGACACAAGCAACCACACAAGGATTTGAAAACAATTTTTAGTCTGGAGTGATAGAAAATAAGCCCTTTGTCAGTACCATCGCCGCAGTCACCTTGGGAAGAACCCTGTGGAGGAAAAATAGAAGTTAAAATTGGAAACAAAGTAAAGCTAAATTGAGCACTTATAAAACCCAAATAACTATAATCAATAACAAAGGAGAAAGCTAAATTAAGCACCCACGAAAGCCCAAAAGAAACAGATAACCCCTACCATGCCTGAAGAGACCGAAGGAGGTCGAAACGCGTCGCAAAACAGGGGCCTAATTCGATTTTCTAACCCCCATACCTACCAAAATCCTAAACATAACCCCAATCTGGTGGATATCCCTAGCCTAGCTAGAATTTTGAAGTGCTAGTCCCAATTGGGATAGTGAACTGATGGGAACGGAGCGTCTCAGGAGGAAGTGAACTGTGGAAGGAAAGTAATCTACGGAAGGAATGTACCCAGAGTGCCCGAGAGGGGGGAGGTGAACCCGCGTATGGCCCGTGCCTAACCTGAGCTCCACCTCGGTGGGGACAGGCTTTCCTTAACCTAACCCTAACCCTAACCCTGGCAACTGGCCCTTGAGATTGCTGAGAGATGGGCCTATCGTGACCTCGGAAAGAGGCTTCAACAGGATGTTATCACTAGTGTGGAAGCCCTCATCCTAGCATCCTTGCCCGAAACTGACAGCATAGACGAAGAAGGGACCAGGCAAGACCCGACCAATTTTCCTGAATCCAGGGATGAGCAAAGTGGACCTTCACGGTCAGAGGCGGAGATTGAACCTGTGGAAGACACCTTGATTACAATGACTCTGCGGGACTCTAGTCCAATGACAACCCGTCCTCGACCCTCAATTTCACCAAAACCCCAACGGTTCAGCCGTTCCACTCCATTGGCAAATGAAGAGGTCTTGGAGATTGACCCTGATCCAGTGGAGGATGACCCACCCGCTGCGATCTCTCAACGATCTACTCTCCGTATAGCCTCGCTGATCTCCACGGCCAACCAAAGACAACTGACTTTTGGCCGCCAACCATCATCGAAAACAGCACCAACCCCAATTCCAACTAGTCCGCTACCTTCAGAAATGGCACAACCATGCCTGATTCAACTGGAACAGGAGGAGGACAGCCTGTCTTCACCTGTCACGGATCTCCCAAAGGTAATTACCCCTTCATCCCAAATAGGGCTTTTGGACACCTCATTTCTGAAACCCACAAGGCATATGAATACTGCCAGGAAGGCCGTGGACTGGAGTCTCCTAGTTCGGAAGAAAAACCTTATTATAGGGGACTCCAATCTCTCTATGATCCCGGCCTATCAACATTCTAATCTCCAGATTGATAGTTTTCCAGGAGCCAATTTTGAGCATGCTCATAAATTATTGAAAAAGGCGGTTGTCCATACTAAGGTGGAAAAAGTGGTGCTTTCTTTCGGGATTAATCATAGGAGCCAAAAGGTTCACCAGACAGCCATCAAACAGCTTTTACAAGCAGTCCATGCGGCGAAATCCACATTCCCCCATGCAGAAATCTGGATTCCTCAAATAAATTTTTACTCAGACCTCCCGTTACCCCAACAAGCATTATTGGACAATTTGAACAGATACATCAGGACCCATTTGGGACACATCCCTAAATTACAAGATGAAAAGTTTCAGGTAAAGAGCGATGGGATCCATTGGACAACTGAGACGGCCAGATCCATGCTGGAACATTGGACGTCTCATTTAAACTTGTAGGCCCCCTAAACCTTGCAACCCAGGGGGGGTTTAAAACAGTGTTTAATTTATCCAAGACTTTCCGCCTGACCTCAACTCAATTTTCTCTATTGGATCGAGGATTAACATTTATCCCCAACCCGAAGACCAATCAAGATCAAAAAAATCAACTGAGATTTGACCTTCAGACATACCACAGACGGCTTAAATTAGAGTGTTATTTTGAAGGTAAGAGAGAGAGAAGGCGGATTCCATTCACTCCTAAATCCGAATGGACCCCAAGTCTAAACAAATTGCCACCGGCAATTAGACATATTATTAGGGCAGATAATTATGCCCTCACACATTTAAATTGGGGACTTAGAAATCAAAACAATTTAGAAAAAGAAGAATTGGAGGCGTTAAAAGAATTACAACAAAATAAAAACATTGTAATAAAACCTGCAGACAAGGGGAACGCCATAGTAATCATGGACCGGACAGATTACATTTGGGAAGGGACCAGACAATTGGACAATCAAACACATTACAAACCTTTGGACTCACCCATATATCCGGAAACCAGGTTAAAAGTCAGGAACATCCTAGAAAAAATGAGACAAGAAGGATACATCAACAGGGACCAACAATTGTATCTCTTGGAGGATTCTCCCAGAGAAAGGAGATTTTATCTACTGCCAAAGATACACAAAAATAAAACCACTTGGAGCAAGCCTGGAGAAATTCCGCCAGGCAGACCCATTGTCTCAGATTGTGACAGTGAAACATACCGAATTGCAGAGTACATAGAGTCCTATCTAAACCCAATTTCTTGTTTACACCCTAGTTACATAAAAGATACCTATGATTTTTTGGAAAAAATTAAAACCCTTATAATCCCACAAGAAGCTTTTTTGTTTACCATAGATGTTGAAAGCCTATACACCAACATTGACATAGAATTAGGCCTAGATGCTGTCAAATTATGGTTTGAAAAATACCCCAATCAAAAACGACCGGACAAATTCTTATTGGAACTTTTGGAGATCAGCCTCAGGAGAAACGATTTTGAATTCGACTCAAATTTTTATTTACAAATTAAAGGAACAGCCATGGGGAAAAGGTTTGCCCCCTCCTATGCAAACATCTTCATGGCCAATTGGGAACAGAAGGCCCTGGAGGCATACCCTCTTAAACCCCTACATTATTACCGTTTTCTGGATGATATTTGGGGAATTTGGCCATTTTCTATGGAAGAATTTCTGGGATTCACCAATCACCTCAACAATTTTAGTCCATCTATAAAGATACAATATAACATTCATCAAACAGAGGTGAATTTTTTGGATACAATTACTTACAAAGGTCCACAATTCCGATATACGGGACTCCTGGAATTCAAAGTGTATTTTAAAGAAACGGACACCCACTCCTTACTACACAAAACTAGTTATCACCCGGCTCATACTTACCGTGGGATTGTTAAATCCCAACTCCTTCGATTCCACAGGATCTGTTCAAACCGGGATCAGTTCCACAAGGCCACAAGAACCTTGTTTTCAGTCTTGAGGACCAGGGGATACTCCAGATCCTTTTTGAGATACACTCTCAAAAATTATTTACAAAGGAAGCCCCCTGTGGAAACAAAACCTAAAATCATCCCTTTGGTCTCTACCTTCTCCACAAGTAGTGTTCAATTGAATAGGCTCATTAAGGCCAACTTCCGGAAATTTCTGGACAATACCAACAATTTGCAGCAACACAAAATAATTTCGGCTTATCGGAGAAATCGGAATCTAAAAGACCTACTGGTAAAAAGCAAACTACCACCATTGACTTCAAGACCCAAAGGAAAAGAGAATAATAAGACTTTCCAATCAAAGACATGGGTCACCAACTACTCTACTAAACAGGTTTACAAAATAAAACAAAACTTTACTTTAAGAAGCACAAATTGTGTTTATCTCATTAGCTGCATTAAATGTACAAAACAATATGTAGGTCAGACAAAGAATTCCTTGGCTACCAGACTCTACCAACACCATTACAACATTAGGAATAGGAAGGAAACCAGCACACATATAGTGAAACATTTTCTGGACCATGGACTTACCTCGTTAAAAATTTCAGGCCTACAAACCAACCAGTATTGGTCCTTGACCCAAAGACTACAAGTGGAGAAAGCGTGGATTACCAAATTAGATACCAGACATCCAAAGGGACTGAATGAGAACTGATGGATCACAATCCGATGGGGGATGGCCCGTGCCCAACCTTGTCCTAGTAGCTGGAGGGAGAGAGAAGGCCTAAAAACCCTACCCCAATACCTGAACCCTCACCCTAACCCCAACCCCAACCCCAACCCCTACCCTAGCCCTAACCTTAACCCTACCCTGACCCCAACCCCAATCCCTGCCCTAGACCTGAATCCTTGCCCCAAACCCAGCCCTTACCCCAACCCTAAATCTAAACCTAACCCCAACCTGAAACCTTACCCTAAACTCAACCCTTACCCCAACCCCTAAAACAACCCCAACAACCCCAACCCCCCCCCCCCCCCCCCCCCCTTTTTCCCCCCCCAACCCAACCCCTACTTACCTTTACTTACCCTTACTTACCTTTCCTTGCCATTCCTGGGCTCCTATCGATCCCCTCGGAGTGCTGGACATTGATTTTTTTCCCCTAACCCTAACCCTAACCCTAACCCTAACCCTAAACCATAAAATAATATCCGCACATAGAAGAAATAAAAATCTACAAGACTACCTTATACATGCAAAATTAAAACCGCTAAGACCACCCAAGAACAAAACAGACATTTCCCATTACCAAAAAATAACATGGATTAATGACTCACTTAATCAGAATACATTTCAAACACAAAAAAACATAAAGCCTACAACAAAAAACTGTATCTACCTTATCTGGTGTAACGCCTGCCACATTAAGTACGTAGGCGAAACGGGAAACGCCATCTCCACAAGACTCACACAACACAGATACAACATCAGAAATAAAAGACAAACGCAGACAGCATTGGTCGCACACTTTATTAAACATAACCTCAAAGAACTCAGATACACGGGTCTTCAACACAATCCCACTTGGAAATTACATCAAAGACAAAAGGAAGAAAGAAAGTGGATTAAACAATTAAAAACAAAACAACCACTAGGTTTAAACATACACTAAGAAAAGCCTTATACCGTTGGGATGGACCGTGCCATTCACTGGACCATACCTGGACACAAGACTAACCTAAACCGCCCCCAAACCTAGCCCTAACCCTGACCCCTACCATAACCCCACCCCCATACCTAACCCTAACCCTGACCCTAACCCTAGCCCCACCCCCAATCCTAACCCTAACCTTGACCCTTACCCTAACCCCATCCCCAAACCTAACCCTAGTCCTGACCCCTACCCTAACCCCATCCCTAAAACCTAGCCCTAGCCTGGACCCTTACCCTGACCCCATCCCCCCTACCCCTACCCCTAGGTTGTAGTCAGAGTCCATAGGAGGTAC
>CM050214.1:38640206-38645206 GCA_027475355.1 Coilia nasus | reverse complement strand
AAAGATTAAAGATTAGAGTGCTGGCCTAAATCTAAAATTGAATGAAAAAACAGAAGAGGTCGCACTTTGCATAACTTCGACTTTTAATAAATTATATATAATACATTAAAAGTCGAAGTTATGCACAGTGCGGCCTCTTCTGTTTTTTCATTAGTTATAGTACACTGAAATGTGTGTATGTATTACATCTGTAGTGTAAACTGTGCTATAGTAACTTACCTTACTGTGCCTTTCCAGGTGGTCTCTTCTGGTGTTGGGAGGCCTCGTGTCATTGTTGGCACTGGTGGCCAGTATTATATATTGTCTTCACGACTCACCTGCAAGGTCTGTCGGAAGACCTGGTTCGCCGACAATCCGCAGTGGCTGGAGAAGCTGCCCAAGAGGTTCACCCATCTCCTGCCCGCGTTCCTGACCTACAAGAAGGCCATCTGTAAGACTGTGATGGACGAGCTGAGGCGCAGCGGCAAGTCACCCACAGACATGGCCAACCAGGTGAATGAACTTATGCACCTCAAGTATGAGAGAGCTCACCTGGCATACCTGCTGGCCATCAAAAACGTCAGGGATGCTGAGGCTGGCGTGTACGGGCAGAGAACCTTGGGGCAGTTTCTAGAAAAAGAGAGGATGGCGCCACGTGAGTTCGGGAGCTATGGCGACGCGGATGGGTGGTGTGGTGTCTCTGTGTCAGCCCATTACTTGACGGACTGCCTGCTGGACGAGTACCGCCGGCAAGAGTCAAGCATCTCCACTCTCCTCCAGGGCACTTTTGGGAGAGTGTTCCGGTCTGACCACACCAGGAAGGTAGCCAGGAAGGTCACGTTGGCATCTGGTGTCATGTCCAGTTATGCCATCATGAATGAGAACTGGATGGTTGTCTCCTGGGTGATGGTGCAGTCGGAGACGGAGAAGTCCCTGGGGCCGATGTACAGTGGAATGGCCAAGCGGTACGAAGACGCTGGAGTGGAGAAGGCTTGCTTCCATTGGATGGACAGGTCAGAGCAACCATCTTCTCCTTTCTGATAGATAGATAAATAGACAGATAGATAGATTAATAGATAGATAGATGGATAGATGGATAGATGGATGGATGTACTCTATTGCTCCCAAGCTGGGCAATGGAAGTGTAGTAGCAGCATGACATACAGGGACAAACAGACAATAACAACACAAAGAAGAAAAAGATCACAACCCACACATAATAAGCAATATGCTATATAAAATGCAATAAAAAGTATAAAAAGTACATATTAAAACTGCCACCATTATGTCTTCACTGCCATTTCTAACAGCCAATGCTATTTTAACTACATATTATATCATTAAGTTGTAAAATTTTATTTTTGTTTTCATCTTTGTGTCTTCAGGGATTGCTGCGCACCATTTAGGATACCTGACACCATCCGTGGTGAGCACATGCACTGGGATGCCTGGAAAACCACCCCTGCCATAGTCGCTTGGGCCACCTCTGGGCAATTGGAGAACTCCTGTGCCTCTCGCTCGCAGTACAATCCAGCCATTGGTGTAAAGCTGGATTTGTTTCACTGCATGAGGCGATTTTCACGGGAGTGCACCTCAGAGCATCACCCTCTCTACGCCACTTTCTGCCAGATGCTCTCTGCTGCCTTCACGGTCGTGGACCAGGAGGACTTTAAAAACCTGCAGGATGCCTATGTGTTCTGTGGGATCCATCCACCAAATCCCACCAAAAAACACACAAGAGAGCACTGCAGGACCAAAGTTCCACAACCTGAAGAGCTTCTTGACAGAGTAGAGAAGGTGTTCAAACACTTTCACTTGGCCACAGACCCTGACAATGTCCCACTCTTCAAACCGTCCATGTTGAAGATGTGGCGCATACAGAGGGTGCACATCCTTCGTGGCTGTCTCAGTGATCCTGAGCTTGGACAGGGTATCATGTACAGGCACGGTGGAACTCTTCAGCTCAATCACGTGCCTGGTGAAGGAGCCAAAGTTCCCGTGTGGATCCCTGTAAGAGGTACCTCACAGCAGGAAGGGTACCACTTTCACCAGGCTCAGTGGGTCACTGGGACCCAGGTCTCCCCCGAACTTTTCCAGGCCCAGGGCATGACAGGGGTGGCTCGCTGGAACTTTCAGCGGCTCGTGTCCTTGAAGCTGCCAGACATCGTGCTTCCGGCTGTCTTTGATCCAGCATTAATGGTGGATCTGAATGCTACAATGAAGGAAGTCACAAAGAAGGAGAAGTACCCTGCACTTCACCTGTCTGGCAGAGACACGGGCGAGAGGTTTGGACTGGAGTACAGAGAGCCGGGCTGCCGACCGGTTCCTCTCGACTGGGACAAACACAGAACCCAGAGGAGAGACGAGCCAGCTCCTCCAGCGCCTCCATCCCCTGTGCGAGCATCGTCACCTGTTCTATTTCCAGAGCGCACACCGTCACCTGTGCCCACACCTGTGCACACACCGGCTCCTCCTGCAGATGTGACGCCCTCCTACTCCTCTGCCTCTGCCGCTGGACCTGCACCGTCCGCTGGCCATCCTGCTGTCGCACTGCTGAAGCGGGAGATCTTCACAGAAGAGGAACAAGTACCTGGGACAGCAATGGGTATATATAAGTTGTAATATTTGTAAAATCATTATTACACATCTGAAATATTTTACCACAATATGTAACAACATGCTATTGTTTTGTTGTTTTCCAGGTGTCTCACGTGCTCTGCCCCTCCCGCAGAGATCCTCTCCGAGGAGTGCCCGCACTGGACCCGTCAAAACAGGTGGACGGGTGTTTGTGTTGGACCACTCGCGCTGGACGCCTCCAATGAAGGATGCTATTGACAGCTTGCTGCAGAAGCACCGTGGCGAGAAGGACCTCTTAAAGCTGGTGGATCAGGAGTATGCGGACATGGTCCGCCTGTCTGCTACTGATCCAAACAGTTTGCTGCACCCCACAACCAGGCTGCACATATCACGATATGTGAAACACGTGGCTAAGCAGCTGAACACCAGCTCGTCCTTAAACACCAGCCAGGAGAGGGTGCTTGAAACTCAGCAGCTGTGGCATTCCTTAACAGAGGGCAGTGACACAACCACTGTTCCTGTGGTGACCTTGGAGCCTTCCCTTGTGAGTCCTCCTCCTCCTCCTCCTCCTGCTCTGTCCACACCTCTGACACAGGAGTCGATAGAAAGTATGGTGAGGGGCATTGTGGAACAGCAACAGCGTCAGCAGCAGCCTGAGCAGAAGAAAAAACAGACTAAGACCTGTCTTGCCTGTGGACAGCCTAAGTCTCGTTATCAGACTGATGGCTCTACTGTCCACTTTTTCTACCAACAGGGCAGTGTGCGCTACTTCTACTGCTCAAAGAGGGTGCATGACACTTATGCTGCTGAGGGGCTCTCTGACCCTTTAATGTCCTTTGAAGATTTCGCAAGGACAGAGTTCTTCAGTAGGGAGGTTGACGCCACAAAGCAACGTGTGGCGGAAAAGGCGGAGAAGAGGAAAAGGCCAGCACCTCAGCAAGGGCCAGTGGGGCGCCTTTGTAGATTTTGCCGCATGGAACTGAAACAGGGGCCGAACAGCCCTCATGTGCACACAGCCTTCCCTGGGGTGGCAGGCAAATATATTTACTGCCCCTCTAAAGTATTCAGTGTGTACAGAGACAAGGGCATGACAAAAGAGATGAACTGGAAAGAGTTTCAGCAGTCTCCTTTTTATGAGGCAGAACGAAAAAGATGGGTGGAGGAAAGAAAGTGATTCATGTAAATATGTCTATATGTACATATGATTAATGTATATAGTGTATATGAAATGTAGATGTGTGTGCACATGACGATGTGTGTTTGTTATTAGTCAAGTCAAGGGTTTTTTATTGTAATTTCAGCCATATATACATAGCACACAGTAAACATACACATAATGATACACATGCTGCCATTTTTAAAACTATACTCTGTACATTGTTTGCCCTGTTTGCCCTTGTATATATTTTTAAATATATTCATACATATCACCTTTTATTACTACTACAGACAACACTGTGTTTATACTTTTTTATACTTTTTATACATTTTAATTCTCTTTTTTGCTCATTGTGTTTTATTGTAATTTAAGCCATATATACTGTACATAGCACACAGTAAACATACACATAGTGATACACATGCTGCCATTTTTAAAACTATACTCTGTACATTGTTTGCCCTGTTTGCCCTTGTATATATTTTTAAATATATTCATACATATCACCTTTTATTACTACTACAGACAAACCCTGTGTTTATACTTTTTTATACATTTTCATTCTCTTTTTTGCTCATTGTGTTTGTTATTGTCATTTATCTATACTTTCTGTGTGTACTTTATATGTTCTTTAATAAAATCAATCTTTGTTTGAAAATTTACGCACTGCCTTTTCTCTGGTTATTATATGATAATTAATTCATGAATTTTCAACTTCATTATACTACTATAACATACAACAGTACACATTTAGTGCTGGGGACAAAGTTTATTATACTGTAAATCTTCACAGATCATTCAAAACATTTTAAACATTAATGCCTTATTTTACAATGCAAACTAAGTTGCCACAAACATTTTACACATACAGTTGCAATAAAACTGTAAAGACCGATTATTTCCAATGTTTACCTCTTATATTTTCTCCATTTCTGTAGTGCTACTGACGGGATTCGAACCCGCGCAGTTGCGGGGAAAGTGCGACATGTAATGATATGCAAAACCGAAGGTAAAGCTTCAATTTGATTGGCTGTCACTCCGTTACACCTATCCGCGGCTGGCCCCCGCGTGACAGGCGGGGATACTCACCACTATACTAACGAGGACTCGGCTGGTCACGTGTGCCTCGCTACCGGCGCCGCATTTCGAGGCGCTTGCCGAAGACTTTGTTTGGACTGACGCGGTGAAGGGCTTTTGTTCATGCGTGCGGAGGAATGCTCCGCATGGAACCTGCAGCGGAATGGTTCCATGGTGTAATGGTTAGCACTCTGGACTCTGAATCCAG
>CM050214.1:38582706-38590206 GCA_027475355.1 Coilia nasus | reverse complement strand
TAGGTTTCTGTAAGCTCTGAATTGTGAAAGAACATGTTGGAGTTATAAGTTTATGCATGTAGTTTTGAAATCGTAAAGTTAAATAAAGTAGTCAGTTCCTAGTGTTGTGCTGCAGTGTACGTGACCCCAGTTTACCTCAGCATCGCTTGCTTTGTATCCAAGTCCAAAGTACTTAACAAGTTGGTGCTGTATTCTTTCTGACAATGATTGTGTTGTGTTCATAAATCTATATCTAAATCCAATGTATGTAATTATATGTATGTATCTAAATCTGTAACATCTGTCATTACATAGACAGATAGAACATACATTTATTTCTACATGCCCATTCACCTCTCTCTCTCTCTCACACACACACAGACACACACACCGTGTTTTTCCACTCTTCCAGTGCCCCACCTCCTCCTCCATTCTCACACCTAGGCAGGCAGACAGATAAGAATCTTGAGAGTGTGAAAAACTATTGTCTTTTTCTGCATTTCATTTCTCTGACTAAAGTTTAGATACTTTTGTATCCAAGTCCAAAGTACTTAACAAGTTGGTGCTGTATTCTTTCTGACAATGATTGTGTTGTGTCCATAAATCTATATCTAAATCCAATGTATGTAATTATATGTATGTATCTAAATCTGTAACATCTGTCATTACATAGACAGATAGAACATACATTTATTTCTACATGCCCCTTCACCTCTCTCTCTCTCACACACAGACACACACACACACACACACACACACACACACACACACACACACACACAGTGTTTTTCCACTCTTCCAGTGCCCCACCTCCCCCTCCATTCTCACACCTAGGCAGGGAGACATTCGGCACCATTTCTAATTGCCCTCTCAGCAGGCGCACAGATAAGAATCTTAAGAGTGTGAAAAACTATTGTCTTTTTCTGCCCCTTATGTCTGTGACTAAAGTTTAGAAATCTGAGCATAGCTGTAAAACTTCAGCAATGCCAGAAAAATCAGTATTTCTTTGACAATCATTTGAATTTGTATTTTTTTTTTACCTCTTTTGGTAGATTAATATGGAAAACAAGGTGGTGTTCTTTCCTGGTAGAATGACTGTGGTGTTCCGCAAGGGGCCACGGGGATTTCTACTCCAGGACCCGTCTGCTGAGGCCAGGCGCATAAAGGACAACCCCGCACTGCAGGACCGGTCTGCACCGATGAGGGAGGACCGTGTACACCAGAATGCTCTGGCTGAGGTTCGCCGGCGAGGAGGAGATGCCTCAGATAGAATGGAGGTGCGGGGAGACTATGTCCTGCAGTTCGGAAAATACAAAGGGAAGGTATTTAGGTGGCTCTTGCAAAATGATGTTGGGTACACCTTGTATCTTATCAAGAGCCTTGACAAGGAGGAGGCTGCAGGTATTTGTATGGGTGAGGGCCATGCTAAGGACAGCCTCCAGTCCTTTGTCAAGTACGCCCAAAGTTTCCCAGAGATTCAGGCTGTCCTAGCCTATGAGGCTAGTCGAGTGGGAGCTGCTGTGGCCTCGTCGGAATCCGACCAACTGGTTGGCTTTGGGTCCCGGGCCAAAAGCACCTGGAAGGAAATTTGGGACAGTAGAGCTGATGGCTACGCGGCCTTCATCATTCGGCAGAACTGCACCCCAGGGACTCGGATGTTCAAGCTGCAGCAGTACCTGCAAAAGAGACAGCAGGAAGAGGATGCCTCAGGGGCTGCAGGTAAAGCCCCAGGTAAGTTGCTGCATTTGTACTCAATTGTATGTAAGTGTTATCATATACACATAACCAAAAGAGGCATGAGACATGCCCATTCACCTCTCTCTCTCTCTCTCTCACACACACACACACACACACACACAGTGTTTTTCCACTCTTCCAGTGCCCCACCTCCTCCTTTTTGTTTGTACTCAATTGTATGTAAGTTTGTTTGTACTCAATTGTATGTAAGTGTTATCATATACACATAACCAAAAGAGGCATGATTTCTTAAACATTTATGTGACCATTCATATGATGTGATAGATATTTAATTTATTGTAATCTTGTTTGTGCCACAGTGATGGACGAGGATGAGGAGCTGGAGAGGGCGATGCTGAGCATGTCACCTTCTAAACAGCAAATGCAGAGTGGTAGGTACACTGTTGTTACACAGAATAGAAAATTATTTATGACAATGTTCTGTTTAAATTGCTGTCTTGTTTTTGACATGTCCCCTGTTTGTCTTTCTCTGTTTTTGGGTAACCAGGTATGGTGCCAGTAGCAGGACCTGCAGCAGCACCTGCCGTGCCAGTGGTGTCACCAGGAGTGTCATCCGGGGCAAAGACAGGTTTTAAAATGAAAAGGGTCTCAGGGCTGGATGCAATTCTTTACATGATGAATTGCCCTCCAAACTGGACCTTAACTCTTGTTCTTCTGCTGTTCTGAGTTCTTGTTCTGTGTTCGGGGACCATGACCCTATCCTGATGAATTGTCTCAAAGGGACCCATGAATCCCTGCCATGATGAACTGACTCTCAAAGGGACCATGAATCCCTGCCATGATGAACTAACTCTCAAAGGGACCATGAATCCCTGCCATGATGAACTAACTCTCAAAGGGACCATGAATCCCTGCCATGATGAACTGATTCCACGATGAGGGTGAGTATGTATTTTATATTCTACGTACCCATTTCATAACAAACGAGGCAGTGCTGGGTACTAATGCTTGTTTGATGAGTCATATTGCTCCTCCTCCTTATCACAGTCCAGCAAAGTATATTAAATAATGTGGTAGTAAATCTGGAAGGTGGGTAAAACACAGACAATTTTTACATTTGTGAGAGGATGTCTTACACTGTACTTATTTGTGGGGTTGTGACAATAAGGAGGTGTAAGATTATGACTGTTGTTCAGTTCTTAACAAAGTAGAGATTCTAGCTTCAGAAAGGACTAAAAAAACCTGCCATGTTTTCCTTTTGCCTGTGCACTTACCTGGCTGAAGATATGTGTACTTGTATCTGGTTCAGAAATTTGTAGGATAAAACATGTGGCAGGGTTTTTACTTCCATAAGTCAGGATCTCTACCTATGGTTTCTACTAACACGAATGCATGCGTGAATTGTGAACCCTGAAATGACTGAAGATTTTGTCTGTCGTAGTTCCATCGGCGGCACTGTCCAGACCCGACACTGCTTCCACGATGCAGGCATCACCAGTTGATGGTAGGAACCCCGTCATCACATATTGTATTGTTTGTTGTTTAATTTTCCGTTCAGTATTATAAATAATGATTGACATAAATTGGTTTATTTGCTTGACTGTACAGTTCCAGCCCCACCAAGTGTGAGGAAGAAGACACCTGTGCCCCTACCTCCAGAGCTGGCATTCTTGGCGAAGGAGACCACGGGTCCAACAGCCACTCAGAGGCCTGAGTCAGCCCAAGGTATGTGTGTATTTACATGTAGCCCATCTTCTTGGTGCATAGCTGACTCATTCATTTTTTATTTTTTCATGCCATGTTTTAAGTACAAATGTATAAGATTGGGACTGCACTTCTTTTCAGGACCCAGCATAAGTGCTGCACTTCCCTCCGCACGCAAAACACTTGGGCCCAGTGCCCAGCATAGTGGTGGAGATGGTATGTAGAACATGTACATGTGTATGTAGAAAATATTCCAATATTTATTTCACTAATGACACTGACCTGCTTTAATCATTATATTTATTCCAGTAACCGATTTACAAGTATCGGTGCAGTAACTGCTTGTTTGTTGTATTATTTGTTCTTTATCTCAGCTCCCTCAGCTCAGCCACCTGCTCCTGTACCTCTGCCTGGGCGTGACTATGACATCAGCAACTGGGGTTGCTCTCATGCCCAGAAGGAATGGATGAAGACAGAGCTTGAGAGTCTTGGGCTGTGGCCTGGCTCACGTCCAGTGCGAAATCCAGGGAACGTCATTTCACTGTGGCGTCATCCTCCGCAACCCGAGCTCATTGACACTGTGGCAGAGCTCCCCTCCCCCAACTTCTTCCAGCTCCACCCCTTCTTTATCTGGAAGCCAGAAAACAACATCATGGCCAGGCTGAGGAACAACTACGTCCTGCCGTGTCTCCATGGCTGTCTGCGTCCACAGGTGAAGACTCCTTTAAATGTTAATTTTAAAATGGGTAGTTATAGTACACTGTAAATCAAGGATAGGAGCAGGCTTCACTTGACGTGTAATATTAAAGATTAGAGTGCTGGCCTAAATCTAAAATCGAATGAAAAAACAGAAGAGGTCGCACTTTGCATAACTTCGACTTTTAATAAATTATATATAATACATTAAAAGTCGAAGTTATGCACAGTGCGGCCTCTTCTGTTTTTTCATTAGTTATAGTACACTGAAATGTGTGTATGTATTACATCTGTAGTGTAAACTGTGTTATAGTAACTTACCTTACTGTGCCTTTCCAGGTGGTCTCTTCTGGTGTTGGGAGGCCTCGTGTCATTGTTGGCACTGGTGGCCAGTATTATATATTGTCTTCACGACTCACCTGCAAGGTTTGTCGGAAGACCTGGTTCGCCGACAATCCGCAGTGGCTGGAGAAGCTGCCCAAGAGGTTCACCCATCTCCTGCCCGCGTTCCTGACCTACAAGAAGGCCATCTGTAAGACCGTGATGGACGAGCTGAGGCGCAGCGGCAAGTCACCCACAGACATGGCCAACCAGGTGAATGAACTTATGCACCTCAAGTATGAGAGAGCTCACCTGGCATACCTGCTGGCCATCAAAAACGTCAGGGATGCTGAGGCTGGCGTGTACGGGCAGAGAACCTTGGGGCAGTTTCTAGAAAAAGAGAGGATGGCGCCACGTGAGTTCGGGAGCTATGGCGACGCGGATGGGTGGTGTGGTGTCTCTGTGTCAGCCCATTACTTGACGGACTGCCTGCTGGACGAGTACCGCCGGCAAGAGTCAAGCATCTCCACTCTCCTCCAGGGCACTTTTGGGAGAGTGTTCCGGTCTGACCACACCAGGAAGGTAGCCAGGAAGGTCACGTTGGCATCTGGTGTCATGTCCAGTTATGCCATCATGAATGAGAACTGGATGGTTGTCTCCTGGGTGATGGTGCAGTCGGAGACGGAGAAGTCCCTGGGGCCGATGTACAGTGGAATGGCCAAGCGGTACGAAGACGCTGGAGTGGAGAAGGCTTGCTTCCATTGGATGGACAGGTCAGAGCAACCATCTTCTCCTTTCTGATAGATAGATAAATAGACAGATAGATAGATTAATAGATAGATAGATAGATAGATAGATAGATAGATAGATAGATAGATAGATAGATAGATAGATAGATGGATGTACTCTATTGCTCCCAAGCTGGGCAATGGAAGTGTAGTAGCAGCATGACATACAGGGACAAACAGACAATAACAACACAAAGAAGAAAAAGAGCACAACCCACACATAATAAGCAATATACTATATAAAATGCAATAAAAAGTATAAAAAGTACATATTAAAACTGCCACCATTATGTCTTCACTGCCATTTCTAACAGCCAATGCTATTTTAACTACATATTATATCATTAAGTTGTAAAATTTTATTTTTGTTTTCATCTTTGTGTCTTCAGGGATTGCTGCGCACCATTTAGGATACCTGACACCATCCGTGGTGAGCACATGCACTGGGATGCCTGGAAAACCACCCCTGCCATAGTCGCTTGGGCCACCTCTGGGCAATTGGAGAACTCCTGTGCCTCTCGCTTGCAGTACAATCCAGCCATTGGTGTAAAGCTGGATTTGTTTCACTGCATGAGGCGATTTTCACGGGAGTGCACCTCAGAGCATCACCCTCTCTACGCCACTTTCTGCCAGATGCTCTCTGCTGCCTTCACGGTCGTGGACCAGGAGGACTTTAAAAACCTGCAGGATGCCTATGTGTTCTGTGGGATCCATCCACCAAATCCCACCAAAAAACACACAAGAGAGCACTGCAGGACCAAAGTTCCACAACCTGAAGAGCTTCTTGACAGAGTAGAGAAGGTGTTCAAACACTTTCACTTGGCCACAGACCCTGACAATGTCCCACTCTTCAAACCGTCAATGTTGAAGATGTGGCGCATACAGAGGGTGCACATCCTTCGTGGCTGTCTCAGTGATCCTGAGCTTGGACAGGGTATCATGTACAGGCACGGTGGAACTCTTCAGCTCAATCACGTGCCTGGTGAAGGAGCCAAAGTTCCCGTGTGGATCCCTGTAAGAGGTACCTCACAGCAGGAAGGGTACCACTTTCACCAGGCTCAGTGGGTCACTGGGACCCAGGTCTCCCCCGAACTTTTCCAGGCCCAGGGCATGACAGGGGTGGCTCGCTGGAACTTTCAGCGGCTCGTGTCCTTGAAGCTGCCAGACATCGTGCTTCCGGCTGTCTTTGATCCAGCATTAATGGTGGATCTGAATGCTACAATGAAGGAAGTCACAAAGAAGGAGAAGTACCCTGCACTTCACCTGTCTGGCAGAGACACGGGCGAGAGGTTTGGACTGGAGTACAGAGAGCCGGGCTGCCGACCGGTTCCTCTCGACTGGGACAAACACAGAACCCAGAGGAGAGACGAGCCAGCTCCTCCAGCGCCTCCATCCCCTGTGCGAGCATCGTCACCTGTTCTATTTCCAGAGCGCACACCGTCACCTGTGCCCACACCTGTGCACACACCGGCTCCTCCTGCAGATGTGACGCCCTCCTACTCCTCTGCCTCTGCCACTGGACCTGCACCGTCCGCTGGCCATCCTGCTGTCGCACTGCTGAAGCGGGAGATCTTCACAGAAGAGGAACAAGTACCTGGGACAGCAATGGGTATATATAAGTTGTAATATTTGTAAAATCATTATTACACATCTGAAATATTTTACCACAATATGTAACAACATGCTATTGTTTTGTTGTTTTCCAGGTGTCTCACGTGCTCTGCCCCTCCCGCAGAGATCCTCTCCGAGGAGTGCCCGCACTGGACCCGTCAAAACAGGTGGACGGGTGTTTGTGTTGGACCACTCGCGCTGGACGCCTCCAATGAAGGATGCTATTGACAGCTTGCTGCAGAAGCACCGTGGCGAGAAGGACCTCTTAAAGCTGGTGGATCAGGAGTATGCGGACATGGTCCGCCTGTCTGCTACTGATCCAAACAGTTTGCTGCACCCCACAACCAGGCTGCACATATCACGATATGTGAAACACGTGGCTAAGCAGCTGAACACCAGCTCGTCCTTAAACACCAGCCAGGAGAGGGTGCTTGAAACTCAGCAGCTGTGGCATTCCTTAACAGAGGGCAGTGACACAACCACTGTTCCTGTGGTGACCTTGGAGCCTTCCCTTGTGAGCCCTCCTCCTCCTCCTCCTCCTCCTCCTCCTGCTCTGTCCACACCTCTGACACAGGAGTCGATAGAAAGTATGGTGAGGGGCATTGTGGAACAGCAACAGCGTCAGCAGCAGCCTGAGCAGAAGAAAAAACAGACTAAGACCTGTCTTGCCTGTGGACAGCCTAAGTCTCGTTATCAGACTGAT
>CM050214.1:38570206-38572706 GCA_027475355.1 Coilia nasus | reverse complement strand
CCTAAGGCACTGGCCTCCTAAGCCAGGGATTGTGGGTTCGAGTCCCATCTGGGGTGAGCTAAAAGACGTTCTACGCTCTTCAAGACCCTTTCAGGAGTCTTTGGTCTTTGCAAGATATACGTGCGTCGCCTTGATTTACCTGGACACATGTGAAAAGTGCCGTCAGACTGAAAAAGCGGCAGCTGCAGTGACGAGGTGGCAGAGAGGTTAAGGCGATGGACTGCTAATCCATTGTGCTCTGCACGCGTGGGTTCGAATCCCATCCTCGTCGAGCTATGTCTTGAAAATGTCACAGCGTGCACTCCCTACCAGCTCGCCTGCAATGCCCCAGTGGCCTAATGGATAAGGCACTGGCCTCCTAAGCCAGGGATTGTGGGTTCGAGTCCCATCTGGGGTGGGCTCAAGCAGAGTGGCGCAGCGGAAGCGTGCTGGGCCCATAACCCAGAGGTCGATGGATCGAAACCATCCTCTGCTAGGCTTTCCTTTAACTGATGGAAATCTAGGCAGGTTGGCTCTCCAAATCCACCTTGCCGCAGAAGTAGGGCTGTTGAATTTAATTCAGGAGTTTCCAGGGCTGTCTGGAAGGCTGCTATGTTGTCTTTGAAGTGCGTGCTGCTGGAGTGTTACCCGATCATCGCTTCTGATCTAGGGCTAGCCGATAAACGTGTGCCTCGCTGCCGGCGCCGCCTTTCGAGGCGCTTGCCAAGGACTTCTTTTGAAGGTGCGGCGGTGGAAGTCTTTTGGTCACGCGCGCACTCTGCATGCGTGCAGAGGAATGCTCTGCGACCACGCGCCTGTCGCGGAAACCATCCTCTGCTAGGTTCACCTTACCCCGCAGCGGCTCATTCGAAACGCTGCCAACCACTGTGGGGTATTTCAAAATCTAAAAGACGTTCTACGCTCTTCAAGACCCTTTCAGGAGTCTTTGGTCTTTGCAAGATATATGTGCGTCGCCTTAATTTACCTGGACACATGTCAAAAGTGCCGTCAGACTGAAAAGGCGGAAGCTGCAGTGACGAGGTGGCCGAGAGGTTAAGGCGATGCACTGCTAATCCCTTGTGCACTGCACGCGTGGGTTGGAATCCCATCCTCGTCGAGCTATGTCTTGACGAGGCGTGAAGCGTGCACTGCTCTCTCCCAGCTTGCCCGCAATGCCCCAGTGGCCTAAGGCACTGGCCTCCTAAGCCAGGGATTGTGGGTTCGAGTCCCATCTGGGGTGAGCTAAAAGACGGTCTACGCTCTTCAAGACCCTTTCAGGAGTCTTTGGTCTTTGCAAGATATACGTGCGTCGCCTTGATTTACCTGGACACATGTGAAAAGTGCCGTCAGACTGAAAAAGCGGCAGCTGCAGTGACGAGGTGGCCGAGAGGTTAAGGCGATGGACTGCTAATCCATTGTGCTCTGCACGCGTGGGTTCGAATCCCATCCTCGTCGAGCTATGTCTTGAAAATGTCACAGCGTGCACTCCCTACCAGCTCGCCTGCAATGCCCCAGTGGCCTAATGGATAAGGCACTGGCCTCCTAAGCCAGGGATTGTGGGTTCGAGTCCCATCTAGGGTGGGCTCAAGCAGAGTGGCGCAGCGGAAGCGTGCTGGGCCCATAACCCAGAGGTCGATGGATCGAAACCATCCTCTGCTAGGCTGTCCTTTAACTGATGGAAATCTAGGCAGGTTGGCTCTCCAAATCCACCTTGCCGCAGAAGTAGGGCTGTTGAATTTAATTCAGGAGTTTCCAGGGCTGTCTGGACGGCTGCTACTTTGTCCTTGAAGTCACTTCTGGTCTAGGCCTAGCCAATGAAAAGGCTCAGGCAGCCCCTCCCCGTCGGGGAATCGAACCCCGGTCTCCCGCGTGACAGGCGGGGATACTCACCACTATACTAACGAGGACTCGGCTGGTCACGTGTGCCTCGCTACCGGTGCCGCATTTCGAGGCGCTTGCCGAAGACTTTGTTTGGACTGACGCGGTGAAGGGCTTTTGTTCATGCGTGCGGAGGAATTCTCCGCATGGAACCTGCAGAGGAATGGTTCCATGGTTTAATGGTTAGCACTCTGGACTCTGAATCCAGCGATCCGAGTTCAAATCTCGGTGGAACCTTTAAAGCTGTCATGCCGCATCAGCGTCGACAGGAAAACGCGAGTGCCCGAGGAGTTTCTTGGGCTGTCTGGAAGGCTGCTATGTTGTCTTTGAAGTGCGTGCTGCTGGAGTGTTACCCGATCATCGCTTCTGATCTAGGGCTAGCCGATAAACGTGTGCCTCGCTGCCGGCGCCGCCTTTCGAGGCGCTTGCCGAGGACTTCTTTTGAAGGTGCGGCGGTGGAAGTCTTTTGGTCACGCGCGCACTCTTCATGCGTGCAGAGGAATGCTCTGCGACCACGCGCCTGTCGCGGAAACCATCCTCTGCTAGGTTCACCTTACCCCGCTGCGGCTCATTCGAAACGCTGCCAACCACTGTGGGGTATTTCAAAATCTAAAAGACGTTCTACGCTCTTCAAGACCCTTTC